>JBBBVU010000015.1:21328133-21373556 GCA_037177055.1 Atherinosoma microstoma | reverse complement strand
CCCCCCCCCCCCCCCCCCCCCCCCCCCCCCCCCCCCCCCCCCCCCCCCCCCCCCCCCCCCCCCCCCCCCCCTACCCTACATTACTTCCCCATGAACATCTTGCAAAATACTGAATCATCTCCTTATTTCACGCATCAGTTACATCAACATCAGTAAATAACTCTTATTTCCAATCAAAAGTGACATCTTGTAAAATGGTTTTACAATACGACCCATCCAGCTTCTTGCATGCTTGAAACAAGGTCTTGCATTGAGGATTTGATGAGAAATACATTAGAAGTATAGCTACGCTTGGTTAAACTCCTTTCACAGGCCATATTTTGTGATTGAGCTACTTTATGCAAAGCCAAATCATTTAAAACTGAACTGTTAGAATCTCTGGTTAAATAAGACCTTATTATAACCATGTTTTTGGTTGTTGTTCATATAAAATTTTAACTCTTGTACCTTTTCTTAAATAAATTGTATTGAAAAAAGATATGTGCACTCTCATGACTGAAACCGTTATGAAAGTAATGAATATATACAGTGGTAAAGAATGAATGTGTAATGCTGCTGCAGCTCTGTAGAAGAGTTTTGAAGGCGGTTTTCTTCAGCTTAGTTCAGCCCTCCTCTGTGATGACAAACAAGGCCAAGATCAGTTCTTATATAGTTGAGTTATCTGTCCATCTTCAAAGAATAAGGAACTTAAGAAATACACGATGACCAGACACATGCCAGGAGGCAGAAAAAGTTGAAAGGTTTCGTTGTAAAACAGAACTTTAAAGTCTTACAGTGAGGGTGGATGGAGAGCACAGAGGTCGTCAAAAATCGTACAAAAGACTGTAGAAATGTCTTTCTGGAAACAGACCAGGCTGCCAAACACAACCAGAAACACAAAACTCACTGTTATATGAGAACATGCACACAATCTAAGAACCAACCAATAAGTAGTGACCACCAAAAAGTAATGACATGTTATGAGATAACCAAGACAGTGTAGAATCCCAGCAAGAAAGGGATGTACTTGACCATTTGGTGGAAGAGTTCCATGGCTTCATTAGTTGAAATGATTAAAAAGCAAGAAATTTAACTCCAACACAGATCTTCTCTGGAAATTGCCTCCAACTTCTCTATGAAAATGAATAAAAGGAAAGGCACGGCTACAAAATGACCATAAATGTTCTCCTT
The DNA here is from genome assembly GCA_037177055.1 of Atherinosoma microstoma. Classification (NCBI taxonomy): domain Eukaryota; kingdom Metazoa; phylum Chordata; class Actinopteri; order Atheriniformes; family Atherinidae; genus Atherinosoma; species Atherinosoma microstoma. Next base: position 21,372,386 of record JBBBVU010000015.1, on the reverse strand, counting down.
ATTGTGACTGACAGCCGCCATCATCATCAGCAGATAAGCCATTCTCCTGTTAAAACTTACAGAGACACATCAGAAGGGTTGATTTATGGTCCCAAAGCAGGCTGAACTCTTCATCTGTTACTATACACACATCCTGATCATTGGGTTGATACTAACAGTCCAGGCTGTTTGCATGCCAGATACGAAATGATTAAATGGATGGATGAAGTCACTGACTCAGCTGAATGTGTTTTAGTCCAGGATGTTCCTGAACCTGCAAAAGTTTGATGGTTATTTTTCATCTGAATGACATAATAAACCTCGATCTCCCTGATGGATGATGCTTGATAAATTGATTACAGAAATTGACAGTCAGGTGAAACTAGAACTTGACTGACGAAGGAGTTCACACCTTACTGTCCTTTTCACAATCCCTTTGAGGAGTTTTCCTCTTTTTGGAGGTGGACAGTGTATGCGCATCAGGCTCAAAATCAGAGGTTCCTGCTCCTTGTTGCATTGTAAGATAGAATTATACGCTGTGATGTGGATGAAAACCTGTGGCCAGACAGACAGCAGTGTGTGGATGACCAGGAGTGAGAGGACAATTGGCCAGTGAAGAAGTGTTAGTTGTGAAACTCCAGCTTTATTTACAGCACTGGATGCATATACATTTTTATTGTTTTTTGTTTATGTGTTTATATTACAGTATTTTATGCTGTATATATTTTCTTTTTACTCTGATGTGTGGAAGTTACTTCATGAGTGTGAATAATAAGGGTTACAGTATGAGAGCAATGTTGGATGTGCAATCTTGGAGGCTATTCTTACTATAAAATCCTATTTTTTTTCCCTTTTCAGTTTTACAAATGATTGTATTCTGTTAGCTAGACAAAAAAAGAGTATAGTAACCATTGCCAATGAAGGAATGGGCTAAGACTGAGAGATGGACACCAAGGATATTTCAATGGTCCTCTGCCATTGTGACAAAACATCTAAACATTTTGACTTGCAGTGCTTACACAATGCCAAAGGGACAATGCATTTTGGGGGCATTGACTATTTGTATGAGAACATTTTTTTTATTTTGACACATGAATGAACTGTTTTGGGAGAGATATGAGCTGTTGCAAATGAACCATGGTGTTGTGCTGAACCATCCAGGTTATTTTGGTTAAAGTGCCAATAGTGTTGAGAACATCTGATCTGTTTCATGAAATGAGACAAAGTAACTGAGCAGGATCTTCCATTTTGGTGGCACTGCCGATTTTTACATGGGAAAGGAACTTAGTTCTGAAGCATGAGATAACAGTTTTGGAAGAGTGATGAGCTTTGCAAGTGAGCCACTATGTTGTGAATGTAATTTCTGTTTCAAGAAATGAGCCAAACCAATGGAGAAAAACTGTAACACTGTGGAAAACACTGTGCTGAAAATTGCTCTTTATTATCTTATGAAATACAGTGGTTGTATTTGTGTCAGGTCATCAGATGTCCTCATTAATGAGCTCTAAGCTTTTTATAACAGTTTTAGTAGGCCGAGATCAGACCAAACATTAGATTATGAGTTTGCACAGCCAGTAATAATGGCAAAACATAGGCAGCAGATTTGTTCAATCAAAATGCTCAGATATTTTGGATCCATAACATACCAAAAGTCTGGCAGCAGCCCATTAAAGCACCAATTTACAGTTGCACAAAAGTGCATGGGCTTCCCTCTGGAGCTGCCCCATCTCAATAACAGAATCCAGATGGGTGTGGATGGTTGGCTAATTTCAGTCCTCAATGATGTCAACAAATCTAAACATAAGACTTACAAACAGACGCATGCCACTTGTTTCCAGACCAGGCAAGCGGAGAGGAGCTGCGAGTGCTTCTGCCTGCATTAATACTGTTAATGATCACAGGGGGTCAGCCTGCCTGTGATCCCTGTCCTACCATTAAACAAATAAAAACAACACTGATTACCAGGATGTTCACTAGATGCATCAATCTCAAGTAATTAGAGAGAGCTGTTTTGACTCTCTTCCCTTTTCTTGTCCTCTTTTCTTTTCCTTTCCCTTGCTATTGCTAAAGCCAGGCGGTAGACTCCTTTTAATGAACTAATAAGGGTGTGTGCTTGGTTAACCAAGAATGAGACAGAAAAGAGACAAATAAGTGGGAAGAAATGCTGCTTTACCAGCTAAATAATGCAGCTACACTACAACCCTAGCTTCCATAGGAGGGCTCATCGCTCTCTTTTAACAAAATAGAGGGAAATAGCGCTGCTTTTGTGTAGAGATACCAAACATGTGTGCAAGAGTGAGCTGCAGCCTGAAAAAGGACACAGCTGTCACATTAAGATCATGCAGGCCTGTAGCATTAATCTGTCTTGTAAAACCTTGAGACCTAGAGCACTATGGTACTTAGGACTCATGTGTGTGTATGTATGTGTGGGAACACGTGAGCAGTCGAGCACGTAAGGAAGAAGTGAGATGAAGATGTTAGTAGGACATATGGTTCAGAATTCATATCCAGATGCTCAGACAAACTGATGGCTTAGAAATAGACCACAAATAAGCAAGAGAAGCAAAATGAGGAGAGATGAAGAAAGGATCAGAAAGTGAGTTTTTATCTCAGAGACAGATTTTAAACTAAAGGAAATAATGAGAAAGGAGGTTACAGATGAGTGAGGCACAGGTGCGACATCCCACATAACACGGTGCTTGATGATGACTTGTTGCACATACGGTGCTGTTGTGTGATGGTGAACAGTGTCTAAAGTTTGCTGGGCTGTTTTTCTGCTATGCTAACCTGATTGTGCTGTTTTGGTGCTTTTTTGCTATGCTGCTCAATATTATGGCACACTGTGATACACTGGGTATGTTGTTTCTTTGCTGTCCTGGGTGGTGACAGCCTCAGCCACTGACAGGTCCTTTAAATTCACCACTGCCAATTAGAGTCACTCCAGACCTGCATGGTACTGGGTGCTGAAGGAGGCAGGGGGAAGAAAAAAAAAACTACAGGGACGACAGGCATGATGTGGAGATGGAAATGCGGTAATTTGGAGTAATTCGGCAACTCGCTGGCGCTTGCCTTGCCTGCCCGTCTGTCTGTCCGCTGAAATAAATGGGGTCAGCAGCGTGTGATCGGCAACTTTCATTTATATGTAAATGACCCCATCGTTGCTGCAGCAGCTGCTGTGGAAGCTGCTGCTACGTCTGTACGCACAGTCAAATGTTGGACCGAACAGAAAGGAACACCAGCCCTGACAGACTTCTGTCTCTGCTTCCGCATTCTTTTACTTCCATGTACTCTTTTTTTCACTCGTTCAGTCTTCGCCTCTTTCTTTCCCTTTCAACCTCCTCATGACAAAGTCACAATAATCTACACAGATGCTACTGCAAGAACACACTTCAAGCATCATTATTTCTGAATGTTAATAACCAGTTAGCTCCCAAAAGTTAACTTTGATGTTTAATAAAGTTAGAGCTTAATCAGTTTTAGAAATGCTGTAACAATAAATATGTTAAAGATTAATTGACTAAAAAAAAGTGGCATGCTCTTTTTGAGATAATCCAGTTGCTTTTGCTACACTGTAACAAAAGTACTCTTAAAACAGTGGAGCAGATTAGATAGTGTATTGTAGGGCCTGGAGGTGTGCTCACTTCATTACCAAGCTAGCCATTGTGCTGATGCAGAACCGGGTCCTGTAAATTCCTGCCTGCTTCTGACACCATAGATAATTACACCTCCATAAATAATGGAGTGTGCCTGCCCACTTCCTATGGAACTCTTCTGATGAGATTAATACACAAAGAACAGCTGAAAACACATGGCAGGCAAATATTAAATCTATTTTTCTTTGTTAAAGACATAATCAATCTAAAAAAAAATTATATACCACTATTAGCATTGTATTATCAACTTGTAAGGTGATCCAACTCAATCTTGTTTATGAGTAACTAGCTTATGTAATAGCATGAATAAGAAAACAGGCCATCCTCACCGATCAAGAAGTAAGTAAACAATTCAGTTCAAGTAAATACTGATAGCAACAGACGATGGTTAGGTTTAAGCAGCTAAAACATAAAGTTAATATGGCACCCACTGCAAATTAGTTTCTTAATAATGTTTCTCTGGAGACATTTATGAAGACAAACCATTACTTTCATCCCACTGAGTGTGATTTTATTCATTCCAGCGTTCTCCCAGTAGTTACATTCATAGCTGAATCAAGTTATGTTCAGACTTCAACCTGGTCATTAAATTAGACTACTGTCCTTACAGACATGTAATCAAGTTATTGAGTCAAGCCTGTGGACTGTAGGAGAAAATGGTCAAGACATTCTGGAGCTCTTAACTTTCTCTGTGAAAGATGATTGTGCATGAATATTGAGCTGAATTCACTCCACAGATGGCTGAAAGTTTTTGTCAGATGATGCTGTGGTTATAAAATCAGGATTTTATTAGAGCAAAGCAAAACCTTTAGTTGTCTGTTTAAAGAAAAAGAAAATATGTGAATGGGAGCAGCCTTATTAGGAATTTGGCTGTAGTTATAAATGGTTTACTGCATTTACTCATGCTTAATTGTTTTCATAAAAAGAATAAAAAAGATCAAACTCATGAGATCTGCAGAGAGCTCAGGCCTATTAAGTGCCTAGTTTAGCATTTACATGAAGGAGGGATTTAACTTTCAACTGCATTAGATCTTTAGTATGGCTTTTGAAAGCTTTGGTTTAGTATGATTTATGTCGAACTAACACATTTACACACATTTTAAAAGTCCAGTTTTGTTCAGACTAACATGAAAATTAATTTGTATGTTAATGTGTAGAGTGAATTCTGCACATTAGCGCTTGGAATAAGCAATGTTGCAATCGTAACTACTGATGCAAATTCAACAATTTGACATGTTGCAATTTTCTCCAATCATCGCAACTTTAATGCAACTTTGACACATCACAGCACTCTTCCATATAATTCGATATGCATACATTGTCAGTGTTTCTTATCTCGAACATTTAGACATGTGCGAGAGAAATGGGACCATAGCCCTTTAAAGCCCGACCCAAGAAACAACGGGGAGAAAAGTCCAATTGTTTTAATCTGAAGTCTTTATTTGGCCTGTTAACAAAATCTAAAAAAATAAAAAAACAATAACAAAAATCACATTTATCACTGTGTGATGTGTCAAAATGATTCTAGTATAGTCTTTTGCCCCCTGGTATCCACCAGAGAGCAGAAGACAACTATCAGATTGTGTACAACAGGGTTTTCAGCAAAGTTTTTACCAAAAAGTGATGCAAAAGGTTTCAGAAAATGTATGTATCAAATATGATACATATGCCATTATAGGGTTACTAATATCGAACAGCAGCTGGCGGCAATATGCTATAAACACGTCTAGCTTGCTCAACCCAAAGAAGAAGAGAAATGTGAACATCTGCTACCACCAAGGACCGTGCATGTAAAACTCCCACTATGCTTTTTTCAAAATTTGAATTTCAGTTGTAGTGAATTAATATAATAATAATAAATAATTTCTTAAACAAATTTCCTGGTGCTTTAGCAAGAAAAAAAACTGAAAAAAATTCAACTTGTTTATCTTTTCACAAAAGCTGCAGAAAAATCTGGGATTTTTGGTCACTAAAAATTTTATGAAATCCTGAAGAGACTGAGTAATACAGCGTTAAATTTACCTTTTTAATGTTTGCTTATTTTGTAGAATGATATTCTCTCAATAAAATTGGCAGCTAAAAAATATTCCTGCATTATTTTGATATATTTTGCAGAGAAAGACCAAATGAGAGGTACTGAGTCTTCTGAAACATTTTACTCCTATTAAAGAATTGCACAATGTATGTGTGTACGTGTTGAATTGCACTCCCCCTATAGTAACTGTATCTCCCCAGCCACATGTATTGATGCTCCCTTTTCCTACTATCAAAAACTCCTTGTTCTCTGCCAGTCCTGCACCCACTAAAGTGAGGTTTTATGTATATTGCTTCACCATTTCAGATGTTTTAGTGTCTCTGAGTCATGTTTATTTGTCATTATTAATTCATAATAGAGATGCTTTTGATGATGCACTGATTTCATTATCAGAATCTTTAAGTTAGCTTTCATCTAGCATGCGCCTTTTATTTATGTCTGGTCTTCAAAGTTAAATGGGTGAAGCTCTAATTTGGTTCTCTGGACCCAACTGTTATAGATTAAAGTTGAGTTAATAATTCATGTGTTCAAATAGTTCCATCTGCAATACATATGGAGCATGGTGAAACTACAGAGAAGAGTCTTACATCTCTGTTGTGAAAATGAAATACCTTTTTTTGATAAAGTTGGTCCTTCTGCTTCCTGTCCCTTTCATGTAAAGATCTTAATATGTTCCAAAATCTGAATTGAGATCTGTGAAAAGTGGGAGGATGATCCCACAGATGTTTCAAAGGCAACTTTAAGAAACTTTATCTGCCTCTATCAGATCTACAGCATGTTGTAGCGGCCATGAGTATGTGTATCTGTGTGTGTGTGAAGTCATCATTAAAGACTGAAAGATTTTTCAGGGTTACTCTTGCAGGATGTAACATTTTTCTCTCAGTGGTAGGCCAAGCCATAAAGTACCATTCTGCAGCAAGTCAAAATACCCCCAAGAGTTTTATGGACAACTGTAAAAAGAAAAAAAAAACCTGCATTGCCATTCCTAAAGTTTCTTTTTTGTTCTATTCACTCTTCTCTTCAGTCCCTCTCCCACTGCCAAAGCAATAAATTCACATCACACTAACTGGTTATTAAATTTGATTTGTTTGCACTCACACACGCACAACAATAAAAGCTTCAAAATCTGCTCTTTTGTTGGTATGTTGAGAAAAATAAACATACTGCCACTGCCATTGTCTTTGGTACTGTTATCACTGTTATCAAAGTAAAAGTAATTAACATATATGCAATTTTGTGCTTTTATGCCCTCATGACAAGGGAAGTTGTTCTTAGACAGCATTATGGCTAAAGCAACTCTATTTGAAGGGCATCCAAGAAAACCAAAAGTATATAAGAGCTTGATTAAATTAACATTTCTTTTTTTTTCAATAAGTGATTCCAATGACACCATGCTCTTCACAATCTTTGACTTTTCTTTTTGTAAGTGCCAGTCTGTTTGCACAATGTTATATTAAATCTTTTCAGACTTGAAACAGTAGAGTTTAAACTATGATAAAAGAAAGAAGTGCAATTTAATTCACCCTGCAACAGGAAAGAAAGTGAGTGATGGTCCAACAAACAAACAAATACAATCAACCAGTATCTTTTTTTTTAAATCACTCCATGTGTGGTTTTTGATAGGTGAAACTCCACAGAGACACCAAACAGTACAGTAATATTAATAAACTGTAACCAAGTCAGGGGGGAAATAAACTGAGTGAGTAACAAAGGTCTCTTTAAACTTCAAACCACAGCTCCTCACTATCACACCACTGGCATAGATCATAGAGAGGAACAAAACAGTTCCACTGATTGTCTGAAAGCCCAACCGCAATGTCTGGGGTAATAAAGTGAGGGTCTAATTAAAATTTCAGAGGTACCAGCTGGGTGTCTGATCCCCCTCCCCTTTCTCAGTGTCCTCATGTCTGGATTGAGACACACTCACCTTGATTTCTTCATTTATTAACCTTGACAGAAGCAAATCTGCATCCCCACTCACACTGCCACAAAGCATGGATAATGGGAAGAGTGTGCAAACATTCAGTAAATGTGATGTAGACACACTGGTGTACATACACATTTTCACACACATACTGCAGACTTACTGAAGCACCTGTGCACACATGCACTCACTCATATACACACACCCTGTAGGCTCAGACAAGGCCGTCCTTTAATGAACGGCCTAATGAGCAAAAGAAGATACAACAAAGCCGTCTGGGAGGACTGTTTGTAGTGAAGTGATCAAATACTCTCGGATATGATATCCTTTGCATGAATAGTTATAATGATAAGGATGCAGGAATATGAAATTAGACTCATTTTCATCAAATTTTAGCATAATTTTGCCACTAGGGCAGCCCTCAGTGACAGGCAGATCAACTGAGAAGCTAATTCTTCATAATTTATCTGTTTGAAAATGTGCAGTTATTGTAGGATTTTAGAGTCACTTGGCATTTTGATTACATTTCAGGCTTGATTGCTGTTTTACATCTTTTTTGCTTGTACATCGGGAGTGAGAGCTTAGAACACAAGAGCTATGCAGCTCTGCAAGAGCTGGGGCATCTATATGTCTATGCATGTGCTGGTGAAGGGTTACGTGTGTGTGGTGTTCCCCCTAGAGTTGCTAAATTGAGGGCCGCATCTCCATTTGGCCAGCTGGATGGCGACCTTGCAGCCTTGTCTCTGTGTGCTCTGTGACTGCGTAATGAAGACTTCAGGGCCAGGCAAACAAATTGTAATAAATTGCTGTGCAGTGACTGAAAAGTAGGTGTTTTCACCACACACACACCCAAATAGAGTAGAGCACATACGATTTACAGACAGTTTCCACACATAAAAGATTTTAGCACACACATTCACAGAATTAGACAGTGCATTAATTCTCATCAGCTTGGGAGAGAGTGCTTGTGACAGTGTGTCCTGTGAATGCCTCCCGTTTTAGGGCTGCTTCCCTCTCACGGAACAAGCTCCTTTGAAAAAAAAAATCACAGTCAACACCTGATATCCCCAAGTGAAACCTTTAAGAAAACACCCCCACCCAATGGCAAACATTTAGTCAGTCTCATATGAGAGAAAGGAAGAAATCTGAGAGAAAAGAGAGATACATTATAGAGGAAGCACAGGAAACAAAAGAGTAAGAGGGTCAGGAAAGTTTGTAGCTGCATGTTTGTTTGTTTTCCGCAAAGTGTGGGAGTTTGTGTGTGTTTTGGTAAGGGTGACCACAGTGATGTTTGACCTTTAACAGTGTTCTGAAGTTAGGTGAAGTTGTCTCTCTTCCACACTAAAAGGGAAGTGGCATTTAATAGTCCCCACAGGTCAGAGAGGGTAACTAACACCAAATAAAGGCTATTGGATGCCTAAAAAGGAACAAATCTCACTCTGTGTGAGTGATTCAATGAGTTGGTGTGTATTTGTGGAGTATTTAAATATACTGGAACATAGGCCAGCCATTTAAATAATAGTTTTGACCTTGCTTAGGTTTCTCCCACTTTATCCTCTGTCACATCTTTTCTATCTTTTTCTCTTGTCGACCACAGCACTTCTCTGCTGCAACCTATTTTCTCCCTGTTCCATGGCAATTACATGTTAGCAACGGAGAGGTAAAGAGATGGAGGGATAGGAGGGAGGAGTGATGGCCTAAGGTGTGCCATGCCATCCAACATACAGACCCTATTGCTATTGGCCACTGTAACATATCCCTGTCTCTAGAGTTTTAAATGATTCAAACATTTGTCCTTCGCTGTTCCTGTGGTGGACAAAGATGTTCCATGTCTCCTCTCCTGCTCCCACTCCACTTCCCCCGCCTCCCTCTCTTCTCCCCATTGTCACTCAGCTCCTCGTGCCTTTCCATTAGCTGGTGCGGCCACAACTGTAACTCTAGGGAATCCACTGACTCATGCAAGTAAACATTGCCTTATGTTAAGCTTTTTTCTTTACTGCTCAATAGGTGAGGTGTAGCCTCTTTTTTTTTAAAAGCTTCTTAATGATCATGGTTTTCTTCTGGGCCAGTTGAAAAAAGGTAAACACCCAGTAGACCTTTTCTTTTTTCTTTTCTTTTTTTTTGTTCTCCTCTACAAAGTTAATTGAACCCCTGACTCTTGTTTTTGGTAGCGGTGAGTTCTGATAAGCATCCACTCATTTGCATTTTTACAAACCTTTTTGTGGACAGCTTAATAAATGGTTAATGCAATATGAATTGCAAACAAGGGGACGCTAACAAGAGACTAAAGGAGATCGTTAAAAAAATGATAAATAAATAAATGCAGCATAATGAAAATAGAATAATAATAACCCAAACTGAAACCAAAGCCCGGTGCAAAGATGTGTTTAGATGCAACAGGCAGACTTTTCTCGGCACTTGGCAACTGCAGTGGTGGTGTGTGCAGTTATCAGAGCTCCAGAGAGCTATACGTACGTGGTTTGTTCTCCAGAACTAAGCAGCAAAAGGTGAGCAGATGAGGGGAAAACAGGGGTACATGTGGGAGGGAGAAAATAGCAACACAGAAACCTAACAGTACTCCAAAGACCGAATAACTGACAGGTGAGAGTACGGTAGCTTGCAGTAAATACGTTAATTACATGGAGCAAGGTCAAGCGGAGCTGAACTACAGTCTAGCTGAGCTGGGCCGAGTTGTCTCCTGCTATGCTGAGTTAGGCTCCAGTGCAGGGCTAGTGGAAGATGCTGAGTCTCTGCAGAGCAGGCTTTGCACTCCCCAGGCCTCATTAAGGATGCAGAGAGGTTCTGACTCCCATCACCTGTGAGCTTTTTACATCAGGCATAATCTCTTAGTAGATATTTCTTACATCCAATAATGAGCAAGTTATTACTCCATACAACTGAGAGTGTGCGTGCAGAGAGGGGAGCAAGGGAAAAAGGAGAAAAGGGTGAAGGAATGAAAAATGTAGAGTGAGCTGAAATACAGAATGAGAAAGTGAATCCACTGAAATCTAAAATACAGTAGAGGTGAGCAGGCACTCGTATTTAGTTTGATCCACATGTTTACTGCATTGTGACCATGTTAAAAACAAATAAGTTGACAGTCCCTCATGTGGGTCTTGGAGGGAGAGAAGAAGGGAAACAGTAACACTGAAGGGAAGGCGCATAGCCTAATAAATACATAAATAAGTGCATAAGTAAACAGAGCATCAGACTGACAAGGCAGAGACAGCAGCTAAAGCACTGAGAGACAAGTCACCCCTCTCTTCTCTATTTTTCTTCTCTCTGCTGTCTGCATTGATTGATGTGTAGGAGGAGGATCAAAGGCTGCTGAACGGTGGTACTCAGGAAGATGGAGAGATAGATAGGGAAGGAGGGAAGGGTGTGGAGGTGATAGAGGGATGGGGGACAGAGGGGTAAAGTGGAAACAGATCGAGAAGTTCAAGCCCCCGCTGCCTGCCAGTCAGCTCCATGAGATGATTCTCTAACTACAGGGCTGAGTCAGACATTAAGGCCTCCAGAGTCAAAGAGAATTCCCTCATTCTCATTCCACCTTCTCCTTCTCTGTTCACCTCTCTCTCGCAATCTTTTTCTCTCACTCTCTCCTTTATCTTTTCTCCTCTATGCCTCATCCTGAAGAGGAGGAGCAGGGCCAAGCACCATTAATCTCCCATCTAATAACACTGGTAATGTTACACATTATTGGAAAGAGATGGGCAAAATGAACCAATAAGTTATCTGATATGGGCCTCCCTTCTCTACGCACACTCCAATCCCAAGGACATTTAAGCAAAAGAAGAGACACAGATGTAGTGACAGAACAAGATAGAGAGGAGGGGTGGTAGAGAAGGAGAGAAAAGGAGAATTAGTGATGGAAAAAAGGGTGGACAATGTGAAATATTTCCTGCTATCGACCTTTTTGCCAGGGACATGCATAGATTTCTGTATGTGGAAGATAAGTGTCTTTGATAAAGTAGGTTAGCATTGATTAATCCATGAAATCTTGGGGCAGTGGACTTGAAGTTAATGAGTAAGGTTTTCTATTTTCCCTGCAATCTCTTACGACAAGCGTCCTCAGCACAGTCGGGGGACCGTATGCCTGCAGCCCGCCGGCCCTCCTGATTTTAGATGCCTGTTATTTTGGGCGAAGATGGCCAATCAATGAAGTTGACATTTGTTACAATGAAGGATTCACAATGCAATCATGGAATAAGAGCGGTAAGCGCCTGCTAGGTGCATATAGAGAGGGTGGAAAGGTCACAGCTAATCTAAAGGGAACAGGAGTTATTTATCCATACACACCAGAATAAAAAGAAGATGAGAGACACAATCTATATATACAGCCCCTGTGGGGTTATGAAGGCATTGCACACACTAGCGCGTACACACACAAACAAAGCATCCTATATCTGCTGCAAAAGTAATTTCCCTCCTATTTCAATTGGTAATAAATGCTGTGCATCAAGTGACCTATCTTGCAGCCCATAACTGAGTTTTGTAGCAGTATTCAGCAACTCAAGGATGAGAAAATCTGAATATGCCATTAAACAGTCACCCTGGTATAAGGTTAGGCCGGAGACAGCGCGGTTTCAAACATCCATCTGCATCATTCGAGCTGCATGTTCATGTGGCACATTTAATATGGTGTGACAGTCTTTTTGCATGCAGCTGTAGTGAAGGAAAGCAAAGCAAACACATCAGTCACATTTAGAACAACCTTGAAACAAATAGCACCATGGACGCATCCTCAGGCACAGAGCGCTCGGAGAAAGAAATCAAGGGAGACAGACAGTCGGGCATTACAGGCGGGCAAACAGGCAGCTTTCTCTTTCTTTCCCTCTTACTGACTGTACATCAACACCGCTCTAGCCCATACTCTTTCACATTCCGGTCTTTCCCTCCTCACTCGCATTAATTCATCTCTCTCTCACTCTGCCGTAAATCATCTCTCTACTTCCTCAACCTCAGCAGCAGCTGTGCGGAGGAGGTAGAGTGGATGTCAAAATATTTGGCAGCCATCTCTTGTGCCGGTGTAGCATTTTAACCTCTGTGGTTATTACACATATACAGGTTTGTCTGACATCCCCCCAGGCATTAGCCTTGAAATCTCCCTCTCTCTTCCTCCACTCTCTCCCTCTCTCCATTCATCACATCATTATCCTTACAGCAAGGCTACACAAACAACAAATGCACCCCCACCCTAATTGCTCAGCACTCAGTGAATGGTTGAAGCTTTAGTCTAAATTCAACATGCCCCTAATCCACCCGAGTGAAGCAGAGGGCTCACCTTTTCAACTTTCTGCAGCCAATAAAAAGTGAGGCTGGACATGCAGTGCAAATGCATCTATGTATATACCAACACATTCACATAAATAAACATGCCTCTCACTCTCTGTCCCTTTCTGTCTTTCTTCGTCTTCCTCGCTCTCTCACACACACACACACACACACTCACACATAGATATTTTAGTAGCTAATTATCTAATATCTTCCCTCGGCATCGGCTTGTGTGCAAATCATGAGTGCTGAAAAAATACTCTCTGCTCCAGGCTCTGCCTCCACCACCCAAACACATACGCTACACACATAATGCATTTCCACCCTCAGGTCTCTGTTTCAGTGCCTTTTTTCAGGTGAGGTGTAGGTTATTCCAGGAAGAGAAGACAGTCCCACGGGGCTCTTGACAGGCTGTGTAAATCAGATGTCATTGAAAGATATAATAGCACTGCATGGACTTGATATACATCACGGTAGTGTGCTGACAGATGCATGTACTGTGTCCAAAAAGTATTAAACTACATATGTAGAAACAAACCTTTAAGCATGAGCTCTGTAAATACAAACTGACACATGAATTTGCAGAACGGTGTAAGAGGCTGGTGTTTTTAGTCTGAGTAGTGTTGGATAATCACTTTGCAGTTTGGAGAAATGGGTGATATTGGGCAGAATAGAACAACCACTGGCTATTGTCTGACAATAATGGTTTCTTTTTAAAAATATATATATATATATATTGCAATTACAGAATAACTGATACAGATAACAGAAAGATTTGGCCCAGATATTTATCTGTTATCTGTATGTCTGCTGGCTACAATGGAAGCTCAGAAATATTGGCTCTACTGCCAAAGGCGAAGTCATAGCTGATAGGTCATTCTGGCACAAGCATAAACAGCATTCATATGCAAGTGCTCACTGTAGCTAAAACTTGCCCTGCTTAGTCAGGAATGCCTTGGATATCATTACTTTTATTTATTTATGTCTTTTAATGCTGCCAAAATATATATAAGCCAGCTTGTGCGAGCAACTTACTTTACACGATTATTTTTCCTTTTTAAAAAAAGTGCTAGCATATAAAATATGCTGGCAGTAATCTTTTCCACCGGGAAAGGAAAACCCTACATAGAGCACAAGTTTTTTGTTGTTGTTTTTTTTTGTTTTTTTTTGTTTTTTTGGAGAAAAAAAGCACAGATGTGAAAAATTACAGATCAGTACAATCTAAATTATCATTTAGGAAATTCAATAAATAACAATAACTGCTGAATTGCATTGAATAAGCCTAAAATTGAATAAATAAATACATAGTAAGGACTCATTACTGCATCTCCCATCATCTCCTATTACAATGCGATCTCTCCCAATATCCCACAGGTGTGTATAGAGTTTCTTCAAGCACACATTTATTAAAAAGAGGGAGAAAAAAACCTTACATTCGTCCCCCACCTTTGAGTATTTAATTCTGGTAAGGGTGGATTAAAGGAGGCGCAAAAGGATTTCTGCCACTTTTCTGGTTACGACAAAAACAAATAAAAAGAAATCAAATCTCCTTTCTGCCCCATTAAAACCTGTTCTCCTCCCCTGTGCCCTATTATCGCCAATCCTCTTTGTTTTCTTTCTACCATCAAAAGATATTTCCCTGCAGTGCATTGTATAATAACTACCTATGAGAAAGAAAAAAAAATAAAACACTTGTTAGCTCGCGTCTTATTATTATGTGACTACACCAAAACACACCAACAACACAGTTTGACATTAATGCAACAAAGGGCTGTCTTTGTTGTTGTGAGTTTGCTATGGAGGATGGGTACAAATAATTTTGACACCATGCATTAGAACAGACAGCATAAAGGCATACTGAATAAGCACATAAAGTGTAGTTAAAAACTATATTAACTATGTTGACAAATTTGGAATGTAAACATCATTATGATCAATTTACATGTTTTAAAATCCCATTAAACTTTCATGGAGTGAATCTGGCTGCTCTCACAAATGGTTCGTATAATTTTCTACGAAAAAGCACACATATATTTGTAAAAATTCCGACAAAATTCTTAGTCAATCAATGTCCAAGTCACTGACGGCTCTGTCATGTTGTCTGTGGGACTTTCTGGCCCCAATATGACAACAAAAAAGGCAGAAAATGCAGAAAAAATGTTTTGGATTTGTTTATCATAATTTCACAGAATAAACTCTGGTTCACAATGGAAGTTTTGTTCTCTAATAACATTATATTTGTGTGTCGCTGGGTCACTATTTTTACATCATCAGATCATTTTGAATGACACCCACTGACTCTTGGATGGTTTCATTTAAGAGATTGAAAA
Organism: Atherinosoma microstoma; assembly: GCA_037177055.1. Taxonomy (NCBI): domain Eukaryota; kingdom Metazoa; phylum Chordata; class Actinopteri; order Atheriniformes; family Atherinidae; genus Atherinosoma; species Atherinosoma microstoma. The sequence goes on along the minus strand of JBBBVU010000015.1, from coordinate 21,357,191 downwards.
GATGATTTTATCCTATTATAATTTCACACTAATACTGGTGATACCAAGACGTATAGTTGGACATTGAACAAACAATGAGGCGTTCGCATCGAACGGGTTTCCGATTTGATTGATTTGATTGACTTGATTGAATAGACATTATCAGTCCATCCAGTCCACCGGCAGACCTAAAATCCTCAGCATTACGATGCATTTTCAGGAAAAACAACATAAATTTATAACCTTTAAACTGTGACTTTATCAAAACAACCATGAAAAGGCTGCTTTCTCTTCCCAATGAACCTTAAACATATTAGATTATTGCATACAAAAGCTAAACAGTCATTTTTTATTCGCAAAAATTGTCTCAGGTTTTGCAAGTTCGTTGCTAATGTGGTTGCAATTCACAGTCTTACGTGGACGCTACATTCAGATCCTGTTTCGGTCCATTTCAAACTGCTGTGGTAGTTTGAAATTGAAACAGATTATATTGTCACAAAGAGTCAACTGAAACAGTAGGCATGTTTAAACATCTGGCCTACAAACACTGTACTTTAGTTATACTTAAAGCTTGAAATGCTTTATTACAAATGAACACATGGTTTATTGTGCAACATTATTGCACATAAAGTGCTGTTCATTAGGCTACATAAAGCCTCAATAGCATGCATTCTTATTTAACACACAAGAGTAAAATATGTAATAAAATACCATATGCACACAACTTAGTTATAGCACAATCAATTAACCTGGTTAATGAGATACTGTATGATCTACCATGTGGCAGTAACACCAGCAACTACTGGAGATATGTGGAGTGTGCAACAATGAACTTTTAAAATATAAACTAAATAAATTGAGAACTTAAAGTAACTTTTAAAGTTAAAGTTAAGTTATAGGTGTCAGGAGATGGTTCTGCTCGGCACTTCCTGTCACTCAGCTGCTCCTCCCTCTCCACCTGCAGCTGTGCTGATCAGCTCTGCACACCTGGTCTTCATCACTGGCTCTATAAAGCCGGCTCTCTCCACCACTTCAGTGCCAGTTCGTTGTCGTACTCCGGAACCTGATTTTGTCCAGTTTCTTGTTGGAATAAATCTTTTGATCATCAGAACTTTGAACAGCTTGAGTCCTTCCTTAAAACATGACAATAGGCTATTTAGAAAAATAAATGTTTACTCTGAACATTTATTTATTAGCTGTTAATCCATTAGTCTGACTTTTTCTTTAAATAGATATACAGTATTTGATATTTATATTGGCTAATACTACTGTATATTAAATAAATGATCATTTATTTTAAAACCTTTAAAAATTCAATATCCTAAACTATCAATCAAATCACAAAAGCAGGCTCTGCCCACGCTCTGACATCTGGTAAAAGCACAACCAGATAGTACATGGATCAACCATGACATGATGTCCCATACCAGATCAGTCTCAGGAGATGATTCAAGCTTATGAATGTCCTAGATTGTAAATAATATGATAACTTTAAAGGGGACCCCTTTTGAATATACTTCCCCAAAATATTGAAGGAACAAAACAAAAAGCTTAATTTTATAAACTACGTCTTGCATGTGCTCTTTGAACCTTAGTCTCTGAAGGTGTCTGTGTTAAAAATGAGAAATATAAAAACTGACCTTTGAACTTTGACATCAGTGCATATTTGAAGGCTTATAATTTATACAGAGCTCTGGACCTGAACTGTCATGTAATAATTAATGTGTTGTATACCCACCAACTGGGGGCGCTGTTTAATATGGATAAAATATATTTTCACCCATTTAACAATTACATTATTAAAATCTGAATCCACAGTTGCACTCACCGTTGCTTTAACCCCCTCGATATGTTGTCAATTCAATATTAACCACTTTATATTCAATGCAATATGCTCATATTGAGAACTACAACTTCCTATAGCAGCGCCATGCAGCTGAAAACAAATGAGTGCCATGATTGTAGTCTTCTCTTGACTCTTGTTTGAAATAAACATCTGTTCCAAGAATCAAATAAAGCCGAACTAATTGTTACACTATTTGAGATATGTGTCAATAAAATGGTAAATATGATGGTTTATTTGAGATATATAATCTTTTATTAAATAAAGTGGGTGCAGTCTACAATGTCTGGTCTTCTGTTCATCAGAGGATTGGAAATCACATGATTGCTTCAAATATATTGTTCAGCCAAACTGGTAATTATTCAGTAACTAAATGATCTATGGTGAGAAAAAGTGAACATGTGGGTTTAATTAAGATATTCTAGGCAAACGTTCTGTAAATTACAGCTTCCGCATGACTATGACTGACAACAAGAGTAGCCAATAGGAAGAGGAGAAAGTAAAAAAAAACACTCCAGTAAAAGCCAGAATCACGGATACGTCAATGTAAGACGCAATATAGTATAATATGTATCGCTGATTATGACAGTGACGCTTGTATAATGGACGTTATTATGGGAGAGCTGTGACATCTGGTTAGTTTGCCTCCTGGACGGCTCCCTGGTGAGGTTTTCTGGGCACGTCCAACTGGGAAAAGAGTCTGGAGAAGATCCAGGATGTGCAGGACTGAGGGACTACACTTTTCCTGACCGGCAAGGAACCGCTTTGAGAGCCCCACTTACAAACTGGGAGAAATGGCCAGATGAGATGGAATGAAGAAGAAGCCAGATGAGCAAGAAGGAAGAAGTGGCTGGGGAAAGTCTACCGCCTCGGCAACCCAAACCTGGATAAGCGGAAGCAAATGGATGGGTGGATGGATGGATATTAGCTGTGAATTGACACACATGCACACACAACATGACATTATTAAAGTGCAAAACTTTCATAGTTTACCAAGAAATTGCAATGCTTTTCTCATAAACTTTATCAAGTCAATGCGTATGATACATAGTTTGTTGTCAGTGTCAAAATCTTTCTGACTACGATGAATGAATATGCTGGCGGCGCAGGCGAACTGATCTTTTTTGGTTGCTGGAAATCACAGAAAATCCTACGAAAAGTTGTCCATAACGTCGTAGGATTTGTTGCTAATAGGTAATGAGAATATGCTGTATGAATACATCCCCTCTGATCTCCATATCAGCTATTTTTCACATCATACAAACGATGGGGGCATAAAGAAAGGGTATATGATTGGTGCAATCAAAACCAATAATGATAAGAGCTTAAGCAGAAGTCAAGCATGAACAGTGAGACTTCTGAGACTTTGAAACATGCAAGTTCAAAAGTGCATGGATATAGCTGTCTGAGTTAAATTTATAATTTCCCCATCTGCCTGATGCATACTTATGCACGTCATGCTTCAGTCTGACAATTGATTTGACAGAGGAACCAAGCGCAGAACATGATGTCCTGTAGGCTCACCACCCCAGGCATAAATATTTATAGGAAAGCCAGGAGGCCAAGGAGAGTCATGATAACCTTGTGTAGACCTAAGAACAGCATCCTCAAGTCAGATGTCTTATTCCTCTTCATCATCATCACAACAGTTGCTGCTGCAGGCCTCATTTGCAATATTTAAATTAAAACCAGAACAACTAAAGACATAGAAGCATGTCTTATGTTAAGTGTGATGACAGCAGCAGAGGTTTAGGAAAAGGCAGCAAACTACACTAGATAGTCAGAGTTGGGGTGTGATATGAAATGGTTGGGGGAAGGGAAGTTGGGGGTGAGTGAGGATGATAATGAAGTATGAGTACATGTTCTGAGAGACAGAGCTGGATGCAGAGAGAAGCTTACTCACAGTGGTGGTGAATCATTGTGTCCTGCCTGATAAGCTCTGACTCACCAAGAGAAGTGGAAAACAGAGAACAGGCACATGGTGTAGGTGGAAAAACAAGCTGAATGTGTGTATGTGTGCATGTGCCCATGTGTCCACTGCATGTAATTTGGGCTGCTCTGTGCATGGAGTGCACATGTGTGTCTGTGTGTGTTTGCTGCAGTGCTGACAGTGAAGGTCAGTGGGGTGGGTGTGTCTCAGGCCTCCTAGCTGTGGCCCGGGGCTACGGAGCCATCACTGTCACATCTCTGTCTCGCTGCTGTGTGCTGCTGCCCCTGCAGCATGGCAGCACACAACACTGACTCACCCATACGCACACAGCCCTTTGGCTCAGACACACACACCGATATAAAAAAACACTCACAGACACAACACATGCTGCCAACCTCAGGAGACAAAGCACATGGAGATTCAAAAATACACAGACTAGGATGTCATAAGAGCATACAGTGTGCATGCTCTTTCTGTAGATACTTTAATTTAGTTACAGCATACACACAGACACACATCAGTGAAACAATCCATTTATATTCCTGAGATGGAAAGCATAATGCATGTCCTTTCTCTAATATGTAAACTTGATGACCTTGTCCACACTCATTCAATCACCAGTGGAGAGAACGCAATTAATCCAGCAGTCTGCTCCGTAGTCACTGCTGTATCGTCTCAGCCTTGCTCTCTGCTGTATTCAGCAAATATGTACAAAGAGTCTTGTGTGGAAGTTTTGTGCTTCTACAAGCACAAAGTCAAGCACAGTGAAAGTTTAGAGGTGAATACGACCTGCCTGACATGATTTCCTAATCCTCAGTTTCAGGTCGATGTGAGTATTACCACAAAGTTTGTGTCTTTATTGGTTTTAAAAGTGAAACTCTTTTATCTGTGGTGCTCCACGGCATGTTAATTATTGCAAATGTTCCAAGAAATTGAATACTTTATTCTATCTTGATTTATATATTCATTGAAATGGATGTAAATGTGATACCATAAATGAAAAGCACTTTGATATAATCACTGAAACATGGTAGACTATGATGTCTTATGTTTGATTGAAACAGCAATGAGGTGCATAGTCAGGTAGGGTGGCTGTCTAATTTATAACCCCCCTCACAGAAATACAGTTGGGCCCCTTGTACTCCCCTTGAAAAAAAAAAAGAAATACATGTGACCTCTGACCATATTGTAGCCCTGAAATGAGAAGATGTTAAAGCACAAGCCTCAGTATGGCTCTCTCCCAGCCATTTTCACACTGGCCTCTTTATGGCTCAACCCATGGCACATAAAAAGGAGAGCACATTGCACAATCACTGCCTAATTAACTGGCTGATATTTTATGTGGTCAGAGAAGCCACAGACAGACTGCAGATCATGTGCCAGGATTTAAGAGGATGTGTGCTTCACTGACCTCCACAGCTAATTGATGTGCACACCTGCATCTGTGTGTTTGCCTAGATGTGAGCTTGGCTTGAAACAGAGGAAAGCAGATATATATATACCGTAACCCTAACCCTGTCTTTAAAAGGACAGGACTCGAAATACATTTTCGGGTAAAGATGCACTGGTTCATCACACTGTTGCAGTGATGATTCAAAAGAGGTGTATTTCAAACTTTTATATTACAAGTACCTCGATGTGAACAAAAGTGACATAACTTATGGCTTAAGAGCATTTAAAAACAAACAAGCTGCTTTTTAACAGCCATTTCCAGCAGCTAAAAAAAATTCTGTAAATCTTAACTTAAAAATGTATTCAATAAAATTAAATATTTATAATGAAGAAGGATTTCAGGATGTTAGTTAAAAGGTAACAAGTCAGCAGGATGAATGTCAAAGCTATGTGAAGCTGCCTCCCTTCTAAACACAGAGGGAACAATATCAGATGGGGAATTTCAGCCATCAGCTGTGTTTCCCTGCTGGAACGGACCAAAAGCAAGATTAAAGTCTCAGATCATCCACATGTATGGAAAGATGTGATGTTTAAGAGAAAAAATAAAGATAAAGACCTCAATATTCAGTTAATCTACAATGTGACATTTTCTCTTGAGATGAAGTGACATCTGGTCAGTAACAAGGTCAAGATTATTTAACAGCTTCTTTAAACACAATATCTTAAAATAAGACATTACCAAATTAACGTGCCCAGCCCCATTTTTGATAAATGTTACAGTAAAGCATCTTTCATTTTTAAAAATGTCCCTGTCACTGTTCATTTTTAAAACTCGTCTTAAAACCCATTTTTATTCCTTGGCTTTCAAACCGGCATGAGACTGCTTCTGTTTTAGTGTTTTATGATTTGTTTGATTATTGGTTTTATTTGTTTTTAAAAAGGCTTTTTTATTCTTTTTAAAATTGTCTTATTGTCTTTAAATTGTAAAGCAATCTTTTTATTACTGATTTTCACTGTTAATTGTTTAATTTCTTTGTGTTGCTGTGTTTATTTTGTACAGCACTTTGTTTCAGCTGAGATTGTTTTAAAGCGCTTTATAAATAAAGTTCAGTTGAGTTGAGAGTTGAGAATATCTGACAGTAAGCCAGGGCAGATCAGCTGGATATGTTGTTAGTCACTTAAAAAAAAAATCCCTAGAAAGGTCTGAAAACTTACTTATTATAGCAACAGTCACTAAGTTGGCAATAATGCAAATTACCTGCTTTTTCCTTATTGGCACAGGTGCACATGCTATCAAAACGTATGTGCACTGGTCCAATTTTACATGCACAAATTTTCACATGCATATGGTCTTTCCAGCCCTGAAGGAAGAGGTTATTTGTTTGATTCCTCTGAGTCATGGTTTATCTCATTCACCGCTCCCCATCCTCCCCGTCCTCCTCCCCTTTCCATCCCCACCTCCCTCAGCCCTTAGCAGCAGCAGGTTTGCATTGGGATTTGAGGTGTAATTAAATTCAATAAATAGGCGAAGGTGAAGAAATAAATCAAGTGGAAACTGATGAACAACAGGAGATTAAATGCCACTGAGCCGTGCAAACAAATATTTCAAAAGAGTTTTCAACAGAGGCTACTCAGGGCTGCACTGAAAACCTAAAAAACCTTTTTAAACTTTAAGCTCTTTAAACCTGTGAGCATGAACTGACACCTTTCATTAACATCATATCATTGCACATGATAAGGAAATAAAGAACATAGATTGTAGGAGATGATAGGGTATGCTCTCTGCCCTCTGTCTCTCAGACACCTCATCATCCTCCTGCATTATTGCTTATTTAGAGGCCAGCCAGGTCTTTATTAATGACTACTAAAATGGCAATTAATGTTGCATAATACATTAACTACAGCTGTACAAATCTGAATAAAGTCTGATTAGGTGCTAAAGAGGGTAGAGGAAACACTGCTGGTGCATATCAATGCTACCACTTCAGAAAGGGGAGGGGTCACTGGTAGGGCTGCTCTTTGTGCTAGACCTGCCAGACCAGCGTGATTAACACAACAAATCAGTTACGTGGCCAGTCTTAAAGGTCCCCCAGCAAGTCGGTAAGAGACCTAAGCAACTCGAGGTGAAGCCAGAGAAGCTGTGCTCCTGTTCAGTTTTTAAAGAGTGAGTCAAAGTGATTTCACTCTCTGATTTGCTTGCTTTACCTCTTCAGCACCACACTGCCCTCCTGGGCATAACAAGCCTAAGTACTTAAAGTCCCCTGAATGGAAACGGGCCTTTTTCTTCTTTTTTTTTCCCTTCTTTTTTTAAAGGCATCATTCAAGGCCACACCTGGTGCACTGAAAGCAACCAGGTGCACCGTTCTATGAATTAACGATGGCTCCCAACAACACAGAGAGGTCAGCTTTACATACTCGCACACAAAGCTCCGACAAGCTTACAAGAAACATCGATAATATATCAGTCTCTAAGCGGAAGGGTGTTTTTGTGTGCTTGCCGTCTCGTGCTCTCTTCATCGTCCATACTGACACATTCTGTCCAGACTCAAATTAAAATGACTAAAATGGTCACACTTGGGTTTTTTGGAAATGATCACCCATGTCCATTTTCCCTCTTCGATCCACTCTTTCTTTCTCTCTGATTCCGTAATATGCAACACAATAAACCTTTAATTCTTGAAGAAGAAAAAAAACACTCCCCTGCATTCCTGCAATGTTTCACTCACTTTCCCTTGCCACCTCTTCCGCTCCTTCCTTCTGCTTTGTCCTCCCTCTTGTCTTCTTTTGAACAGCTGCACAGCCTTTATTGTGTTGTGCGCTCTCTCTGCCTGTCTGGCCTTTCACTCTGATCCTCCAATGGCCTTTCACATGCACAATATTCCCCCTGAGCTCCCATTCCTCTGACAGGCTTTCACATAGAGTATTAGATTAGGCTTAGCTGTGTTTATATATTTATTTATTTAGTCAAGGCTTTTGTCTATGAAACTTTGGGCAACCCAAATCCCAAAACCCCCCCTACCCAAACCTCACCCTCATCATTCCAAAAGAAAAAAATCATCTACTGCAATCTTCAGCTTGTTCCTCTTTTACAACATGATCAGCCTGGCTCTTGTGTTCTCTATGCAGACTCTCTTTGAGGATACTTTTAGGAAACAAACATGGCGGCACCCACAGAACATTTTGGAACAGGCTGTCTGATGGAGGCTGGTAGCATCTTCCAGTCATTTGACGGGATAATAAATACACAGCTGAAAAGGAGTCGGACTGTGAACCATTAAGCAGACCATAGCACCTCAGTCTAATTGTGGTAATGAAGTCCAATCAGACCTTATGATGCAAGGGCCTTGCATGCTGCCATCCTGATGCTTTTATAGACCTGACCTGAGTTATGACCCTCTCCCTGAAAGGTTATTTGAGAGAAAGATGGAGGGAGCATAGGAGGGAGGACAAGGGGAAATAAACCACCACAGCACAGGAGAGAGCAATAGATTGCAAAAAAAAAAAGAGTAAGGCTGTGACAGGGGGAGAGAGGATGGGGTCTCCATTAAAATATTCTAATGAACTGAATCATTTATCTACAGGATGATGTAGACCTAAGCACCTGTTTTTGAGGAACTGTATCCTGGCGTGGCCCTACCCTTTCAGCCTTTCCTCCTTTGGCCCATTAGCCCTCGGGCTGGCCTTCTATCTGTTTCTCCATCTCTCTAACCTCTCTAGTGAGCAGGCCCAATAAGGAATCAATAGCCATGTCATGGCAAACCCACGCTGCTTTGACACCAGTGGATATGACAAAAAAGTCTATTACACGGTAGTTATCTCCATTACTGCTGAGCAACTTGGTCCTGAGGAGGCACAGAATGGAGAACGGCAGGCTGAGGAAAGCAGTGAGAATGGTGGTAGTGAAAGGTTGTGAAACTCTAATTCAGTGCAACATGTCTGATTAACCTGCATCTCTCCTTTGGGATCTGGTGTGTGTGGCGGGCAGAAGACCAAACAGAAAGACACACATGCTCTGAAATGGATACACAGTATGTTCACCACCTGCAAATGCTTTGCCAACATAATCTAACAACTACCGTATGTACAGCATGTCATTATTTTTCCTATTCTGACCATATGTATGTTTTTCTTCACCATAACCTATTAAATCTGGAAGCAGGTGCAGCTTTCTTTCTCTCCAAATTACTACTTTTTTGCAGAAAAAAATAGATCTTTTAACTCTACTTCCAGTAGCAGCCAAAGTAGCTCTTTCTACCTTACAACTCTACATATCCTTCCTTACTATGCTTAAGTAGGTCACTTGTCAGCATCAGAATCTGGCACAGTCACGTGAACCTTTTCTCATCCGTCACCCATAACCTTGAAGCATTGTTATACTTATGAAAACATTATAGAAAATAAAGAATACACCTTTTATCATACATTCTGTGGGCTTAAGGCATGGTTTACCCTCTTCCAGCCATTAATTTCACCCAAGCATACATTTAAAATATCCCTTTAAGTTGTTATTCATCTATCCAGTGGTGACACTTAAGGATGCAATACTTCATTGCATAAAAAATGTTTTCTGTTTTTTCTTTTTCTATTTTTGCTTCAAAAACCGTAACTGTGTCAGCTGTGCTTTCTCCATGACAACAGGTCACGCGACAGATACAAAGTGTTGGCTGTTTTAGGCAAAACAATGTTGACACTTCTCTGGTGGGGGCAGTTTAATCCACAGAGTGCATTAGTGTACTGTGGTCTCCATACAGAGGGAGACCTATGGGACAGGAACCATAAAGCAACATGACAGTGCTCTCTGGGCTTCACCTTGGCCCAGTAACCTTGATCAATCAAGGCATCAGTCAATGTTTAATTGCTGAAATGTTCTATACGGGACGTGGGTTGGGTGAATTTCCGTATTCCCAGAGGGAGGGACATTTTACTCAGTGGGTTTCCCCATGTTGCCTCTGGCTTGCTTTATGACACTCATTTGCCTGATTAGCTAAACAAATGCCAAACACTGCCTCACTCACTTCTAGAAACACGCACTTATGGACCTTCGATCTCTACTCACTGCCTATGCAGGACTATGCTCTCACATAAACACCAATGCAGTATAAATAATTTCTGTGTATAGTCCCTCACAATGAACAATGTGTGTGCTGAAAATTATCAGCTGTAAAAGTGTTAATAAATCACAGCAAAGTCTGAATCAGCAAACAGTGACATTAATCAGTGGCTTTAGTGAAGATACTGTACAATTAATGCAATCTATTTATCTTCATTTTATATGCAGGGGCTGAGCATACTGTACAAGCTCCGGGTTTTATAATGTATGATGGGTTAAGAATTAAACAAAAAGAATGCGGTAATATTTCCATCCAACATTTTGTGTACGTAGCAAGCATGTTTATGGTATGCAAATGAGCATGTAGACCCTCCCACCATTGAAGAATCAAGACATAACATTTATCTAAGTAAAATACAGCCTTTGAAGTACACAGCCACAGTGGTAATGAAAGCAATAGGTCTCTGTGAGTGGAGATTGCTTTTCCAGAGCTTCATTTTACAGCCTTGTGTTGAATACACTCCTCTGGCAACTCCTCTTGAATGTTTCATCACAGACCAGATCCCTGGGGTCGGTACAAGCCCCTCATCACACATACACACTCACTATAGGGAACTTTCACATCATGCATGTGGAGGATATAAGAGTCAACCGGATGCCATTTTATCTGTTGAGGGAGCGACTTGATTGCATATTCAACGTGGTAGGATACAAACATGATAGAATGTCAAGACAGGCAGCGATGGTAGTTATAGTTACACGGGTATGTCAGGAAAGTTTTTGCTGGTGTCAAATCATTCTTTCTTATCTATGGTGAAGAGCTTGGAATACAGTATTCAGCTGGTCCCACATACAAGGTGAAACAGGCCAATGTGAGACTGTATTTGGCAATTCATGTTTCCTGGTGAATTGAATTATAGAAGTAAAAAACTAGATGTAAGATAACACAACATTTTGAAATATACTATAACATAGCATGATTGTTTTCTTGTTAGATAACAGCTATGCATTTATCACGTGATAAAGCACATTACAAATAAAAGGAATGCAGATGGTTGATTTAAGAATTGTGACTGACACATCTCAATGCTAAAAGTGAGTCATTTTCTTGACTCAGTAGTTCAACAGAACTGGTTTGTACAGCTGAATCCTCAAGCAGGCAAGACAAAAATGAAACAGAGCCAGTGCAGCCTGGTCTTTGAGGAAAGCTAGAAATTGCATTGATTGAACCCAACTATCCAGGGAAAGTCGCTAAGTGTGTTCCTACATGTGTGTCCACATGCTTTCAGGCTTTTGAATTTGTACCCATGTGCTACCAGTAATAATACTTGATTTGCATGAATTCCTGCTAAAAGCAGGCCTGTGAGGATATGTCAGGTAAACGATTTACTTGTAAGAGCCTGTGTCTACTCCACTGCTTCTCAACTACGCATGCAAAGACAATACAAAGAATAGCTTTTCTTTATTAGCTATATACTGTGTAAATGCACATACAGTCAGCCAACATTCAATAAGGACATGGACAAGAAACAGCTAAACGTGTCTTGGAGTGTTTGGTAGCAGGATGTTGGATCCCTTTGGGATTGGTGTGTAATGAGTTGGGGTATTTGTGGATTGGGCTTGATTCAAAATGTTGGTACCTCTCATGCCATGTGAGCAACCTATACTGAATATGCAGTACAATATATGCAAATATGTTGGGGCCTTATTAAGTGAGACAGGAAAAGAATAAAGAAAAAGGGTTTTGCTTCAAACATAAGCACACAATAAGGGCTAAAGCATTCAGCTTTTAATTAACATCAGCCATATCAGCACGGAGTAATTTGAAATTGTCTTTCGGACCATAGAGAGAAAGGCTAAGAGACAGAGACTTTTAACCATTAAGCTCAACTGATAAACCAGTTATACCCGTGGAGTCGCTATCTTTTGCTATAATTTGATGTCTTTTACTTTGTATTTTGCTTCTTTTTTTAGACTCAAATGGTACTTTCCTTACTCGCCTATTTTCTTCCTCCCCCTTATCCTTTTGATCCAGCCTCCTTTTCTTTCCACACTTCTCTTCCTTCAAGCTCCATCTTCTTTTTTTTCAAATTCTTTTTTTTCCCATGTTCTTTATTTCTTCTTGCTCTCAGCTTTTCTCCGGCTTTTATCTCCACTTCATACAGAATAACTGTGTGGCTTGGTGAGTATAATGAGGCTGTTCCTCTACAACTTCAAACCTTTTCCTTCACCCGTTTGCCAGGGTTCTAAAACAAACCCGGAACAAATATTTTGACATGCAGACACAAGGGAAGACGTGTGCAATGATTCTGAGCATTTCAATTGATCTTCTACAAAAACAACAAAAATAGTTATAGTAAGAAAGACCCTGTATTGTAGCATAAATGGGAAAGATAGGCCAATAACATTTATTTATTTGTTTATTTATTTATGCATTTTATGTTACTCATGACTGTAGTAATCTTTTTGATCCTGATATTACCTGGTCACCAGGGAATTAGTATTGAAGCTTAGTTAGAGTGGGTGTAATTAAAGCTAAGAACAGGTCCTATATGTTATCCAGTAAACGATTTAGCAGGCCAGCAGTGTACCACATTGTCATGGATCACAGTAAATTGGCCAGAGCAGCTTATTGTGCAGATTCACAGTCACTGTGGCACATTTACAACAGTAATTGCTATGAATGAAACGCCCATGGTACTCCATACCATGCCACTCTACAATAAACTTGATTATTATGGTAATTGTATAAGTATAAAACATTTAACTTGAGTGCCTAGATCTATCATCGCAATTGCTGTAAGTGCATTTACAGAGCTGGGAATTGGGACTCTGACTATTCAAAGGCCAAACAATTGAGTTGATGGGAGTTTTGCGAAATTAGAAATCCATCTATTGAAAAACTAACTTTCTTACCTTTCCGATCATAATAATTTTTCTGGCTCTTCTATGGATTTAGTAAAGGATGCTGTTCGTTTTCTGCTAATAAGGATGGTGAGGGAAAGGAGTGGTTAAAGCAAGATGAACAGATAGGAGGGCGGTGGGGTAAGAGAGTGGAGAAGGAGCGTCAGAGATGAGTCTTGAGCCGCCCTGAGCAGTAATGAGGAAGCAGTAAAAATGAGATGGCATTGTGTTGTACTTTAAGGTAGTTCATCTTTAAAATGAATAGTCCCTGAAGGGCCAGGTAGTTAATGCCATTTATTAATAGACAGACAGGGCCGGCAGTTTGGGCTGTGGCCCTCTGAGAGCCCTTAGTTAGGATGGAGAGAGAAAGAGTGTGAATGAATACAGTAAAAAGAATGGGTTCAGAGTGGGGGGTTGAAGGACAGAAAAGATGGATAGGGACGGTACTGAGCTTACCAGCTGATTGCAAGGATAAGCTGTAAGAGGAGTTAGGATGTTTCTAACTATCTGTAAAGAAAAAAATGGACTAAACTGTTGGCAAAGATTTGGCATAGTCATCTCTCTACTATATCCAGATAATCAGCAGAAAGAATTGTCTACTGTGTATCATTGCAAAATTGAACACACTATTTTTTGCATGGACTGGTTAATGCTGGAAATTACAGCCACATGCAGGGTACTGAATGTAACTGGTTAGTGTCCTTATATTGGTCAGATGCTGAACGTGGAATAGCATTCATGTCTCATCCTTCATCTTGCTAGGAGTGATAGTCATTTTGTCAGTGGAAATGTCGATGCAAAGCTAGCTGGCTAGTTTGCAGACAGTAGCACCTGGAAAATGTTACAAGATGCATTGTTGTTTGAGATTTATGCATTCAGTTATTGACTGTAGTTTTGGATGTGTGGTTAGAGTCACAAAAGCTCGCAAAAACCAACTGCAGCAGCTAGCATCACAGCTGCCCGTCAAATGTTGCACATGGCATTTCCCATTAATGCACAGCTTGTCATGTTTAATTTACAACAACACAACCCTTATCAAAATTTTATGTTTGTATATTGTGTGTGTATTCACAATGTACATTGTGCAGGCCTACTACATAAATTGAGGCATGATCAGTGCTAAATCTTTGGTGTTCTTGGGAAAACTTTCATGATTTGATTTTAAAGAAAATTTTAAGAGGTCACATGATGATTTTAATAAAAGTTGAAGTGTGCAATTTTTATTAAAGTGAAATTTAAAGTGAAAGTGAAAATTAGAATATATATATTGCAGTATTCCCATGCCAAATCTATGCATTCACGTGAAGAAGGAGAGATGTGATTGTTTGCAAATACATATGAGGACAGTGTATTTGTCCATCAGCTCTTGAAAGGAGCGTAGAGCAGCGCAAGTCTGGTCCTAAGCCCACAGTGACCTACCCTGTTAATGAACCAACAGGCATTACCTCCCTGTTAGCCCACTCCGTGCCCCACCATTTATCATAAACTGTAGGGAGCTGTCAAAGGACTGCTGAGGACTGTGGAGACACACCACATAACAGCAGCCATATAGCAGCCCTGAGCCTAGCCAGAGCATCTTTTGCTCCCTCCCAGAACACCACATAGTGACAGCTCTTGCCAAATAGCTTTCATTACGTGTGATGTATCAGTCTTGATAAAAGAGCCAAACAAAGAAGAAGAGGTGAATTTACTGTGCTGCTCCACCTGGGCTCTGATAATATTGTTGGTGTCTGGAGTAAAAAAAAATCACTTCTGCCATTTGCACACATCTAAATCTACAACTGTAGATAGTGTTGATGTGTATCTAGCTATGGGCCATATTACTATTGATTGGTGGGATGATAAAACAATTTCTTACCTGATGTTGGAGATGCACCACAGGCGATGGCATAGGGGAAAGAAAGAGAGAAAATTTGATTAGATGTGGCCTTGTACTCTATACAGTGCATGGTCAATACGGAAGTACTAAGGGAGCTGAGTATGCTCCATTATTACACTAGTGCAATCAAAGTCTGCAAAGTCCTTTGTGGTTTTGCCATATTAAGAGCTTAAAACACCTTGAGTGCATTTGACACGTTTATTATGAGATCCTAAAGAGGTATTTTACTTTCTCTAAATCAAGAGTGACATCACAGCATGAATCCCCAGCAGACACTTGCTTTCAGTTAGTGCATATAAAAGCTTATTTACCTGTAATACTTTGACTTGCTTTTTAATTACAAGTGAGAATGCAGTATGTTACTACATTATGAAATGTAACATTGGTTTTGATAGAATATATTTAGTGGGTATAATTGAATCTTTATCGAGTTTTTGTTGATACTAATCTTAAATAAGTCATGAATTTTGGAGTGAAAGGTTGAATACATTTATGTACTGCAGTTTAATTAATCAATCAAAATGAGTACATGAAAAATGTTGATGGTGGTGGTGGGGTTGCCCACAATGCCATTCACTTTGATAAACAACAAATTAGGGTAATTCATTCAATGGAACTTTGCACTTTTACTTATAATTTGGGAGCTTAGTAATAGTTGAAATTACCCATAAAGTACACGTTGAACATACTCTATTCTATTCTATCTATTTGGTTTATCAATAATTCAAATGACACAATGCTTCTGATGATTTTAGTAAAAGGTATAAAATTGGAATTAAAGTATAATGTCATGTCCATTTTCCAATCATACAAACTAAAATGTCTCAAAGTTTTTTTTACTCTTGTTTCCCATTCTTATGATGAATAACCATCCGTTATTTAGGAATGATAGAATAGTCAGGGTTTGGGTTTTTTCAGTTTATGCATTTGTTTCCTGCTGTTATTTCTTTTCTCTCTCTTCTTCGCCCTGGGGTGTGTCGGCACACCTGCGCTCAATTATCATCATCATCATCATCTCCTTCAGTATTTAAGAACAGGCGTCACACTGATTCAGTGCTAGGTGGTTTACTGATCTTATTTGGACATCTGGCTGCCCAGGACTGCTGCCTGCCTGCCTTAGCCTTTCTTTGGATCTTTTCCTGAGGATCTTTTATAATTCTGCTCATGTTGTTCTGAGCAATAAATACTTTTTTTTGGACTGCCTTTGAATTTTGTCAGTATTCTTTCTGGGTTGGCGTTTTGGGCCACGGTTCTATCAAAACATGACAAAAATGTTAAAATGTCACTGTTGATGATATCTACCTTCAAAGCTCCATGTGAATGGAGCAAAACACCCACCATGTATTGTTGATTAATGATGAACATGAATTATTTCTCATTTATTTATGGTAATGTCATGTGACTGCTCTCCAGTAAGTAAGCATCCCTGTTTTGTTTTTTTGCTGCCTGTATAAACAATTATACTGTCAGCTGTTGCATCATGACAGAGACGTTTGTGGTGTCATGACAGTATAGCAAAAACCATGTCTATACCAAATTCCTGCTGCAAACCAAGAACTATTTTGAGGTCATCACCTTAAGTAAGGTGAACATAAAATCCTCATGTGTGTTGAAATGGGAAACAAGAATTGCTGAAGTATTTCTTGTAATTATGTGAAACTGATCACATCGAGTTTCTTCCACACCCTCATGTACTTTCAGCATAATCAGATCTGTCAAGTTCATTAAAGTTTTACAAACACAAATCATTCTAGTTAATTAAACTCAGTCACTCAAGCAAAAACAAACTTAATATTTTTGAGGCAATGAGTTTGCATGTTTTCTTGTAGCAAAGACAACTAGTTCATTTTACAGTCTACTAATACCATCAAATATTATTCTGTTTGTACTAAAGGAGGACAAGCTGTTCACATGTACAGAATATATGTATTGTGTATTCATGTTCAAATAAAAATGAAGACATTTTAAGCCATAAAGCCAGATGAATAGGAATCCCCCAAAGCCAATGCCCCTGACAGCCCCCCTGACACTCACTTAGGCTCAGAGTCAACCTCTTGTTCTTAAAACCACAGGAGCCTCCCACCACAAATGTGCTTTAAACACATAAATATACATTGGCTTTGCACATAAACTCTACCCATACGCCAGAAAAGTAGCCATCTGTATTAACAGGGTTCAAGCTGTGATCTTGGCTCTATCCACCAACCTTCTTCATATGGATATACATCAGTGGAAGCTGAGGCAAAGCCAAATCGCAACACCCAGTTCCATAGCAACCTACACTTGGCAGGTGAAATGGTGAAAAGTGCAGCTCTGCTATTGATGGTGCAGCGGCCCTGTGCCATATATAGCTGCCCCGCTTGGTCCTAGTTTGGAGTGTTTGGTGGGCGAGTGTAGTTTTTCAAATGCTTCCACACTAAGCTGCAGTTTTAAGAATAAAGTGTTTGTATGTCTTTGTGCGCTTTGCCTCTTATTGGTCATATAAAAAGGCAAAGCATTTACGTTTATAACTTCCTCTTCCTGCTTCAGCTCATCCAGCATAAATAAAGAAGGCTCTGTAACCGTTTTCATGATATATCTTTAAATGAAAGAACCGAGTCCAGTGTAAGACTCAGCATTTTCAACACCCCAGTAAACAGTGTGTAAAAGAGCAGTTGAACACCAGTGCTGCACATCACCGAAAAAAGCTTTAGAAGCCATACAATTTTTCCAAGTAACAGTGAGCCACAGAGAAACCTAACCTCAGATCTGCCTTAACTCTTAAGTAAGGCTCATCCTCCTTTTTTCAGACCTTGCCACTCTGATAGCGCTCAGCCGACAGATTCCCTTTTAAGATAAAGCCTGGGGATCTCCAGCCAGATACTATGTCACTAGAAAGACGTTTTTCCCACAGATTACATCAGGCTTGGTTTTAACACAGCCAGGCAAACAGACACAGAGACACACGCATGATGATCGCACCTTTGCTTATCTGGAGCCAGCTTTAAGAAGGTATAAACTGCGATGCATGGAAGGGGTTAAATTTTATTGAGCCTTAGCTTTTATTCAGCTGCTCTGGTGGATTTCTGTATGTAATTATTTAAAGGCCCAGTATTACAGTCTACAACAGGAGCAAGCAGAGAGAGGGAGGAAGGGATGGGTGGATGGATAGATGGAGGGATCAGGCTCCTGCTGTGAAGAAGTAAAGCCTTTTAAGTTGGTCCTATGCACAAAGCAGACAGAGCGAGTGTGTTACCTCCATGTTACCACACTGTGGGTTGCAATAGTCTGCAGCCAACAGCTGGCTCCTGGGATCAGCCACAAGCTCGGACCAATTCCTTGTGAAATCAGAAACGAACCAACAGCACGACTGCACCATGCATGAACACATATACATTGGTACTAGTCAGGCTGCTAATTCTGATGCAACAACCTGGAGCAAGAATGCTCCAATGATGATAAACAAACAACATTTTGGATGGGGAGGGACGAATGGAGGGCTGGATTGAGCAGAGAAGCAGAGAGAAGAGAGAGTGTGGCAGTGCTGGGCAAATAAGACTCAGGGGCTTTTTTTTTAAACATGAGATGGTTTTGGTTCTTTTAAATGTATGTTTGAAGTTGGAGTTCAGCTGAACACAAGCTGTTTGAAAAAGACTGATGCAAGAGTGAAGCAGGAGATGAGAGAGAGGCTGAGAGAGGGAGAGGGATAAGGGGCTGGGGGAGGAGGGAAAAGGATTCATGAGAAAAACATGCACAGTGAGAGAAATGTAAGGACAGAACACGAGGTTAGAGTGCAAGACAAGGAAACAGATGCAGGAAGGGACTCGGAAAGGAAACAGAAAGAGGGCCTCCAGTGGTTCAAATTAGATGCTGCAGCTGAGATTCAAAATACAGCTCAAAGAAAATTAGATGAGATTTTACAATAACAGACAGGATTAAATGGGAATGTCAGAGTTGGGTTCTTTAAAGAGACACATTATAATTCTAGAATTTTAAATAGTGACAACAAAGGAGAAAACACTGCATAGAGCAGTCTCCAGAATGATCTTATTCAGAAGTCTTTGCACTGATTCAGCTTTTGTTAAGGAGGATTTTCAAGTGGCAAGGTCAAAGATGACAAAGTCTTTTTATTTCTTTCATACCTACCATTCAAACTCTTTCTACTGCATCAGACTCACAACCACAAATGTTGAAAGGGACACACACTCCCACACATTTCTGTGACACTTTAATCAGAGCGTGGTATGCTCTCGGTCCAGACAAAGCCCAATCAGGGCGGCGATAATTTGGCCTCTCCTTCAATCAGCAGCAACATAATTGCATCAGTCACAATCTCCATTTCATCTTTCATCTCTGTGTCAGGGTGGCAGACAGGAGGCAAAAGGATAGTGAGGCTCAGACATATCATTACAACAGACAAGCAGCAAATCCTGGGGAACAGACAAGGAGAGGAATAAACAAATTCTCATCATTTTCTTTAAAAAACAAAGGCTCGCTCAAGTCCTGCTATGCTAGTATCTATCTTGATCCCCATACCTTTTAATCTTTACTGTTTCTGTATCAATGTAATAACTCTTTTACTTTTTTTTATTCAAATGAAAAATAATCTGATAAAACTGGGAAAAAAAAGACAATAAATTGGATAAGAAAAATAAGAGATTAAAACTTAGAAATGGAGAGTGAAGGGGAAAAAAAGTGGGAAAGAACATGGAGTGATAGGTGACAGATTTTTCATAACCTCTGCTATCTTTGAGTTAAATTAGTCATATATATGTATTTAATGTTCCATAATGCATATGTCATGTAAGTGAAATTAGCCTGTGAATGATTAATGGGACAGTTGAAATTTTCATAGGGAACACAGGGCAGGATTGAGAGGAATCCTATTATATATTAAAGATCATGCCAGACCAGCAGACGAGGTATCACGCAAGGATCTACAGCTATTACCACATAATGTAAACATTCATCTATAGTGAATTAACATTAAATGCACATCATTAATATTAGGAAGTGCCCCAAGTAAAAAAGTAAAATGAGACTTCTCCCTTGCCATATTTGAAGTAGTTGAGCTGATTTGTCAGCAGGGTGCCGTGCAGGTGATCAGCCATGCACAAAGCGGAGTTAAAGTGCTGCCGAACATTTTTGAAAGAGAAAGCTGAATAGATTGATGCGTGAGCAATAACCCTCCCCCCAATCGACTGTTACATCTGTGATAGCATTCATGCCGAACTGACACACACAAACACACAAACAGGCACACATGCAAATACATCTGTTCTGTCTTGTCCATATGTAACCAAACACATGAAAGGCTTGTCCCTCACTCCAAATTAATGGATCCATGTTGGGTAGTGTAGATAAAGGAAGACAGAAGGATCAATTTAGATGATCTATGAAAGTTATTAGTAATGACATTTATGAATATTTTATGGAAGGTAGAGAATGTCATCATAAATTTTTATATAGGGAAATGAGGCAGGAATATAAAACAAACAGCATTAAACATTGAACGTGGCCTCCATGTCAAAAGGATTGTGTCCAGAATAATGGGTAAGTTAACAGGATGGAGGAGGCGGAATAAAAAGAGAGACGACAGCCAGTTGTCTTGGTTTCCTCTGCCTCTTTGTATGATGGAAAGGTCAAGCCTGTGTGCCAAACGACTGTAAGGGAGGGTTCCAGGGAGCACCGTATTGGATTGTTTTGTGGGTATTCAGTGGTTACTCGAAAGTTAAGAGCTGCCATCATTTATTCATTTATTGATCTGATCTGTCCCCAACAGTTATGTTGTTCCTGCTAATGTACAGTGTTCAAAATAAAAACCCATCCCAGTGTTTTATGTTCAGTGTGATTTATCCTGGCATTACCATGCATTTGCAGCCATTTCACAAGCCAGGCAGAAAAGAGGAGCCAGACGGGACACTTTGTCTCAAATAACCGGGATACACTCAACCACATGGCGACAAGGGACACCTGATCTGCCACTTCAGACTACATACTGACTCTGCATACTGCTCCCTTGTCCATCAAACCTTGATTTTCAGCATGTTCTACATACATACTGTAACTGTGTAAGCAAAAGCCTGCTTTTATTTTTCCTGAAAAGGCAGCACTGCCACTGCCTGGGGCTTCCCAGATTCCTCTTGTCTACCTTCTGTCTTTTGCTCACCCTCTTCATCCATATTTACACAATAGTGAGTGGAGCAGTCTGTATTCCTCTGTGTCTCCCTGTCATGTCAGGTGAGGCCTATAAAAAGCATGTTGAAAAGTTGATCCCAACTGGCCGGGCAAAAGTAGAAATAAAGAGATATTGCTCATTTTCATTGGGATGGCACTCAAGCAAAGATGGTGAAATGCACCATAAATACAGGTATAGGAGCTGACATTTTTACTCCAGACCATAGTCACGGTGCAGCAGCTGAGGTAGTACATACTGATGTCCTTGCCTCAGTTAGTGTACATCACTTTAAAGAGGCTATATTTTGCCATCTAGGGCTGACGTGAGCAGATTTTGTTGGGACAGGAGAGGCATGGAACATCTGGATAGCATTTAGGCTGTTTATAAAGACATGAAGTCCTCTCTGACCTGTTTTTCACACTTCATTTAATGCTATGGATTGATGTCAAATCTGCGCATGTGTCTGCACTTGTGTTTCACTGTATGCAGGCTCAAAAACACACATTACCACAAGGAGGAAAGGAAGTCATGATATAATTCACACATAGGCCCATACATGCACATTTTGATGTGCATGTTCAAGAAAAGCTCTACATTTGAACTACACTTGACATTAAACAACTTAGTATCTCTGGGCAGTCTAATTATTGTCCACATGCATGCAGCTCTGAAGGATTGTGCAGCGTTGGAGTGTCTTTCCCTCTGCCAGTGACAGTTGGTTTGTCAGAGGCCAGGCAGAAGAATAGTATGTGGCCAAGGGGAGGCGATTAGCATTCACATGGCACCTGTTGCCAACCAGTGTGCCCATGCAGGCTTCAGATAATTACAGTGATTTTGTGGAGAAGAGGAGTGCAGGGGTAATTGTAGTTTTGGCAAAGCAAAGGGAGTGGAAAGAAAGGAGGACAGCACTTTCGCTATCTCACAACCGCAGAGCTGTTGACACCTGCTCATGCGCATGTGCACGTGTCCTTCCACACAAACTGATATAACACTGACTGAAGCTGAGGGAAAAATAAATGCACACATTAAAAAAACCAAAAACATTTATTTAGGAACAAAAAAGATAATTAAGCTTTGGTTGCCATAGCAACACCTTGCTGGACAGATGATGGTGTTAGGCACTAGCGGGACAAATATTTCGAAGGGTAAGAAGAGGACTTGGTGACACTGATGTCTGCAGGAAGGACTGCTGTGAGTAGACCTGCCAAGACTCTCAGGTCTCTTCCATAGATCCGCCCTCGTAAAAAAAGAGAGGAAAAAAAACCAAACCTCGGCCGTAAAGCAGTTGCCTCTGCTCACTCACTTAGCAAGCCTGTTGTGCCATCACTTCAGCCATTACAAATTATGTTATTTAGTAAACGTCTGCTCCAGCACCCGAGGGATGGCAGCAAGGGTGGGAGTGGGGGTGGATGAAGGGAACATATAATATTACATAAAGCGTTACCACGGTGTAAAGCTTCAATGATTGGTGTTAAGGTTTTCATTACACAAAATGAGTAATTGCTTGTCATTTGGAGCTGGCATATCCCACAATCATCCTCACTTCTGTGCCATCAATCAAGCGTTTAAGTGCTGATGACTCTGCTCACATTTAAAGCAGGGCAGCCGAGCCACAATGCACTGGGGAAACTCATTGTTTGCTTCGTTACTCCTCAGAGCTCGGCTACTGTGTGTGTGTGTGTGTGTGTGTGTGTGTGTATGTGTACTTGTATTTGTGCTTTGTATCTGTGTGCAGTTAAATGTGCTTATGTGTGTGGAGGAGAAACAAGATCAGGATGTGGTCTTGCTTCTCTAAGCAGCACTTCATTGCTCAGTCCATAACATGTCAGACAATGTTGTGAAGGAGCTCACAGAGTTTACCTGTGGGAAAAGACAATAAACCCCACTGTGGCACCGTAGTTCAACATTTATATTTCTCTGTGCATGTATGTGTGGGCTTATTTTTATGAGTGTGGTCTGTGCACAAAAAATAAAGCAGAGGAAAACTTACTGGTGCTAACTTTAAAATTTCATAAGTGCCATGTTGACTGTAAAGTAGGACAATTTCCACACACAAACTGCAATATTCGCAGATACACTACAGTTGGATGGTAGTGCTGGAGCAAAGCCACAAATTCAACCCATCTACACAAATACAGCTCAGTGATCTTAGAGTTGTGAGTTATCATTGCTTATAACCCTGCTCATGACCAGCAAAACAAAAGGTGAACAGTTGCTCACGACCCCAATAACACACACATACACTTCCAGCCCCTTCTTCCCAGGATGAAGGAGAGTGACAGAAGGCAGAGTGGGACCAGATGAGGAAAAGGACAGTGAGTGGAGAGGTGGGAGCACACCATGCCAGTCAACCAAATGATTTACTCAGTAAAGTAAAACTCTTGTGGAACAACAGCTAAGTCTCCAGTCGAGCCGGAGCCATCATCTCTATCTCTCCCCTCCCCTCTCATCGCTCTCCCTCATCCCCTCTTTGCTCCAGATTCCTACCAAATCTCAAGCTTGGTTTGACAGCAATAAAGTGCGTTGCTCAGGCAAGGAGAGCGAGTAATATACCTTTTTTTCATACAAATCATTTTTTGCCAGAAGGCAGATGAAAAATACAGTGCACAAAACGGTGGCAAGGAATGAGCCAAAAACTACATAGAAAGACAAAGAGAGATGGTGAACAGGGACTTACACAACAAGACAAGAAATATTTTAACAGTATTACTATATTGTTAGAAGCGTGGATGTTTCATTTAGTAGTCTAGACAACATGGAATAAACAATCTTCATTCAGACCACATATTCTCATATCAGAACTGCAGCTATTTTGCAGTAACCAGCTGTCAGCATCTCAGTTTTGTTGTGCAGTGTGCAAGCTGCTCCTCTTTGTTTATCCACGATGCACTAGCCCCATGTTGAGAGATGTCTGAAAAGTTATCCTCCCTGCTGTAAGAATGGCGGATAGATGGGCAGACGGACAGGCAGCATGAAACTGAGCTAGAGCCCAGGGCCAGGGCAAAGTAAAGAGGTATTCATAGCCAGCACAGGGCCAAAGCCGATGCAGAGAGAGATCAATAGCTTAATGGAATTAGCCTGGCTTTGAAACATGGCTGCCAATCATATTTACTGAAGGTTGTTTATGTTTGCTGTGAAGCTTCACTCAATATTTAAAAAGCTATGCGGAGCAACAGAGACGACAACAGGAAGAACCAAATCTTCACCGGTGCTTTCACACAGCGGTAGCTATCTGCAGTCACATTGTGCTGAAGGTATAATCATATAAGGCCAGAGAAAGCCCACACACAAGATGTTTTATTTGGATGTGCGTGTTCCTAAAGCAGGATCTATAATTTTTTATCATGCTAACAAAGAGTTTTCCATTACATTAAATCTACTTCTGTATGTCACAGATGTTTTATCCTGCTGTAGCATCATTATCATTCACAAATGTGTCCTGGTTAGCGGCTAGTGCAAAAGTAGAAGACTTACTCAGCCCCGTGAGAGTGACCACACATGCTGACCTATATCTGTGCATTCATGTGTTTAGTGACAAATCTCTGTTGATTATATGGAACATGGTGTAATTCCCTACTTGTCACATGCTTCACAGGAGTGTGTTGAACAGTGATGGCCTTGGGCATAATTGTTCAATACACAAGTCACACTTCTATCATTGTTCTTCAATGTGCAAAATACTAAGATACAAAGACATCTTGCTGACTAATGATTAATAAAGATTTTATTTGTAACTGGAGGGGTGATGGAGAAAATTACTACAAGGCAGGTCAAAATATCGGATTTTAAGGCCCACAACTGATTTCTTTTTGGTTTTTTGGTTTTGGTTAGGTTTAGCCACACAAGCCATTGGGTTAGACTAAATATCAAGGTTTGAATAAGAAATCATTCTTTTACAATATTCACTACATGTTAGAAGGTACACTTTCCAATCTGTCAAAAAAAAGAAAAGAAGAAAAAAAAAGAAGAAAACTGCGTTTGGTCACAGCCTCATGGTGTCGATTTCAGATGATGCATGTTTTTATATAGGTCAATCTGACAAATTTGATCACTGAGAGAATATGCTGTAATGCAGTGAATTGAAAAGTGGTGACAAGAGGTCATGACTGAGTTAATATATGTCATTTTTTAAAGTAAAAATTGGCTGCTATGAGCAATCCTACATTTTGTTTGCCTTTATTGCACTGTATCTTTCAAGCTTATGAATCTAGCCTGCACCAAGAGCAGCCTGGTATCCCATTAAAGCATATAACACACCTGCTACAGGACACTGTGTTATCGTCTTCATTTTTCTGTGACAATCAGTTGCTCCTGTTGTATATGCTTGAAAAGAGGAAGGTGAAGTGGAGGATATTCCATTGGTGGTTGTTGGATGTTGGTCAATCCTTCTTACTGCTTCTTACATCCAAATTAAGACCCTTTCCTAAACCTAACTGTGTAAATTTGTTTACTAAACCAAACAAAGTTGTTTTGTTGGCTAAACCTTTTCAACCAGCAACTGAAAAATTTAATAAAACAGTCCTCCACAAAGAATTAGAACCACAGTCTCCTGAGTACACATAGTAGGTTTTTCTCCTCCAGTGCCCCTCCAACCTCTAAATGTCTACGTTTTTACCATTTCTGCATCATTTTGCGTTTGTGTACTTTTCACATCTGCAGCTTAAAACATGATACCGACATCGTCTTGTGTTGGATTGTCAGGTCTAATACCCACTTTGCAATGATAATTGGTTGTCCAGAGAGTTAATCCCCCTTACTCCTAACTGAGGGCAGCAGAGAGGTGACATACTAAGATATGCATACTGCACACAGATATAAATACATCCTTCCGCACATCCACACTTGGGCACAAACAAAGACCCAGGCTCACCACAGGGATGGCGGGTGCGGCAAGCGATTAAGGGCAGGGAACAGATGCCCACCTGCTCCCCCTGAACCTGGCCATGCCTCAGCTATGCCAGGGTGCCCAGGGTTGCCCCTGGGTGCCTCAATACACTGTTTCCATCTGTTGCCTGGAAAGTGAAGGGCAGAGATGTCCAAGTGTATGGGCATTACACTCCAAACCCGCCCCCCCCAATTCTCCCACTCTTTTTCCATCAACCGTCCTCCTCCTCCAAGCCTGCCATCTATGTAGCATCCACCTACCAATCTACCATGAGAGGAAAATTGTACATTATTGGAATAACACAATGTCTGACTCTTCCTTTCAAGTCATCAAACCAACAAAGCAGAGTCTCCAGCTTTCAGCTGACAGACCAGTTCTGTACATTTAGCATAATGATGGTTGGGAGGGAAGAGATGAAGAAAGCTGCCCAGCATGTCTCCTTTGATTTAGCTCAATCTCATCCACTTATCAAAGAAAGGCCTGTATTTGCACACAGAACAAAACAGCAGCAAGATGAAAAAAAGGTCAGCCCATGTCTAGAGTGCAGCGTGTTTACAGATAGGACAAAACATTAATACGCACATATAGTGTTCTGAACAGCCTGTCTGTCAAATAATACGGATTCAGGATTTATATTCTGTCCTTGCAGTCTTAAATGATTATTATCAGAACAAAGCTTCCCTTTATTTTAATTACCTTGTAAATAAACTTGCTTGTCATTACTTTTCAAACCAATTACAGTCTGCCTAATGGAAATGCTTAATTAGTAGACACTCCACCAGAAAAAAAGAAAGAGAAAGAGGGGAAGAAAAGGAATGAATAGAAAAAAGCAAAATGCTGCTGGGGGAGGGACTGCATTCACTGTGTAATTATACAGTCATCAGATGTTTTTTTTTTCATCTCCTCTGCTGTTTTGCAGCGGTGCCACAATAGAGGTTGGACCTTTCTCTCCCCTCTCTGTCTGTTAAGTGGGCAGCTGACAATGGAGCACTCGGCAGGCGATGACCCAGACCCCCTAATAGTGCTGTGGCAGCCACGAACCTCGCAGCTGGAGTACAGGAAACAGCAGAACACTGCATGATGGCCAGCCCGCCCATCCCCACCACTACCACCCCACATCTCGTCTGCACTACAAGGCCCCCCCCCCCAAATAACTCCGTCACAGCCTCCTCGGCAGCCCGATCATTAGCCCTATTCACACTGATGCTATCCCAGCAATTCTAGACATCTTCTTCCTGCATAATAATGTCATCAATGTCATCTTGACTAGTCAAGATTTGTGTGATTTTTGTTTCAGCATTGGCTTGTTTTATTTGCTAATTAACAATTTTGGGCTGGGATTTCAGTAAAAGAGTCTTTAAAAACTGCCAGTAATTCCATGAGCCAAACAACATAAAGCCCATTTGTTGTCTGACATGGATATTAACATGTTTGGGATAATGGCCGGCCTCTATTTTGACTGTCAGGGTTAGTCACCATTATAATTAACAACCATTTCCGTTGAAAGGAAGCTTTGGGAGCTTTGTCATTTATAGAAAATCTCCATTCTCTCACTGTCCAGCATTTCGATAGTATTCCTTAATCTTTGTCTGACAAATATAAAAAGAAAGTAAAGGAATATACAGTAAATATGATGGGTGCATAAGAATAAATGGCATCACATTAAATATTGTTGGTGGGCTGGAAAATAGGACACAAAATCATGAGCATGCCTGTTAACTGTGACATGTATTCCCCCATTACAAGGATGCTCAGACTAAGTGTGAAACGCATTAAGGAAGAAAGACGAAAACAGCTGTAACTATCTCCAAGCTGACATCAGTGTTGGCCTATTCCATGCAGGGGGAAAAAAATGTTTCTTCAGCACTGTCACTATCAGACGCAGTTCATCTCACTGGGGAGGATGGGGTGAGGGGAGAGGGGTTGGCTGTGGGAGAGTAGAAGTGGGGGAGAGCGATTACAGCCATGTTAAGACCTGAGAGAGAGATCTGGGCCTACTGAGATTAGACACTCGTCATTCACAGTTAGGTAGGGATGGAAGGATAGAGGGGTGACAGGTGGAGGAATGCCAGTAGAGGCAGCGGTGATATACTGGTGTTTTGGGTTTAATATAAGAATTCTGCCAGCATAATTGCATTTCGGTCCTTATCCTCTGCTGCATCAGGCCTCGTTTGGCGACAGTTTCGGGTGCCTTATCTGCTGCCATTCTCTCCCTATCCGGACCCAATCAAATTTGCTCTGGCTAGCTGGGGACAGAGGAGGGGAGAAATACAACAATGATAAGGGTGAGGATTTGTATTTTTTTTCTTTTTTTAAGTGTGAGATTTTTTTTTCTTTTTTTCTTTCTTTTTTTGTGGAAATGGACAGTTTGTTTGGCATGCTTATTTTGCTTTCATTAGTGGGCTGTCATACAATGAAGGCAGCCACAGACTAAGGCAGAAGTGAAACAGGCAGACAGGCTGTTAGAGTAGTAGAGAGTCACACAGGTAAGATAGGAAGGGAAAAGAGGGGCAGAGAGAAGAAGTGCAATCAGATATGGCCAAACAGAGCTATAGCCAGGATAATCCTGGACCTATCCCATTATGAGCAAGAGCCTGTTAAGAGCAACATTTCAAGAAATACTTGATTTAAACTAAGGAAGACTTCAGTAAATATACATTAATTCCAACATGAGTCTCATTTTCATGACTTGGACCATCTGTTATATTTTCATTGATAACAATGAAAGTAATTGTTGAGTCAGCACTGCTCCAAGAGCACATGTGTATAATTATAACATTATAACTGTTTAACAGCACACTAGGCAGGGGTAGAAGGGCAACACAGTGAGTAGTCTGGTTAAGACTTTTACAACCGGACTAGGGCCAGAGTCTGCACTTTTAATTTTTAATTTCAGTATATTTTGTTGCATCGTGCTTTGTTTGTTTTTTTGCTGCTGCTGAGTCATTACAATTTCCCTTAGGGGATCAATAAAACTATCTATCTATCTATCTATCTATCTATCTATCTATCTATCTATCTATCTATCTATCTATCTAT
>JBBBVU010000015.1:21305031-21321900 GCA_037177055.1 Atherinosoma microstoma | reverse complement strand
TGTGTGTGTGTGTGTGTGTGTGTGTGTGTGTGTGTGTGTGTGTGTGTGTGTGTGTGTGTGTGTGTGTGTGTGTAAGCATAGACACACTTAAGGTTTTATGATTAAGACTAACTCCCGTTCCCTTTTCAGATTAAGGCAGCACCTGCCCCTCTCTTTAAACAGGGAATTCTTCTTTTTTTCTTGTTATCCTTGCTTGTAATAATGTCTAACTGACAGTGGGGAGGGGCAGCAACACTGAATGCCATACTCTTCTGCTTTTCTATCTCTCAAAAAGCAATATGTTGTGTAGTGACAGTTAGACTGAGTGCTGTTTTAAGTAAATCCAGGTCAGCCTGACAAATACACGGGTTTGTGTCGACATTTGGGGGTTGATCTAATGTTTCCTTCTGTTGTTTCTGCTAAGGCTCAGGGGAGGCTTTCAGCTTGACAGCATCACTACAGTTCCCACAAGTCTGCAGCTAGGTCACATGCCCAGAGAGAGATGGAGAGAGACAGCTGGGGAGTGAAATCAGAGCGAGAGAGCAGCAAGTCAGAACAAAAATGGAGGAGGATGATGATAACATCTTGTGGGGACATATCATAAAGTCTGGCTATGTATATTTAGTATGCTTTCAACTACTCCTTCTGTAGCATGCCCACACATAATCAACTATTTCTTGCCTCATAATCAAAGAGTCCACACAGCCATCAACACATTAGCATTATATTCATTTTCCCTTTATCAAGCCAGACGGTATTGTAGGAGGTAAATAACATAAAACAAAGAAGTCTCTTTTATTAGCATAGCATCACTTAGTTTTGGTGAAAAGATCTTTACACATACACTTTGCACAAAGCCAAAGTACAAAAAAGGAGAAAGAGATCAATTCAACATGTAACATTATCTTGATGCAAGCTTCCAGGACAACAAGAGGAGCTTCAGTAAATTTTTTCACAGAGAAAATAAAAAAGAATCTAGTAATCACCAGATCTAACACCACACTGAACACTAATCATTGACTTTCTCTTGTCTCATTTTATTTCCACACGTTGTCTTTAGAATCATTAACTTTGGTTGTTTTGGTCACACAGTGTTAGATGTTAAACACACATTTATGAGATACTGCCACGTCTACATCGCTTTAATGTCTCAGCAGCCTACTTTCACTCTGGTTAAACTTCCGTAGCTTCTTTTGCTTTGGAACTGTTGGGAAATCATGATTTCATGGCTTTCATGTTTAATGAGAAAGGAGTGGATAAATCACCTTATGAGGACCAAAATACATTTGCTGTTCAGTCTTATAATTATGAAGCTAGAATGCTTTCAATCACTCTTCCAGATTTAACACTCTAGCAAAGACCCGTAATTCTTTCCATTTCTTTTGCTCCTAACAGGAAAGACTGACAAGCATATAGTCTCTGTATTAAAGTTAAGATTTAAGATATGTTCTGATTTTCCTGCAACTATTTTGTGGCTTTTCATGTTAACTGCTATGTTATCCTTTTCCCCTGCACGATTTATTTTGCTTCCTAAAGCGCCATTTAATAAAACCCAATCCGCCCTGTCTCACCACATCACCTCTCCTTCTTTTTCTCAGCTTTTTCTTCATGCCTCAGGTTCCCCCTATAGGATCAGGGCTATTTAAGGCGGGCACCCAGCGAGAGCTTCATGTGTCATCTGCCAGTGTGACAGTAATGCACAATTTCTTTTCATCTTCAAGCAATGCCTGCATTATCAGTATATAAGATGAATGGCAAGACAATATTAATAGCCTGTTTCTCCCGAGCGAAATGAAAGAGGCTTCAGCAAAACAAACAATCTGCTATTTCTTCTCAAGGCAACTGAGCAGGTATATCAAAGGAGAGTAAAAAATGACCACTACGTGAGCTGTTTGTCTCTGCTGGGTCAAAAGAAGTATAGCTTTCTACACTGAGCAGGATGCACTGTTGAATTGTGGCTATGCTGTAAGGAGCCTTCAATGAGCACTGACATTATATAAGATGATGAAGCTCAGAGCAGTGCTTAGCAAGTACAAAAACATTCAAGAAAAGTAATACACAATGCTGATGATGCAGAATACTAATAAGATAAGTAATAAAATCAATTGAATCTTAAGATTTTGTATTACTGTGCATTGAATCATCATACAGCGTATAACCAGTGTCAGCATAATGCATTCTTCTTTGGTAAGAATCTATATCCAGTAAGAGTCAGTCTCTGGTGGTGTAAAAAAAAAAAAAAAAAAGCTGATGTTACTAAAGCTCATGCATGTAGCAACTGGCTGCAGAGGGGTTGAGGTCAATTAGTGAAGAATAAGGCGTGAATGCAGAAGACAGAGATGCCTCTCTGCATTAAAACAAAGTATACAAGAACAAGGACTTTCCACATGAATGAGTGGACACAAAGTGACTGAATTTCTACGGTTGGAGAAGTTTGAGTGAAGAAAGGGGTTGAGGAGAGGAATAGGGAGAGAATAAACTGAGTTGATATCAGTGCATCTGGCCTATACTGGCTAATTATGAACCATAAGCTCTATTGGAAACTGAAGCATTTATTTCACATCCATAACACCACGAATGCCTTTTTATTATCTGTTTTTTTTTCTATCTGCTCTATTTATGTAATGTAGATATGGATTGGATTTTAATGAGACTCTCTTAAAATTTATGCACAAAGAGCAAGCTGCCTGATAGAGAATGGGTTAGGAAAAGTGCATTCATAAATTACCCTCCCCTGTCTGTAGTCATTCTTTTCAGGGTCTACTTTATTCCAGCTGAATATGTGCTTTCATTCCAGCTCGAATAACATCTACACATGGCGGTGCGGCAGATTAAATCCCTTTCTATTTATTAAACTTGGATGTTTTAATAATACCAGTTTATTGGAAAGCTAGCATCGCATTCAGCTGTTTATAATACTCTCACATCCCTGGCAATGTATGGAAGGGTTATCTGCTTCTGAAGAGATACAGTATATTACAGCAGGAGATACCTCCCAAGCAAGTTATTAAAAACACTGAACCATTAGCTGGTGGAAATGGGGCTCACTCCTCCTTTACTTTCCTGATCTCCTTACTGCCCTCCTCTCTGGAGAACCTAAAATTAGACTGACACACAAATACACACAGCAACACACTATTCTACATCCACACTACCACACAAACACAACTATTTATAGCACATTACCATAACAGTGACCCATTTGTTTGGTTCTAAATGGTCTAGGCTACACATTTTTATACATTACACGATGTAAAATTCAAGATTAGACACAGCATTAAGAAGGCCATGTCAGATAGAGGAATATGACTCTACCACCACAGGGTTAAAATACAAATGACTGCTTACTTGGTCTATATTAACATCAGTTACTTTGTCAGACGCTCAGTCACACCGAATCGAGATACTGGATGACTGTGCTTTATTTAAGCAGGACTAATACAAAAGAGGCCTGTCTGGTCTTAGACAGAGTGTTTGTAGGCTACGTTTTGGCTCCAGGGAACCCTGCGGCGTTCTAGCACCAACCATCTCGAGAGAAGTGCCACCACTGCTGAGTGAGGAGAAAAATGGCTTTGAGACACAGAGATGGAAACATGGAGAAAAGAGGTATGAGGAGAGGAAGGCACAAGGAAGGAGACAGAGAAGGTGAGAAAGAGTTGGAGCAGAAAAAAAAGAGACAAAAGTAATACAGAGAGGACAGGAATGTGCACACAGGTGGGGCCTTGGAAATCTTTCCATCCTAATCATAAAGACATTGTAAGGACGGGCATGTGAAGGGGCATCTCTGTTATGATTTATAGTGTTAAGAATGAGAATATAATGTACACATCATTACAACGCTGACTAATTAGTCCAATAAAACAAAACAGAAATAATTAAATAAATAAAACAAAGACAACTAAAGAAATGTCTAATCTGTCAACAGCTTAGGGAGAGTGAAAAATACTCTTACAGCCAGCCTCACATGGGTTCAGGTAATTCAAAGGAGTTCAGCAGCATGACAAAAGACATAAATCAAAGGTATGCATTTTGGTTTATACAAAGGCTGAGCTAAAATTACAGGTCAGAAAAGCAATTACTCTTTTCTGAGGCTGTCAAATCGAATAAGAAATGTGTTTTGGACAAAAGACGGAAAGCAGTCTGCTAGATGGGTGTCATAACACGCTGCAGTTTTGCCTTGAGGTGGTAAGAATTGTTTTGCCTTGCAAAAAGTATTTTCTTTAATGTGCATTTTTCACAGCAAACAGTCGACAGCTCATATGACACGCTCACATTTCATTCAGCTCACATACACTGTTGTGATATGTGGTCCACTATGCTGCTGCTGCTAAGGCAATGTGTTTCTCTCTAGTACTAACTGAAAGGCAATGCAGTCAAGTTAATGTCACAGAGAATAGGACACATTCATTATTCAAACTAAAGAGAAACAGATGAATTTGTAGTGAGAGGAATCAGTGCCTACTGCTACTTACAATTTCAGCACCTTGGACAGCGCTACAGGCAGCTGACTTCAGTCTCTCTTTTCCTTGCAGTTCCTTGTGCCACGTTACTCTGCTGTTATAGTGCCATTAAAGGTTTGTCTCATGCTTAAACCTGCCAAATAATCTAAGTGTTTTCATGATCTGCTCTAAACACGAAAACAGCTCTAATCCAAAAATACTCTCTCAGATGTCACAGATTGTTGATTGGTATAGCTACGCGACAACATAATTGCAACTCCACTATTGTCTGCACACCCAGTGATTACCCTGCTGGAGAACAACACATAAGCAAACAAACAAGCAGGCAAACAAACAAATTAAAATAGAAGGCAACAAAAACATATAACCCTGATTCTGGAAGCCAGCACACTAGTTAAAACCTCCATCTGTTGAAATGCATTCCCGAGGTGCTCCTAGAAACTGTGAACGCCCACACAGAGAAAACTCTGCCAGGAGAACAAAGACAAACATTTCAGAACCCCCGTGCACCTCTCGCACCACGGCACACGGAGGAGAAAAAAAAATGCTTTCCCATGCTAAATATATGGGTTTGACGTGGGAGCGTGTTGGTTGGTGGAAGCTAAAGATGCAATGCTTTACTTCAACACTGCTCTACAATATTAAGACAACCATATCTCTAATCATTTCTCCTTACTCCGAGCAGAACTTACATTCCCAAAACACGTAGCCTAGTTTATCAGGATACATTCATCTCATAATATTTTGAGAGGAACAGGGAGAATACGCTCTCATGAATGATATACAATCATTAATTTTCTAATAGTTTTGCTAAAGCAGAATGGAAAATGATTTATGTACATTGAAGTCTGTGATTCCATGTACCTAAATCTCCTGGTGATGCATGTTCCCCTGCTGTCAGTGTTCATTCCATAAACATTCACAAACGGCTCCAAAAAAAGATTTCTATACAACCACAGCCCCCCAGTCCATTCATATTTATAGTCAACATCAAAGGGAAGAGGCAACGCATTAGAGCCTATTTTGGCTCAAGGGGAGAAGCCATTTCCACAATTACTCATCGGCAGAACTGCTGTCGTCCTATAACCCATGGCAGTCCTAAAAAAAACCTTCACCCTGTGTTCAGCAGTCAAATTTGTGGCAATGATGTTAATTTGACTGTCTGAACTAATGGTAAACAAGCAACAGGCAAACAGAGTGCTAAAGTGCCTTAAGGTTTTAACTCTCATGGCTCAAAGACATGAGTCTTTTAAAGCCCCTAAGATATGTTGATTTTATGCTTGTGATATTTATGTATGTTTGAATCCTCACATGCATGCACACTTTGTTACAAAAAAACAGGTATTATAAGGGTTTGGTTGCTTTAATGAAATTTCAGCCGGGTTTGTGTGGCAAACATATAAGATTTAAAAAAAAAAATGTAGTTCTGACCAATATGTTAACATTTAACATTACAGTAAAGATTTTTATTCATGGTTCAACACATCAAAGACGTTCCAGTTTTTATCCGTTACACGACACCATCAGCAAAGCATCCGAGACCCAGTGTAGCCAGAGTCTGTCCTCAAAAACAGGATTATGACCACATGTCATGGAGCCCTGATCTCGACATCACAGAATTAGACTACAGACTACATAGAAGACGCAAATCCAAAAGAGAGATGTGATAAATTCCCCACATATACATAATTGTATAGCTCAACCATGCTGTGATTTTAAATCTAAACTAAGGAATGCTATGTTGTGAGACTATCAAAGTAAGCAGTTTGTGCAGAACTTTGATACATATCTTGAAAAAGCTTCCCCATGAGTTTTGTCTGCTGTAAACACATTTCAATAGGACTTCAATTTATAAACATACTGATGCATCTTCTGTAACCTGCAATGAGAAATCAAATTCTCTTGTAGAACAATATGATAAATTATAGTTTGTCCTCTTAATTAAAACCAACAACATCAACGGTCATGAATATAATGAATTCAACAAAACAATTTGATTTGACTGGTTTGGGATCACGTGAATGATTTTTTCCTCTCAACAACCTCCATCCATCACGGAGGATGCAAAAGAATGACGGACACTTAAAAAATCACTGGGGCAAACATGTGTTTGCAATGCACATGGTGACACTAAGAGATCCCATCCACTTCCCTGTCAGAAGAAATACATTAGTCAAACCAAACACTGACACCTAGAATGTCAAACACACAGGTAGCATATAATTTGTTTCACAACACTGTGATAGCTCTAAATGTTGGCTGGTGAATAATGTCTGACAACTATGGAAAAAAAAAATGCAAAATTTCAAATCACTGGGATGGGAGGTATTTTAAATGTTTGTGTCCTTTTAAATCTTGGGAACAGTTTTTGCCTTTGGTGATGATTACTGCATACATCATCCACTGTGGGTTTGTGTGAGTAAGATTGCAGCAACAAATCATAATCGTGTTTTACTCAGTAAGTAATCATTTTCTTCTATTTTTTGGCTGAAAAACTGTTTTGACAGCACACGGCACACATGAAAACTATAAATGTGTTTGTTTTCAAACGCCTTTGCATCCAGTCTCTTCCCGTCTTTCGGGCAATAAGAGAGGCTGCAGGGGCTCAAGGCTTTATTATTCTCCCTAATGTGAGCTAATCTGGACACTGTCACATCAAACACAGGGACATCTTAGGTGTTATGTAGATAGTGTTAATAGAAACTTAGCCCTGCCCGGTCCCTGCGGGCCTCCACTCTAGCCTTTTCGTTAAGTTGGAGGCACAGAGATAGGCCATCTTCAAAGCCCTCGGTGTCTCTGTATCGACCATGCTCCTCTGCAGCCCTAGAGGCTTCCTATTAGAAAGGATTTGTCTTACAAGCTCTGTGTGCTGCCACTCTGAAATAAATAAAAATGGGGGGAAAAAACATGTTATTGGCTCTGCTATTCTGCTGCAGTCCCTTTACTCTGAAATACTTTGATCTTATTTCTAATTTCACACTAACCCTTAACAGGTCTGCTAGCAGCCACTACACTCATGACGCCATGTCTGAAATAGCCAGATTTTACTACATCCAAGTCTCCGTGAACATGCTAACCCAGGCAATATGTCATTGTTTTTACTTTTAAGAGCCTATTTGTTTTGGAGGAGAAAAAAAATGAATAAATGGTCTGGGGGGGTTGCAAAAGATAGATGCATTGACGGAGTAAGAAAGTGTGGGATTGAGAGAGGTAAGGCTGGAAGAGGGAGAGAAAGAAAAAGCTTTTATATTGTCTTCTTTGCAACAAGCTGAAATATGCTCAACAGTAGAACTATACAGTGGCCAGCCAGCCTATACCCACAGGGCTCTCTCTATGTACGGACTCTACAATAAATCTGGCATTATCAGATCCCAGTCATTCAGCAGACACAGCCTAAGTGCTTTTAGATGTGTCAGAGGACATGACAGACTTTCACTGCTCCACTGATGACTTCCCATTCATCCTGTGGAAAGTTACTTAACAGCTCCCTGCAGAGCTTTAAACATTCACAATCATTGTTTTGTTTATATACTGCATTTTTCACCAAAATAGACTGTGCATCCTTGTGGCCAAGCAAGCCTGCCGAATGCATTTCCCATTTTATGCAACATTGCAACAGATACACAGCTTCTCTTTTTGTTATTCTTCTCTTTAAATGCTATACTAAAGTGTTATTCTTATATTGGATTCTTTGCTTTGCTTTACCACACACTAGTGGTCAAAAACCTGAGAAAACATCTTACACCAAACCTTTTCATCAGGCTGTATAAAGGAATACGTGCAGGTCTTCCCATCTAAGTTGTGTGTCCCCTTCTGTCAGAAACGCCTGATAAAAGGAATTCTGGACTGGCCCTTTTAAAAAATAGACACACTGTTCATAAAGGAGATTGGAGCTGCTATGGATGAAGTAGAGTATGTTCACATTTATGTGATATAATTAGAAGATATAACTGTACAGGGATTGGTTGAACACAAGGATAATGGGCATTACATAAAAAACACAAGCAAAAAGAAAAACCTTTATTAACTGTGTTATTTCAGAGTTCCTATTCCAAAGCAGCTACTTTACATGAGGGCTCAATTTTCTAAGTGTTCTTGGTTACAAGTCACCAAAAAATTCAATAATACTTTTTCTCACAACTACAAGATTATACGTCAAGACATTATTACTACTAGTTAAAAAAACAACTTTCTTCTAAATTTTCATGGAAGGGCAATCTTATAATATCTCTAGTATAATAAGACGATTATACATGAGTAGAAAGCAGAAGTTCCTGCCAGGAACAGCAGATGAAGAAGTGGACTAGACAACATGCTCTACCCTTTCCCAATCTTAAAAGAGGGGCACTGGCAGGAAGAATGTAATAGTGCCGCAGTAAAATCAAACTCATGACACAAATAGGCACAAACTGCACCAATCCCATTAATTTGAGATAAATCTTCAACTCATCCTCATAATTTCAAATGTTTTAGAGATGGAATATATGATCAAAGAATGAAAGGAGTTCATCTGACAAAGATGTATGAAAAAATGAGGAGAAGCAAAAAAAAAAGGGAGAAAGAAGGTGAGAAAAGGGAAGAGAGCTTGCATAGCACTTATACTATATTTTGATTGATCCATACAAGCTGGCAGATGGGATAATAGGGGGGAAAGCAGCCAGTCAAACTCTATATGCTGCTGGAGTGTCACACAGACTGATACATTCATAAATAATGAATCAAGAAAAAACAGGTAAAATAAGCTGTAAATAAATGTCCTCTGCTCCGGAGCCTAATGGATTGTGCTCGTGCAGGTCTTCGCCTCAGTCTATATTTATGTGCTCTTGTATGTGTTTGTGTGTGGGTGTATGTGTATTTTTGTTTGTCAAGAAGTGTGCAGTAACATCATTTGCCTGAGCTCCATTACTGAAGCTGTGCGATGATGATGATGAGAGGCAGCTGTTTCCCCACCGTATAGAAACACACACGCAGATACATGTCCATCCTCATGTTTGTATGTCAGTAAACATATTCCACTCCCTCATATTCATCAGCATAACCATTAAAGTCAAGCATCAGATTAGAAAAGCATTTCATATTTTTGGATGCCATAAAACTAAAGCAACACCTGTAAAATTCCAGCTGAAGCTGCACCACATATGCTATAGTGTTACTTCTCATACTACAATTTTGCCTCATCACAAACAACAGCTGTATACAAGCAAACAAACTGAAGAGATTATTGTTTCCAAGTTGCTAATGAAAAAGTAGTGATTGCTGTCAGATGCAGGTTTAGAACATTTCTGCACTGGCTTCAATTTGAAGGAAGGGCTGCATCAGTCTTCTTTATATAGTCTGTGATTATGTTTGGTTGAGTTAGAAATACTGATCAGGATAAATTGTACAATGACACCATGTAATGTATTACATAAGAATATATCTTATTATGAATGTTGTTACTATATGCCAAGGCAGTCATGTGTACCATTATGACCACAAGCACTATTAGTCAGTATATTGGCATGAAAATGAGTCAGTGTCCCAAAGTATACAGGAGTGTAGGATAGATATCCACGCTTACTTGACGGGTTAAAGCTGTGCACAAGAACATAGCAGAGGCACGTGAGAGAGGTGCAGTCCCTCAGGGTTTTCTCTGAGAATTGTGCAAGACATTTCATGAGCCTTGCAACATCATATATTGATATTGACGCATTGAAAAAACAAGCCTTCTAGCCTCATGCTTTTGTTGTTTATTGCAATCACGATTTTTTTTTAAATAATAATAATGATAATAAAGAACTGAGGGTTAACACGTTTGATTGCCTGTGAGAGGCCTTTAAATTTCACCATGGAATTGAACAAAACAAGACACAGCTGTGCTGCTTTCTTCCTGATTGACACAAAACAGGTTCAAACCAGGAGTCTTCATCAGGCAGTGAGATCCTCCATCAATACCTCTAACTCTATTTTCCTCACTCTCATTTCTTAATCTTTAAACTTGGAGATTGAAATGTATTTCTTCCATCTCCCTGTATTTAAAGCTCTCTTCTTTTTGACCTGCATTTCCTTCTTTCCAACAAATGTATTTTTTCTGCCATCGTTCTATTTGACTTCACGGGGCCACATCCTGTTTGAAAACTTGCAGAAAACACATAAAAGGATGCACGCTGGCTAAACCTGCCGAGCAGCGTGTCTCTACATTGCATCCTCTAAAACCTGTCTCATGCATGTGTGCCATAGCTGTGCAGGGAAGCACAAGGCCCGACAATAGTGAAAGACCACTTAGTCTTTGCACACATGCTCACTTTCTCTGAGTCACTCATACACACACATACACACTTAAATGTAAAGCTCTTCACAGTGCCAACAAACTCTTCAAACAACACCACCCAGTGATGTGTGTCCCTACAAGCCTGCGTTTCTGAAACAGCTTTTCTTTGGTTTTTGGGTTGTGTTGGCACTGAGGGGTAGAAGAGAATTTAGTGTTCCACCTAAATGCGAACCTGCAGCCTGGAGGACATCAAGTATACTGCTTTACACTGAATTATTAAAAGCCGCCTCTTATTGGAGCTGGGACTGAAATAGTTCAGAGGCCACAGACCATAGCTGCTGGCGCAAAACTATATAATTTATACTCCCTGCTACTCTACAGCCATCGAGCTTATTGTTATCTACTATATGAAAGGCTTTAAGGCATGATAGACAAAAGAGAGC
Organism: Atherinosoma microstoma; assembly: GCA_037177055.1. Lineage (NCBI taxonomy): Eukaryota > Metazoa > Chordata > Actinopteri > Atheriniformes > Atherinidae > Atherinosoma > Atherinosoma microstoma. Next base: position 21,310,768 of record JBBBVU010000015.1, on the reverse strand, counting down.
CACTTAAAATAAATGTCAGGTGAAATCCAAGTTTGATGAAAGTCAAAAAACAAAGTAAAAACTACTCAATAAATTCTTGCAGAATCACAACAGAAAGAAACACTGAATGTGCGGACGAGCTTAATCCCGTCGGTGCTAGCTCAGCGTACGGTATTCTGTGGGGCAGACGACAGAAGCCTTCTCTGTCAGTGATCACCCTGACACTGGTTCCCTGAGTGAGCCCTACTGCCAGCCCTCCTCTGCAATGCAAATACCTCTTCCACATGAGCAGACCCATCACTAGCACTCCCCGTGCACTTGTATTCTGTGTCATTACCCCTAGGGACCCTCACACATGCTGCTCCTCTCCACTGCTCTGGGGTTCATGCTGCTACCCTTAACTGGGATGGGAGAGACAGAGAGATGGAGGTGGGGGGGGGGGGTTAAGCCTGGCTGATGCATTCATAGCATGATGGAGGGCTACCGCGGGCTGTTCCCACTCATACCTACTGTCAGTCACACTACTCTGTTTGCCCTCCAGCCATGTGTACTGTATTTCATTAGTCCTGTTTTTTGCTGACAAATGCTGGCTCTCCTGCTGTGCAGCCCCCTCACCCTCTCCGTGGACACTACACCAAAGCATGGCTAGATCTGCCTTACAAATGAGCTCTTCCTGCTTCCACCACATGCATGTGTGTCATTTCAGACAAGTACAAATACACAATGCATGCTGTGTGCATACATGAGCAGAGAACAAAAACAGATGCACACACACACCCACATAGGCAACAGAATGGATGTTTTAACTCTGAATAGATTACTTCAAGCTGTCAAACTGACCCTGCACCTCCCCCTCCCCTGCCCCCGCCCCCCTTTATTTTCTCAATATTTCAACTTTTCTGTCACTTCAACCCCCCTTTAATCTCTCACACACTCCTTACTCATCCCCCACAAGGTCCAACCACTGAGACGTCACCTCTGATTAGCCACATCCAGAGATGTGTTTTAAGTGTGTCCTTCATTATTGAGTTTGTGGCATATTTTCAGCTCCACTTGCTTCCTTTACTGCCGTCTTGTTTGGATACCCCGATTTTGTAAGCTAATCTTTACTCCCTTCTCTTTCAACACTCAAGCAAGGAAACCCACACAAAAAACTACACACCCATCTATTTGAAGCCATATAGTTTATCATCCATGCACACTCCCCTTCTGCTCACTTCCACTCTTTTTCTTTGTGTCTGCAGGCAGTGGCACACCTGTACAAGCTTGTACAGGGACCCACAGATGGATTGTCATTCAGTATCTGGGCCTTTCCTCTTGCACAGCTTCGCACAACCATGCCCGCCGGACAGAAATAAAACCATACTCATCTGGTTTGGCCCCACTGGTACAGGTAATGCATCAAAGAGCCAAACTGACAAACATTAGATCGCTTGAGCTCGACAGCACCAGAATAGACCAAAATGGCACATGTCAATCCGTTACGCAAGCAGTGACATTTCACGGCTGAAAACAAACCCTACTGAAAACACATACACCACTCTCCCCGTTACACACCGAGCCCAGCTCTGTAACCCAGATCACAGTTGTGTCACATGATTGTATCTCGCAGACTGGCGGGCGAACAGTCTCCAGCTACAACCAGAAATAGGTTAAACAGGCTAAAAATATCAAAAACATTAATAATTCAGCTTTTTTTGCAAACCTGCACCTCAGAAAAAAATAGCACACTTCTCTCTGTAAAGTGGCTTAATGGGTGGAACATGCAGAGGATTATTTTTGTATTGCATGTTGTGTCTCCCCTGGAGAGCGAGATGTATCCTAACCAGTGGGAGGAGAGAGGGCAGCACTGTAATGTCATTACAGCTAATGCCACAGATAGGGGTCACAATACAGTCATCAGTTACTGCAGGCAAGTTCATGAACTTTTCAAAGTTTGGAAAGAGGTTTGCTTCACATGTGATCATGATGGGCCCTCTAATGTTTGGCTGTTAGCTGACAAATTAAATGAATCCATATGAAGTGAGACAGACATATCTCGTTTATTATTTAACTATTTTCACACAAATCATTTTTGCATCCAACAAATATCAACCAGCAATGTTTTGGCAACTTAACCCTTTGAACCCTAAGCCTATTTTGCTCGAAATTGCATTTTTTTAGGAAAATGACTATATCTCTATTTATCTGTCTATTTGAATACTTTTGATGTCATATTAAAGGGAACACTTGTGAAATTTGACAAAATGTGTAAAATACACTATATGTTTTGATAAGTACCGATCAGAAGCCCCAAATTTGGGGCCTTCCGGGCTGAAGGAGGCTATTATACATTGAGTCTTAGATTAAACAAAATTTCATGATAAAACATATTTTTGGTGTTTCAGAAGTTGTTGTTTTATTATCCAAAGGCAGGTGCAGAGTGCAAACTCTGCCCTTTTCTTTTTTCTTTTTTTTTTCAAAAATACCCTTGAAAGCAAACCCCCTGAGGAGAGAAAGGCTTCTCTAAATATGTAGCCTATCCACCACACAGAAAAAAGCCAGCTGAACAAAGCAGAGGTTCTGCTTGTGCTTGTGTGTTTGTGCTAAAGAGGCACCAGAGGACCAGCACTGAGGAAGAAGGCGAATAAAGGCAGAAGGTGGAAAACAAGCAACCGTGTGACAGTTACTCTGTGTGTTTTAGTGTATTTCTAGCACCCCTGTATAAGTGGTTGCTATGCCTATGTGTGTGTGGGTGTGGGTGTCTGTGTGCGCATTCACATTGTTGTATGTTTTAATGGTGTGTGGATCCAGCACCCTTTGGAGCATCCTTGCATAACAGCTTTTTACTGTACATACATTCCAACAATGCATATAAATACATACAATGACATTTAAATTAAACAAAAATTAGCTCATATGGTGCTCACAGTGAGATAACTCTACCTGTGCAAGCAATAATAAGTACAATCACAGTGAAAATGCTTGCTCACACACTCATCAGTGCTCATCAACGTCAGCTGTTCTGAGACAAAACAAGTTGAAGAGGTCCTTTTTTTATTCTATGCTTACAAATATTCCTTAATAATTCAATGAATACAAAATATTTGAAGAAAAAAGACCTTGTATCTGCTTTTTTTTACAATGAGGTCTCTACAATGGTCTTCTCACTGAAAACACACAGATACGCATAAACACACAGGTCCCTGTTACCCATAGGCTAAATTCTAATGAGTCCCCTCTCCCTGTCTGCAAGGCCTCCAATCCTGCCAGCACCGATTGGCTTCACGCTGACCGGTCTGCTCCGCTCCAGCCCCCATTCTTGCCCACTCAACGCAGGCACATACAGTGCACACACAATCATACAGTACGCTGCATTCATACCCTGCCAAACTTCATAGAGTGTAGCATTGAATTATTCAGTCTTTGCAGCAGCCTGGACAGCATACAAGGAAGCTTAGCTATAGATGAGGGGGTGGATAGTATGAGCTTAGAAATATGAGTGAATATGGGATGTGTCCTTGTAGGCCTATGTGTGCATGCACAAGCGCCGCTGAGTAGTTTATGTTATGTCGAGGAATAGTTCCATGACACGCTAGCCTTACTTCCACAGCACAATCCCAGCCGTGCTCTGTGTCTTGCACCCCATACATCCTGTTTTGGTTCAGCTGAGCCACTGTCACATACACACAATTACACATAGAATTAGATGCAAACCCACACCTGCACATATACAGAAACATTGAGGCATCCACGTGCACTCACACAGAAGACTAACAGTACAGGTATATGCAGAAAAGGGCACAGCAGAACAGTGAGCTAGATAGAAATGGAGACAGAGGGAGACGGAGGCATTCGAGAGGGAGGGTATCTACTTCAAGTGTTGACATTGCAGGAGCCCACATGTGTGCGCTGGAGCATAATCTTCTCTCTGCTCTCATTGGGTTTTTAATGCGGGTGCTATTTCCATAAACCTGCCTCCTGAATCCCTGCCAGCCGCTTACACTCCCCCCAGGTCGAGAAGTACTAATGCTAGGAGCGAATGCATGCAGCAAACACGTTTCCACCAATTCCTCTCCAAGACAATCACTGTTGTACACAATGCTAGCATGGCAAAAGGGGGAGGGCAGCATGTTTTTCTGTGCTACGGCAAATAGACTTGCTGCGGTGACTGAGATTATTTCTTGGATGTGCTAGATTTGAGGAGTGGTGAGCGGTGGGGAGAGGACAGAGAGTTTGAAGAGAGTGTGGGGGGAGTGGGGGGATTGAGAGCGCGAGGAGGGCTTGGGTGGGTGGGTTCTTGCATGGATAGTGTGAAGGATGCAGGATTTTGTCATGATGCTAAGCTGGGTGGAGTAAATCTCCTGCGGACTTGTGTAGAGAGCTGTGACATTCACAAGCAACACCAGCTGCTGTAGGAAAAGCCACTGTGGGCCTCAACTGTCAGAAAGGCTTCTTCATATTTTACTTGGTTGAAGAAAAGCATTAATATATAGGTTTTAAAAGGAAGAAATTGTGTGAATAATGTCTGCAAAAGGCACTCATATGGTTATGTAATAAAAACAAGTATTGCGGCGCTATCAGTAGCAAACTAGAACGAAACAGCACGCAAATAATTTATTCACAACTCAGTGTCGTGGGTGGCCTGTGATCACGACAAGCTGTCATGTGCACATGTTGTTTGTCCCACCTTTATACATTACTCTCTGAATCCACATGCAACGCGAAGCCTGCTTACTGCACACACACAAACACACATGACTAATAGAGCCAAGCAGCAAGCACCTGGTAAAGTGTCAGAGCTTTTCCTATTTTGTGGCCAAACTTATGTCAGGTACTCTTGTCCCCAAGGTTCCCATCACACTTCACTGCAGGAATCTATATTACAGTTCAGTACACTTCCATTAGGCCATACTGTTCCTTTCAGCTGCTAATGTGTAACAAGGGGACACGGATTATGATGTCCAAGAAACCCCAGTGCATCTTCCTAATAGTTCCTGGTTGTTTGTGAGCATTTGTGTGCCTGAAACAATAAATGCCCCCATTATAGCGTCAACGTGTAGAGTTGTAATTTTCAAGATTACAGCTTAAAAAGAAACAGAACTTCATTTCATACATTTGGTTTTTCTATTTGATAAAATAAAGTGTTAAAAATTTCAAATAAATCCATATCTTACATTCAAGGAATCAGGAGGGGTGATTGATGGGGTAAATGCCATAAATGTGAGGCTAGGAGCTTCAATTTAAGGCAACTGTGCAATCAGTCGTTGGATTAACATTTCTTAAGCATATGAGAGCCAAAAAATGCCTGTTTATGTGGTATCAAACATCATCAATATATGAAATCTGTTAATGTATAGAACGCTTAGGCAATGTATACAGTGCTAAAAATGGGCTGTCAAAGTATGAAACATTGTGACATTTTATACATTTCCTAGGCATTTTATAAAATGCCAAAAGGCAAACCATGAGTATATTGTACTCTGTGTCACCAGTGGTGCCAAGGTCTCTGTTATCCCATGTGGAAGTACGGGTGCTTGCTGTTCCACCACAGAGAATTGACCATTTTGTGCTGGGTAATGGTTACTGATAGGATAACATGTAATTTCACACTATGCCGATATAGAGCTTGTCATTCTTTATAATGCCTAGGTCTTTTATACAATGCCTACAGAAAGTATGTAATTTCAAATACATTTCATGCCTTGTCTCAAAATCACACCTAGGCATTCTACAGGATACCTGCATATCATCGAGTGCATATACAGTATGTATATAG
>JBBBVU010000015.1:21276495-21290150 GCA_037177055.1 Atherinosoma microstoma | reverse complement strand
CCCCCCCCCCCCCCCCCCCCCCCCCCCCCCCCCCCCCCCCCCCCCCCCCCCCCCCCCCTCCCCCCCCTTTTTTTTTCTCTCTTCTCAAGAAAATAGCAGAGACAGAATAAAAGTCAGGTGCGTCTGGTGTGAGGATGCTAACCTCCAGCAGAGCACTGCCTTGTCGGTATCCAACATTACCAATCTCCTTGGGAAACCAACAGAAGTGAAGAGGAGGGGGAAAGGGGAGGCAGCACTCCTCATCCTGAAGTCAAGGCCCACAGCGCCTGTCAGTACCAGTTGAACTGCTGCATCTTTTATGAGGAAAGCCCTGTTGCTTATTACAATATTTACAGACGTTTAAAGACAGCAAAGTGAGTGTTTTTACTGCATTAGCTTGGCTCAGTGGCCTTCACTCACTAACCCTTACAGTAGTTTTTTTTCATTTCAGATTCGTTCCATCAGATTGTTGCACGAAACTGCAAGGAGACTAAGATCTGCTTCTGCGCTAACTTGGTGTTCCCATTCTCATTTGAATGCTCTTTGTATTCCTGCAAAACTTTATCAAAGGGTTTGTTTTAATAGCAACAGACCTTGGCTACACTGCTAGGTATTCACTTTGTATTGTTACCACAGCGTGTGTTGTGTATGTACCACCCATGTCATATATACAGCTTTGTTTATGATCTTTAGGTGAGTTTATCCCATCTGTTTCCTCAGGGGGGATAATGTCCTACAGCAGAGCCGTGATCTTTGACACTTTCCGTGAGGCGCACTAAATACAAAGACATGCACTTTCTATCAAAGAAGAGAAAGCTGCTTCAACAAGCCAATGATTAGTTTAATCAATGCCACAGCCTTTAAGCTACATTATTATTTGGGGAAAATGTAGTCTGATAATTGTAAATCATTTTGCTTTGGGTGCATATTGTAGGCCAACTATTCCAGTTTCCTCCCCTCTCTTCTCTTCAGCAAGAATACAACTCACAAAGAAATGCTTTCCATCAGACTGGCTCAACGGGGGGAAAAGAAATAAAAACTGGAATAAATATTTTATCAGATTATTCTGTAATTTAATGTGCTTCTGCTTGGCTGGGGTCTACGGCAATATCTCCATTTATAAATGCATTAACAGAATTATAGCCGACACAAGCTTAATATTGATATGAGGGCTGCCCTGGCCGGCAGATTGGAGCAGCATGAAGATTGTTTGTTTGTATGTCTGCTGTGCTGAATCACTTTTTTTCTATTCCTCTCTGATTTGACGGAAGGGTATAATCTATCCAGAGACAGTTACACTCCATGCATACATCTACTTTCATGGCAGAGCTGTTAGTTTGACAAACAAACAAAAAAAGATAGTAATATTCAAAGAGAAAATTAATGCATAAGAAAATAAAGAAGCAATGCATCCAGTCAGCAGTGTATATGTACATGTGCATAAATGTTTAAGAGTGTGTTCTGCATGTGCTATAAGCATGAACTAATTAAAGCCAAAGGGAGAAGTTTTCACAGTCTGTGATAAATTCAACATCAGGAAATCCTCTACCAATTAATACCAGTTGGGCGACAATAATTGGCAGGCCATCGACAGTGTGGGCAGAATTAATCATTTGAAGAGGCAGACTAGACTGAATTTTTAATTGGGAGAGGCAGCCACTGTTTAGGGAGGCAACCAGCTGATCACCCAGGAGACTGCTGCTTCAGACAATGCACATTTGCTAATCCTCTTGAGTCAAGTTATTATGGCCATGCATTATTATCACGCTTTACAAACTAATTCCATGTTTTCCCCCATGGATTACCAAGGGGAAAAAATAGTTGCATAAGAAACGAGGAAATAATAAACACACACAGCACAATGTGGATGAACTGAAAATCAAAATAACAGAATGGAAAACACTTAGTGTAATGAAAATGGTCTGAACAGTATGCGTGTATGTGGATATGTGGATTCCGCTGTCCATCTATACTTGTATTAGAGGGACTGTGTCTCTTCGAGGGTGCTGCCCAAGTGTTTCCATCAGGATGCATACCCCATAATCCCCCTTCTGTTTAATAACATGATTAACTATAAAAGATCATTGACATATTAGAGTTTGATTAGGTATTGTTAATTGTGCAGTCAGGCATAATTACATTCTAAGACATTTAATTTGACTCAACTCTGCTTATCTAAAAGTAATTAGTTGTTTGTTAGTTAATGAATGGGTGTAAATATTCACTTTGAGAAATACATCTGAAATACAATCCTTTATAATCTGTCTCAAAATTAGAAGTTGATGCAGTTGATCGGTAGATGAAAGTTCACAGGGTTTTTTTTTCCACCCCTACATTTCAGATAGTTTTTCAGAAGGGGAATTTCTCTTTTTCTCTTTATTACAAGTCTCTTTTGAGTTTGTGTTTTGCATTTCAAACTGACAAGCGGCCCGAGGAGATGATCATACAGACTCTGAAACTCTCACTGAAGGCAAGCAGTACATCTCAATTACAGACCTAAAAACTAAAAGATTTATTCCCTGTGTTTTCTTCTCTACCCAAGGAGGAATTGTATAATCAACTGATGGTAGTCGGTGCAAAAAAAAATGTGAAAAAATCAAAGAAAAATGTTCCATTGTTAGAATATCAGAGAAATGACGACCAGTGATGAGCCACTGTGATTATAATCATGTCATATATTTTACTTGAATAATATTCACACATACCAAAGATCTATTTATGAATGTGGTATGGAAAAATGCCTTGCTGTAAGTGTATGAGCCTTAATAGTTTTTTCCAGGGACAGCAATCACTCAGCAGTCAAATACTGCAATCATTATGCAACACAGTGCAATGATACCATTGTATGTGCAAGTACACAACACTCATAAAATCAACAAATGCCCTCAAATAACAAATAAGTGCTACTAAAAATAAATAAATAAACACATCCTTCTTTACTATTATAGTTGACAACATCAATTGTTACAGCCTAATGGAACAGGGGGCAAAAAATAAGCTATGCTTTAAGAGCAAGTTCACACTTCAACTTCCTGTGACAAAAATAGGGGGACTTATACAGAAAGCATTTTGTGGCAGCTCTGGACAGCCTCTTGTTTAGGAACAAAAGTCACTTTCATCTTTTGCAGTGACTAGATACACAGCATGACAAGGTTTGCAGTGTTTGCTAACAGCATTTACATTACTGTCATATGTGTTTACATGTCTTTCCTGTATGTCGTTGCTGTGAGAAAAGGCGACTGTGTTCCAAACATCCCTCACATGTCAACATCTAACTTAAAAAAGGAGGTGGGACTCGAATTTTTTAAAAAGATGTATTTTTTCCCCAACAGTACTGAAACAAAGCGATAGTCGTTTTGGCCTGAGACTTCTACGGGGCAGTTTAGGTTTAGAGACACAAAGATTAAATCCAATATTTAACTATCAACGTTCTGCAAAAGCAATAAGTATGCCATAACTTCTTTCCCAATTTTGGCTTATTGTATTACAAACTACAGTCTGTTGACAACGCTTGGTCCATGTGTTAAAACTGTAATTACAGTCAAACTAATACTGAAAGTCATAACCATCTTAACAGAGAAATTTCGTTGATTATTTCAGTCACTATTGCCTTCAAGACGTTATGTTTTTGTGGAGCCTGCCTGGGTGCTACCAACAGCGTTAAAGTTGGCTGAAAGTGTTGATGGGTGGTGATGATGACGACAATAATGGTGAGGATGATGACGTTTACTCGCCATGTGGGGGTGGGTGGGGAGTGGGGGTGGGGGTGGGACACGTATGCCTACTGTGAAATGGTTTTTGCACCCACGCAGCGATCTGCGCACCGTATATCCCCCGCTAACCAACTTCATTAGGCCTATGGAAGATGGAAGTTGTCACTGTGGCCTATATATAGTGAACTGAGCGGATTTACACCCTCTGCTTCCCTCAGCCTTCCATTTCAGCAGAGGCAGCGTAGCATCACAATCTCCGTGGCGACGTCCGTCATCTTGTGACAGCTCGCGCGCCCCTTTGGAGACATTGTAGTATGAACAGATTTCGCTGTGACTGTTTTTTTTTTTTTTTGTTGTTGTTGTTTGCGCCCAGCCTGCTCCATTGCCACACTAAGGGATGTTAAAGAAAGCATATGAATGAATAAATGATGCAGCCCCCTCCGCAAAAGATGGGACTGGCAAGGGAAGGCTCTTTAAAAATGCATCCTTTCGGAGCGCCTCTGCCCCACTTAGGAGCGTGTTAAGGAAATACTCTTCGATTACAATAACATTAAACAGAGAATTCTTCTCGAAGAAAGCACACATAATTGGGGGAGATGTCCCTTACCTCATATTTTAGCCTATTTAGAATATAAGATTCTTGGAATAAACGCAAATGCTCATTAGACAATTTCACTGTCAAAAATGAAGAACTTCTGCTTTGCGTAAATTACAATAACCTCCTGGATGTTAAATGAAATGGCGAACACGATGAGAGTGACACACTGTTTGAACTATAAATGTGGAGATTTAACAGGATTAAAGGGTTAGATTAAAAGTGGCAAATAGTCAAATTTCAATAGCCTCCACGCATCAGTTGAATGCAAGTAACAGAGTAATACGGAATTATTAAGCTTCATGTGGTCTTCGCGGCCATTTGAGGGGCGACACGTTACCTTTGTGCATGCCGGTGTATCGGTCCTTGAGAACTGTCAGTTCGTGGATTTTCCCAAACTGTTCAAACAGGGGTTTCAGGTCTTTTTCTTCCAAGTTCCGCGGTATCTGCCCGATAAACAGCTTAATGGCATCTTGGTCTTTCATGTTGCCGCTCTCCGGATGAATAGAAATGGGTTCTGACCCGTTCATGGGTTTCGGAAATGTGAACTGAGGGTACTGGTGCTGATGTGGGATAAGTAGTAGTGGTTGTTGGGTCGGTGGTGCCCCCGGTCCGGTGAAAACCAGGCTGGAGTGAACGGGCTGGGGCTGCTGTGGATGGTGCTGCCTTCTTGTTTCAGTCTGAGTGAATCTGGCCATTCTGAGCTGGGAGCAGAGTGGATAATAATGACAACACACACACACACACACACTGTGAGAGAGCAAGCACTCAGCTGGAAACCAGGCTGACTTTCTATCCGACACACAACGCACCCGCACACACAGTAAGAGCAGAGGGGGGTGATATTGGCGGAATAAGCGCACAGAAGTGATATCAGACACTCTGGAGCGACACTCAGTGGTGAAAATCAAGAACAACAACTCAGTATAGAAAGTTTGGGCAATAGCCTAACTTATACCATTCTTTGTGGCTTCAGATCAAAATTTAAAATAACTTGTGTTTGTGAATTTATTTGATTTTCAAGTAATGGAAGACCTCATAGGTGGCAGTAAACGGTACTTAATTGCAAAATTTACTCCTAGAAATTTAAGTGTCAACATGCTGTCAGTTTAAAGATTAATAACAAGTATATTTCCTGCATTTAAAGATTTCAGAGGATGTAAAATTGAATTGGCAGTAGTTTTTTTGGACAGACAGCATAAAAATGACTGGGCAAAGCTGAACCCTTGAGCTGTACTGGTTGTATTTCTGCATTTCTGTGTATTTTGTTGACATGGTTTTGATCCATGTGTCCATAATCTCACTGAAATTCAGGCCTGGTCTGTAAAATAGGAAACAATGTGCTAAATAGTTTGGATTATACCCATTTTCTTCAGCCATTTCCTTTGTGATTTAAATTTGGAGATTTATTTTCCTCCATGTAATGAAGTGTTAAAAGTGCAAATGTACCCCTTAGATCTGCTTTATTTTTTTTTATTTTTTTTATTTTTTTATTTTTTTTTTGGGAAGCAATATCTTTTGGACAAAGGGAAAAAATGGAAAACACAAAATTCCAGCAGAAGAACCTTATTCCATTTGTGAAACATGGTATCTGTGTCATATTTTGGGGCTTTGGTACTTTGCTGCATTTGGGCCAGGATAGTTGTGAATTATTACAGTGACTTCTAAATGGAAATATCAGAACATTTGTCTGTTTATTGCAACCTAAAAGAGGGTGGATTATGCAAAGAGACAACCACTAAACACACAAGCTATTCTACAAAAGAACTATTTTAAAAATAACAAATAAAATTGATCTTTCAAATGTCCAAATCCAAATTCCTGGGCTTTAATCCAATAAATATCTAATGTGAGGGACCTGATGTGAACAGTTCATGAAAGAAAACCTTCACAAAGTTGATACTGTTTTCTATGGAGCAATGGGCTAAATTGCCCTGGAATTGATGATCAGGGCTGACCAATAGTTATTGGAGATCTCAAGTCTGTTATTACACTCAAAGTGGTTGATGCAATTTTGCCACCTTAGATATCCATCTATCCATTTTGCTAGTCTATCAGACAAACAACCAAACATGCTCACACTAATTTATAAGGTTCAATTTCAAAATCACCTATTAGCATGCATGTTTTGGACTATAGGAGGAAGCTGGAGAGACCCTACACTGGCACAGGGAGACTGTGCAACATTGTAAAGACCATGCAAACTCCACACAGGCCCCAGCATAGATTCAAACCAGGAACCTTCCTGCTGTGAGGCAACAGTACCAACCACCATACTGACTACAATCACACATTGTATAATGTTACAGATGCAGGGCTAAGTATGAAGTTTCTCATTTTCACACTCATGCAAAACAAAATCTGATGATGTTTTAGGACATGTTTATACAGAATGATCCTGGAGGTTCATAAACTTCTAAATACCACCAGAGTGCTCACATTTGCATGGTAAAACAATATGAAATAAGTTAATTCCACGTTTCTCATTGGTTCCAACCTCTCTTCCTGTTTCTTTGAGGTATACAGCACACTAAAATGAAACTGAGTAAATGGTATACTAACTAAAATGTTAATGTCTTAATTTCAGCCTGTGTCATTTTTGGGAAACTCAACTGATTTCAGTCAGTGTTAACAAATATGGTTTTCCATCAGTGATGTTCTGCTTTGTCAAGTCAAAATGCCTGCTGTGAAAAAGATCTGTCTGTCAACAGATTGACTAAAGGAACCACAAACATTAACCATAGTTAAGACACTGCACTCTGAATAAAATCTGTCATGAAAATACAACACTGGAATAGTAACAACTCCAGTAAAGTTAATGTGCAGCATCGGCAGACTTCCAACTCAACCAGAAAGCATCCTTTAAATAAAACACATCTGCAAGACAGATTTCTAATTACAGACTATTTAACAGTGGATTAAATGAAGTGATATACTGCCTGTGACAGCAGGCTCAAGGCTGCAAGGTGAATCAATATTGCATCCTGCTTCTCTAACTGTGGAGGAACGGCACCACAGGGGTTCCCCCCAGAACTTTGACTTCCCAATATCTGCATCACTTTGTGAGAGAATTGCCTCCAGGTGCATCTGTTGCTTTGAGTTCAGCCGTTCACCCAAAGAGCGGAAAAAAAGCTTCACTTCCAAACGACCTGATGGAAACAAACTGGTCAACAAAGTTCAGGGTTGAGAAGTTTAGAGAAAGACATGAACAGAATACAGGAGATGGCTGTTTTCCTTGTGAGGGAACCGAGGATCATTTCAGATCATTGAATTATTCTCATTATATTTATTTTTGCAAGTTCAGTAAGTGCAGTGTCGAGGAAAGGCAGGGGTACACATTGACACTGAAAGTCAATAAAACAGTGGGTGGCAGCTACACAGAAACGAGGCATTTTCATTGTAAATGTGTTCTTTTGAAATGTGAGTATAATTCTTTAAAGCAGCGCAGAGCACCACCTAAGATGCAGTTGTTGAAAATGCTGTTTGTTTTCAAAGTCAAAGTGTTATTTTATGCTCCACTTCATCACGCTATAAATGTATCGATTAAAAGAGGCAGGGTTTCCGCTGAATGTGGCTGGCTATCTGAATGGGAACTGGCAGGGCCTGGAGTCGAAATCTTCAGCGGATGGCTCAGCATGTTAGCCCACTTACATCTGTGGTGAGGAAACAAACAGGGGCGCAGTGCAGCTCATATTGAATAAGAGTGGTGAGCTGTCATGGCACTGGCTCAACGGCCTCTGAGGGAGGCCGAGTGGCTATTTTTAGGGATGTGGTCAAGGCAGGGGGAGGGGTATTGAGAACTTCTACTTCATGGATTTTTATTGACCAAAGCCATTAGTGTTTCACCAAGCTGAAGGCAGAGACAAGAAATCAATAAAGGTCATACTATTAGTGCGAACTAAAAAGTTACATACAATTTAACTTGCTGACGTTTATTCTGCTGCTTGTTAACCAGTCTGGACTCTGAGAGGGAGGCAGCCTGGCTTGATCTGTTCAGCTTGGGAAGTCTTTAAAGCCCTGAGGGAGACCCAAGCAGCTGAGGGAATCATTTTGCATTCTCTGTGCTTTCTACGTACAGTCTAGACAGACATACTGTCCCACACACATAAATTGTCTAAATGAAGTATTGCCTTCCATATCGAGTAGCACGCAAACAATACAGAGTGCATGTGAGCAGAAGGTTTAATATGGCATATGCTATTTAGTAAGCTGAACCCAGTGAGTGAACAAGGAGGCTGACAAAAAAATATGCAACACTTTGCAGTAAGGGAAAAGCTCCTCTTTGCTCGGGCTGGCATGGTAAAGTTCAGAAAGTGTAGTGGGTTAATAAGCAGTATGAGTTTGAGATGTCCCTCGGCGCCTAATTCACCATTCCACTCTGGTTGTGCATCTCAAAGCATGCTTGTTCAACTGTAAGGTGTTGTTCAAGAAAATTAGGGTGTGTGACGTGATGATGGCATATCACACTGTGGGGACATTTTCACGGACCAGTGACTTAACAGACTGATGAGATGAGATGTGATAAGACCAGGCTGAAATGTGGAGTTGGTTTGCTGCACCATCCTTTTCCATTCTTGGCTCCCAGGACAAAACGTAGCATTAAACTGTTTGATATTGATCAGAGCTTTTCTACAGGGAAAAGACAACTCAGCATGTCTTCCCTGATGTTAAAGCAGTCGAAATATCCAATCATTTTATTTTTGCTTAAGGCAGAAATTCTTGCCACTTGACTTTATCTGTTCATCCGGTCTTGACTTAATGAATATAGAGTTGAAACCAGAAGTTTTCGTACACTTTCTAAATAAGCACATAAAACTTTTTTTTCATTGTCCAAACTTAAATCACACTAAACTTCTCCTGTTTTAGCTCAGTTCAGATTCCCAAAGTTATTTATATTTGCTAAATACAACAATAATGAGAAAAATAATATTTCAGACATTCACATATTATTTTCTTCACTGTCAGAAGTTACAAACACAAAGACTATTTTGTCGTTAAACAATGTGGGAGGGAAAGCCCAGAGGCCTCATATATGAAGGATTGTGTAGCTCCCATACTGAAAGATATAGCATACGGCCAAAACTGGGAAACTTTCCGACTTATGATTCTGTGCGTAAGCTTGTTCCTGTGCATCTTTCCGTGATGCATCCCAATTGACTAGGAAATGAGCACAGCTGCACGTGCTACTTTGACAGTTCCTCGGCCCTGACAAGGTGAGGTAATGGTCTTATTGTGCTGTCACATTCTGGGACACGGCCATGGTACTAGGGCTCATTCCAAATTATGCTACATCTTGGTTTTGAAGAACACTTGCTTGAAGCTGTCCAATGGCACTGGCCCTATCCAGATCAGTCAAATGTGGTATGCTTGGAACAGACACCACCTGACTACTGTAGCAGGGCCCATGCTCACAGGTTGCCCATATCAGGCCACGATTGTCAGCACCTTGGGTCCTCGAAGCTCTAAACAAGAGTCAGTATCGGCAAAATCTACAAAACACAAATCTCTGTATTTTTTGTGCTGTGTGTCTATGTACTATGTACATTCATTCATTTACTCTACCGCTTAGTCCAACTCAGGGTCGCGGGGGCCTGGAACCCATCCCAGCAATTAGCTGGCGAGAGACAGGGAACACCCTGGACAGGTCACCAGTCTATCACAGGTCCAACACAGAGAGACAGACAACCATTCACGCCCACACTCACTCCTAGGGAGAATTTAGAGAGACCAATTAACCTAACATGCATGTCTTTTGCTATAAGAGGAAGCCAGAGTACCTGGAGAGAACCCACACTTACATGGGGAAAACATGCAAACTCCGCACAAAAAGGCTGCTGTTCAAACCCCCTCCCCAGCTGAGGCTCAAACCAGCAACCTTCTTGCTGTGAGGCTGCACTACTTTACTTTCTGTAAGAGCTGCAACCAATATATACCAACTCATAATGAATTAATGTATTATGTTATGCATAAGCTATCATTAATTACTGCTGCTCATCATGAACTAATGATGATCTCAATGTGGACTTTGGTGATTACTACACACTTATTAGACCATCAATTAATGAACATTAGTTCATTGTCAATACATTGATATGTCAACAAATTTGCCAGTTTACAGCAAAATGTATTATTTGCTACTGAGGCTGCCACACAGCCTCAGTCATCATTATTTAACCATGTTGGTTTCTGACATGCTCCTTAAAGTAGTCTCATGGTTATACTCATGTCTAAATGATTAGTTAATGATGTGTTCACCATAAGTTCATCTCTACTCATTTAGATTTCATTATTACTTGATGATGACTTCAAGATAAATGTGTACCCTCAAGTAAAGTCACATCAAACTCAATATGAAGTAACTAGTAGTTCATGTCTGAGTTCAACAAGTGTTGAACAAGCTGTGCCCTTTTAAAAAACACAACATGTGAAAAATAGAGTTGGATCCGAACCGATTGGAATAATTTAAAATTTTCAAAATATCACTGTTTACAAAAAAAAAAGCAGGTTTACCGGTTGCAGTAAAATATTCACAATTTTTAAAGCCAAAATTTAGTAAAAAGAAAAAGCAGACAAGCTCCAATTATGATGATTGAGGCTGTGTGGCAGCCTCAGTAGCAAATGATACATTTTGCTGTAAACTGGAAAATTTGTTGACATATCAATGATTTAACAATGAACTATAATGTTCATCAATTGATGATCTATTAAGTGTAAAGTAATCACCTAAATCCACATTGAGATCATCATTAATTCATGATGAGCAGCAGTAATTAATGATAGATCATGCATAAGGCATTAATTCATAATGAGTTAAGCATTAGTTAAGTATATGATTTGTACCATTATGTAAAGTGTTACATGTAATTCTATATACATCAAGTTAAACCCTAACAATATACTAATGTTCAGCATTTGAACTTGCAATATTTCGCTTGAAAATCAGGAGAGCTGAAAAAGAAGACGATAGCAACTGTATACTTTGAAGCGTTTCTATGAAACTACACCATATTGTTTCATGGACCAACCTAAACATTTCATGATCCGTCATGAGAGCACTTTGATATTAAAGGGTAGTTGACGTGTTCTGAAAGCCAACCTTCAACTATAGATGAAGAAGGAAACAAACAAAAGCTGCTGTCAAGATCAAGGGAAGCGTCATCAGCCATTAAATGCCTAACAAATTGTATAAAATTGCCAAGAAGACAATCTTACCTCGCTCCTGTGGATTGATGAAGCACACTTTGCTTCACTCCAGACAGAAAAATTATACAGCAGGGACATATGTCCGACATTGTCACTTACCTGAAAAGGAAGTTTAAAAAAGAAAAAGAATGATGTTATTGAATCCACAGCTCACTGCAGTAACAAAATCACAACATAAGGGGAAGTATATATATATATATATACACACACACACAAATAGAGTTTTTTATTTTTAAACATTTGGAGCTTAACTTTCTTATTTCTATCATTATAAGCAGGAAGAAGAAACCTTAATGTTAAAGGCATGATAAATTGTCTGTAAACCCACTTTGGTTTTTGTTTTCATTTACCAACTGATTTCCAAGCAGTTCTGCTCCTAACAGTTTCTTTTGAACTGTGTTTACGTTGCGCCTTTTCTATCTGATACATTCATCTTTGTTATCTGTCCATATAATGATGATCTCTTTTTTGCACTCCCCATTTTCTCTGATTATCTTGTTCTCCTCCTTTTCTCGAGGTAAAGTATACAATTGAAATTAAGGTATATACATGTCTGTATAATGCAAGTGGGGCAAGACTACTACAGCATGAGAGAGAGCCCTGTATTACTGAGGACCCTTTAACTAGTACTACTAGCAAGGACCACGCCTCGACAACGTGAGTTTAGAGTTTTAACTAAACTCAGCTCAACTCAACTTTATTTATAAAGCACTTTAAAACAACCTCAACTGAAACAAAGTGCTGTACAAAATAAATACAGCAAGACAAGGAAATAAAATAATTAACAGTGAAAATAAATTATAAAAAAATGTCCTTTATTGATTTTAAAACAATTTAAAAACAATAAAACAATTTTTAAAAGAACCAAAAAAATAACAATTCAAAAACAAATAAAAGAAATAATCAAACAAACCATAAAACACTAAAACAGAAGCAGAGTCTCATGCCGAGTTGAAAGCCAAGGAATAAAAATGGGTTTTAAGACGAGTTTTAAAAATGGACAGTGAGGTGGATTTTTTGATGTGGAGGGGAATCTCATTCCACAGTTCGGAGCGGCAGTAGAAAAAGCTCTGTCCCCTCTGAGCTTCCGTTTGGACCTCAGTACCTCAAGCAGCAGCAGGTCAGCTGACCTGAGGCACCGAGCAGGATGGTAGGGGTGGAGAAGCTCTGAGAGGTAAAGGCAGGCCAGACCGTTTAAACATTTAAAAGTAAATAAAAGAATCTTAAAATGTACTCTAAAATGCACCGGCAGCCAGTGGAGGGAGGCCAGGATGGGGGTTATGTGCTCCCTCTTACATGCTCCAGTTAGAAAGCGTGCGGCTGCATTTTGCACCAACTGGAGATGTGAGAGGGAGGACTGGCTTACCCCAAAATAAAGTGTTCTACAGTAATCCAGCCGAGATGTAATGAAGGCATGGATTACTGTATCAAAGTGCCGTTGTGCAAGAAATGGTTTGACTTTAGCCAGCTGTCTGATGTGGTAAAAGCTGGACTTCACCGCAGAGCTGATTTGCCAATCCAATCCAAAATCACTGTCCATCTTAAAATCCAAGTTTGAAACCGATGGCCTCAAAAAACCGGCCGAAGGGCCCAAGTCAACAGGAGGGAGTTCACAAAGACCACTGGGACCAATCATAATAATGATAAAAGATTCCATGCCTTCTAATGATAGATCCCAGTGGCAATAAATACAAAGAAAAAAACAAGGGCCCCAGAATGGACCCTTGTGGAACCCCATAGGGAAGCGGAGCAGACCTGGATTCAGCGTTCCCAAGGCTCACAGTCATGCTTCTGTCGGAGAGATATGACTTGAACCACTCCAATGCAGTACCACGGATGCCCACTAGGTAGCGTAACCGAGCCACTAAAGTATTCTGGTCCACATTGTCAAATGCTGCTGTTAAGTCTAATAAAAACAAGAATAACATGATCTCCAGAGTCATTAGCCAAGAGGATCTCATTAAACACTCTTAACAGAGCTGACTCGGTGCTGTGCAAAGTTTTAAAACCTGATTGAAACACCTCCAGGACATCCATACCGTACCGTCCTCTTCCGCTTATCCGGGGTCAGGTCGCGGGGGCAGCAGTCTGAGCAGGGCAGCCCAGACTTCCCTCTCCCTGGCCACATCAGCCAGCTCATCCGGGGGGATCCCGAGGCGCTCCCA
>JBBBVU010000015.1:21257372-21268684 GCA_037177055.1 Atherinosoma microstoma | reverse complement strand
AGACTTTCTGACGCTTGGAGCAACGTAGCTCAAAGTCCTAGCTCTTTTGGAGCCTTCTGATGAGAACCAGCAGGAGAGATCATATTTTTCCAGTTTTACTTTCTCTTTGTTGGCTTCCTGTTAAATCCAGGATAGAGTTTAAAATTCTTATCCTCGCATTTAAAGCTCTCCACAACCAAGCTCCAGTGTATATTAAAGATTTCATAGTTCCATATATACTTGACACAGCGCTTCGCTCTCAGACTGCAGGTCTACTTGTGGTTCCCAGAGTCTCTACGAGTCAAATGGGAGGCAGAGCCTTCTGCTATCAGGCCCCTCTTTCATGGAACAAGCTCACAGTTTGGGTTCGGGAGGCAGACACCATCTCTACCTAAGATCAGGTTTGAAACCTTCCTTTTTGATAAATCCAAGGGGTGGTTAGCCATCCCTTAGTTATGCTGCTATGGGTTTAGACTACTGAGGGGCGTCTCATGATGCACTGGGCTTTTTCATCCTCATCTCTCTGCTCCTTCCTGTTAAAAATAAGTTTTTCCTTTCCATCATCATCCCTAGCATGCTCAGGATGGGGGATTTGCTCAAAGTCAAGATTCAATGCAATCTGTTGGTTTTCCTTAGCTAGGCTATTATTTTATTTGGCTTGTATGAATACTGATTGGATGACGACAGATTGGCTCGAATGGATTGTCTTTGAAGTGCCCTGAGATGACGTTTTGAATTGGCGCTATACAAATAAATTTGAATTGAACTGATTCTTTGGGAGCCAGTGGAGAAGTTGTAGAATGGGGGTGATGTGATGGGATGATGGGGTTCTAGTAATAATCCGGGCAGCAGAGTTATGGACTAGTTGAAGCTTGTGGAGGGACTGTTGCCATATTAGACTTTAGAATCTTGATTATTCATATTCACATAAAAATGCTACCGCTGTCAGAAATTCATATTCAAGGAGAATAAGAAATGCAAGTAAGAAAAGCTTTTTACCTTCACAAAGATCTGAGTGTCTGTTGTTCATCGGGAGTTTTTTCCTAACAAAAAGGTTCAGATCCTGTAGAAAAACAAAAAAACAAAAACACATCCAGTAAAAAATTACAAGCTATTATTGGCACAGAGGAACTGATTGTTGAAAAAGAGCAAGGTTCCTACGATATGTCTATTTAGCCTAGAATTTTTCTGGCCTAGGGCAGACACACCTTTTTGAAAAGATGCAATGTTTGAAACAATACAAAACTTGATCTTCATACAATTCTTGAAGTTTAAAGCAGATGTCCTAACAATGAAAAAAGAAATTAAAAAGTAAAATTAATATCTTGATTTTCTAAAAGTATAGGAGCAATAAAAGATGTTCTCCACATTTATGAAAAAAAAGGACACAGAGTAACACAAAAGATCTCAAGACATTTGACAGATACAGCACTTGATTGCAACATTGCTTGGTTAACAAATGGGCGGCTGTAGCGGAAAGAGCAGTCGTCTGCTGCTACTATAGACCTTTTTTTTCATGTGTTTGACATTTTAACTGCATTATAAAATATATATCACTTATATAGTTTTATCTTATCTATTAATTTCTTAATTGTGATGTGGAGCTGCTATTCACATTGATACTGCTGCCAAACAAATTTCATTGGATTTTTTTGTACAATGACAATAATAAAGCTTTTTCTTCTTCTTCTAAACAGGAGGTCAGCGGTTCGATTCCCCTGACTACATGTCAAAGTGTCCTTGGGCAAGACACTGAACCCTACGTTAACTCCTGATGCACCTATTGGGGGTATGAATGTGTAGAAAGCACTCAGTATGTATTAATATAAGTGCTGTATGGATGGGTGAATGTTAAAGCGCTTTGAGTGGTCACATGACTAGAAAAGCACTAAGTACAGTCCATTTACCATTTAACAAGCAGAACATAACGCTGGCACAACACTTAACACTGTTTGCTTGGGAGTGATAACCTAAGAGGAGCTTCTGACATTGTGAAACAGCCTGACCCTATCAAAGCACAGATAGGCACAGAGCATGAATGGATGTAAGAAGTGTGCCCAAATATTGATTCACAAAATAACTCAGTAAACTGAACAGTCAAAATTGCACAATGAACAAAGAGTATAGGCTACCTCCAGAGTCAAAGAGAAACGCAAAATGTCATTGTGGTATTGCAGAACCTTGTTAATGTCTATCCTGCTTCACTGATTTCTTGCACCCGTAAGTAATATTTAGCAATCACTTTTCCATGCCTGCAGTTTTTTAAAAGCATATAAACAAATCTGCATTAATATCTCCACATATACTGCTGTTTGGTCAAGAGCACTTGGCATCAGTTTTCACTGCATGGGGTACTCCTTTGCCATCATGTTCTCAAGCAATGGAAATTGCATCAGTAAGTGATGCCTTGTCTGCTCCAATAGTAAATTATGGTAGATAAATATGTAAAGTTGGTTTATCAATAAGTATTATTGACTGTGGGAGAAGGATGATTACTCTGTTCTCAAGTATGGGACAAACAGTTAAGTCTAATTTTGGGATTGGCTGTTTCTCGCTTCCTTTGACACTCCAGGCATTCTATTGACTGTAGCATTCTACTACTTTATACGTTGTTACACCATTGTAAGGCATTATGGGTATGTGGGTAAGGTTATAAAAAAACATTATGTTAACAGCATTAGAATACACAATGAAATCTATCTTGTTAACATTTCCCACATTGCCATCTTGACGCATCCCATGACTGTTATAACTTGATTAGATTCTCTTTGAGGAGCCCATCTGTCACGGTGCTTCTGTGACTTCTGACTACTTGAGAATTTACAACCTTGAGAATAGTATAGGGACATCACAGGAAGCTTTAAATGATAATCTCTGTGAGCTTGTTTAATATGGCCATCCACTTTCTCTGGTTTTCCTGCTCAGGCTCACTGGGAGCAGTGACCTTTCATAGCTCACATTTGTCACATTAAGACACACAGGCAACTGCAGGGCAATCCTGTTCAGACCCATGGGTAATTAAGAATCAGCTGACCTGCATCATCCCTGCCATTGGGATTAATCTGGACCACCCAGTAAAATGAAAAAAGACATAAAATATGCACTAAGATACAGTAGGTTACTGTTACTGAGGTTAAAGTTCAAGCATCCGATTTATTCCTTTGCAACAACCTCTGCTTCATGCTGAGAAAAAGTGAATTAAAATACCTTCAGCGAAAAAGGATTCTACTCTGGCTGCCTGGCTGAGGATCAGGAAGTATTTCATGCTTCTTCTTTTTTTTTTCATTTTCTGTGCATGAAATTGAATTTAATAAGTAAGACTCAAAAAAATTCTATGAAGTAACCAGGGGGGAAAAAAACAAAATCCCCAAAGCAAGCACTCCTTGGTATTGGTACTCCCATACTGTTATTTAAAAAATTGGCTGCAGAGGGTGGTACATGCCTAATTTATCAATCAGTCATAGTCGTACAAACAATATTAAACTCTGCATTCAAAACGGCTTTGTTTGGATAACATTCAATGTCTACAATTGTCATAGACATTTTAAATGAGTGTCTGAGCTCAAATACATATTCTTTTTTTCAATATTTTTTAGAAAGTCTTTTTTTTTTTAAATTGCAATTGGCAGAAAATTATAGCTATTCAGTCAGACTGCAATCTATTATTGAGCGATTTGTTCAGATTCATTTGTTCCAGCCTTGAACAAATTTTCCAGCTCTGCATTGAAACTAAAGAAGTCACATTGATGACTCCATGTCTGTGACATCCTAATTGATTGAATCACCATTAAAAAAATCTATATAAAATTTTATTTTATAAAGGAATTTTCATGAGAAAGCAGCACAAAGAGCTTTTCATAATGAAAAAAATAACTTATGCATATTAGAATAAAACACAAGCCTTCACATACCCAAGTATACAACAAAATAATCAAAAAAGCACACTTGATTACACTCTCAAGCACAGACACACACAAAGCACATGTTCTGCACAAACATGAACTTTATCCCAGAATTTCTGTCATAAATCAGAAAACAAACAACCAGAGGATATAAATCTTCCCAACAGCCTGTTGTCAAGGTCGGTGCAGGTCAGTGGCCCTTGAGTTAAATTATTATTTGAACTGTAATTATAGCCGCTTTTTCCAACTGCATCATAAAATGTTTTTCTTTTTTCTTTTGATTGTCCAAGTTTTCTGAGCATCAACAACATTATTGTTTGAGACATCATGCAGAGTTTGGATCAGTTAATCATGCAACTGTCAAGCCAACTTTAAGTCACACCAGAGAGTGAATGCAAATGAGTTTATTGTCATGTTGCTGTGTCTGATATGCTAATAGTCTCAGTCAGACCTTGAGGGGTACTCTCTGTATTTGAATGAATTAGCTGCCTTTATGATCTCTTGTCTTTACCTCATTTTATTAACTACCTGACCACAAAAATGTCAAATTGTTGTATACATAATATCTTGATAAACTAAATATTTGCAAGATAAAAACAATAGTGTTGATGTAGTAACACATAATCTTCATTGTTAAACATGACAAACCAATTACAATATGCACGTATACGCAAGATGTTTACATTAGCAGACCCACCAAATGCCAAATCCGCCAGCCTTTTGTATCATATCACCAGATATTTTCTTTTTTTTTTGTCCATGGGGAATCAGTGTTTTTATGGATGTTTATTTCAAATAATAGCTGTCACCTGGGAGGTCTTGCAGAGTGATAGTTCTCATTAGCCTGGCATTTACTGTAATGATTGGCGTTAGGCTTCAGCATCTAAAATATCAGTATGATGTTGTTTTCAGAGGCACATTATCATATTCTCCCTCCAACTTTCAGTAAGGAATATATTGTCATCTGACCTTATTTTGGATTTCCGGAATACTGTTTGAAAGTAGGTCAATCAAATGGGGAATTAATGGCGCTTTGCCAAAATGTCAAATCAACTCATCAACAACAGGCACTAAATAGTTAATTCACTATGATTCAGTGCAGTGACAGCGACCATCCCTGGCATTAAAAAAGAACCTTAGAGTTGAATTTTAATCACCTTAGAGACAGTCCACAGAAAGTCAAACACCTGCTGCATGTCAGCTTTAAACGATTGTTTAACCATTCTGTCCGACTGATGACCTTATAGTTTGAAAACTGTGTTTCCAAAGGTGTACATGAAGACAGAGGCCTGGCTGATAACTGTGTGCTTTGCATTTATTAATTATCAACTCAGAAACCATTTCACAACCTGGGAGACTCACAAAGCAACACAGCAAGCCGAGAGTTTATTTTGTACCCTCAGTTGATCAAATCCGTGATTTGGATTCATGCGACTGAGGGAGAATGAAGTTATTTTTGATTTCATATCGTTTTTTGCATTTTACCTGCTCGTTTCCTGTATTCTTACTGTATGCAACTGGTTGAACACTGCTGGGCTAAGACTTTATTAGATATTGTTTGCATTTATCTAATATAACTTTTCAGTATTAATGAGATTTAGTGACTCAGATGTAAATTCTACCAGTCATCAGTCTGTCATGCACACATCTATGAAGAAAGATCAGGTTCAGATATCTCGTGAGAGTGAAACAGCAAAAGGAAGCAAGGGGATGTCTTCTCAAAATCATTGGTGCTGTGCAGATGTTGGAGACACGGCCTATCATTTAGGGGCCATGAATGTGGTGAGAGAAATTATGAACAGGTTCTGAGATCCAATTTACAACAGGACCCTTCTCTAACAAAGTAATTGACAGATGGTTGAAAAGATTTACCCTTCAGCTATGCAGGGGCGGGTCTAGAAAAGTTTTGATGGGGGACCAGGTGGGGGCACCGACCAGGAAAGGGAGGGGGCACAAATGAGATTTCTTTTTAGATCTAGATTTTATGAAATATTGAAGTATTATTACAAAGTGATCACCTAATGTTAAAAAATGAAGAAAAACTTGTAAAATAGCCAATGATATTTTTGTATTGACAGATGTTTACTTTGGGTGATCCTGTGTTGTAGGACTTTAATCAGTGATGCACAAAGACTTCAATGATAAAAGGAAAAATGTGTTTTTAGCCAGATCATCAGTTTTATTAGAGTTTCTTCATCAATAGTGGCTGTTTAACTTCAGTCATCACATCTGGTGGTTTTATGACAGATATTATCACCATGGAGATGGTTAGTGAGATGATGCTATGAATTCTGCTTCATGATATAGAACATGATAAAGATTATACAAAATAACATATCGAAGTACATTACATGCTACAGTTACTGGCCCTTGGACATCTGACGTTTACCCAAGTGAAGCTCAGTTAACACTAAAGCCCAGTTTATAATCATGCAGCGTCCGCGTCAGGTCGGTCAGCCATAACTACCGTAGGCTCTGCGTAGGTCCGCAGAGGCTCGACACGTACCTCTTCGGACCTGACGTGCATCCCGGCTACGTGAACGCAGCTGCGCGGAAGTATTCCCTTGGGATGGTCGGATTGTGATTGCTTGTTTCTAGATATTTGATTCTGCAGCCACATTGCTGATTTGCTGTGCTAAATCCATGGTGAAGTCAAAACATGACTCGTGCAAAGTTAGCGGGCTGTGCTATGCAGCTCTGCCTACTAACAGCACCCCATGAAGACTACATGTTATTTGTATATAGTAAACTTTTTCTTTTGATTTTAACATAATATAATGTATATTCTGACTGTAGCATACTCTCTGTTTAGGTGGTCAGTGTGAATGCTTCAGCATTTTTTTTTCTTTCTATTTATGGAACTGGACCCTTTAAGCATACTCACTGACAGTAGTTATTCTCAGAAGAACTTACATGGGCAATTTGCTTTCACTTTCAACCCACTGAGAGGGTGTGAAGATGGAACAGACTTTTTGTATGATTGTGGTTTCAACCCTGACTTGAATGTATTTCGTCCACTATTGGCCGAATCAAAGAAATGTCTCTTACACTGAAATGCAGTTTAATTCCTTGTGTGGAAGCCTCCCTGATGTTTCAATGACATTCTCAACTTTTCACATGAATAGTCTGCCTAAAAACTATGATCTCCTAATTCATTACTTATCCTCATCATAATTTGTGAGACTTAGCTCTCACTGTAATAGGGAGGGCAGGACGGGTGGTGGTGTTTCCCTGTTCATGCATAGTGACAGCCACTTCATTAACAGAGATGACCTTAGACTTAAAACAGAATCTAAGAATGTCGAATCTACATTTACTTAAATAATTCTATCTAGAAGTGACAAGAAAATAATAATCGGATGGGTCTATTGCCCACCAGATACTTGACCATTTCATTGTTAGCATGACTTATAGATTGGAATTAATAAATAAAGAAGGTACAATGGCCTATATTCTTGGAGACTATGATATAGATCTGTTCAAAAGTGATACACACTCATTAACTCTAGATTTTTTAGATAATTTATACTCCAATTATTACTTTCCCATTATCACTGAACCCAATAGTGTGACAGATAAATCTGCCACATTAATAGTTAATACTCTGACTAACTCAGGAGATAAAGTGCTCAGTTCAGGTAGACTCTGTGTAGATATCTCAGACCATTTCCCTGTGTTTCAGTTTTCCCTTATAGAAAAAAAAAGGGAAAATAATTTGCTGCTAAAGTTACTTAAAGGAAATTCAATGATAAAAAAAAAATAAATGTATTATAAAAATATGACTACATTTAAAAAGTTAATTGAAAGTCTATCCTGGGAGAATGTGTTTTCCCAAACTGATATAAACCATTCATACCAAGCATTTATTGAACCCTTTTATTCTATTTTTGATAAATGTTTTCCATTAATTACAGTAAAGAAAGCCAGAAAGCAAGTCCTTTTATAAGTCTTGGTTACCTATTGAGATGCAGAAGTCCTCAAAGAAAAGAAATAGTCTATGAGAAATTTGAACAAAACCCCACTCACCAGACCCAAATGAACTACAAAATATAAATTTAGCCAATAAAGATAAACATAATCATATTAACAGCAAGAACAGCAAAGAAAAAATACCATAGCAAGAAATTTAAAGAATCCTCCAATAACACTAAAGAAACATGGTCAAGTAGCTTCTGAACAGGAAAAACACATTACTACAACCACCAGGTCATTTTGTTGAAGCAGGGAAGAACATCACCAATCCTTATGAGATTGCATGTGGCTTTAATTATTTTTTTTTCGTGAATGTGGGTCTCACTATTGGAAGAAAAATCCCTACCTGGAAGCCCACTTGACTATATTGAAAGTTGTTTTACTTCTTTTAGTAGTTTTGATCCTCCTGATTCAAATGAAATACTCCAAATTATAGATCAACTTAAACCCTCAGCAGCTGGTCATGATGACATCAGAGCAACTCTTGTAAAAGAGGTCAAATGCTCCATTATCAAACCACTAACTTTCATCTTTTCTCTCTCATTAGAAACATTGTCCCGAATGCCCTTAAAATAGCCAAAGTCATTCCCTTTCATAAAACAGACGATCAAAGCGTTTTTACTAATTATCGTCCAATTTCAGTATTACCATTTTTGTCAAAAATTATTTAAAAAACTTGTATACGGAAGAACCCTCCAACATAGAAATTCAAATTATATTTTGTACAACCATCAATATGTCTTAAATTAAAAACATACAACATATGGCTTTATTATAGATCATTGACCAAATTTCTTCTGCTTTAGACAATAATGAGTTTGCATTGGGTATTTTCCTTGACCTGTCTAAAACATTTGATATTGCGAACCATGATGTTTTATTGTCAAAATTCTCCAGATATGGTTTTCAACATGATGTTTATAAGTTGTTTAAGAGTTATATTGTCAATGGGAGCCAATTTGTCCAACAAAGCTGTTCTACCTTGTGGTGTGGCACAAGGCTCAGTTCTTGACCTTTTATTGTTTTGATTTATATAAACAATCTTGCCTTTGTATCTAGCTCTATATCTCTTATGTTATGTGCAGATGAAACTAACCTTTTTTCTTTCCCTTAAGCACTTTAAAACCCTGATGCTAACACTGGAGTCCTTGCCTATTCAAAATGGTCAGTTAAACAAATTGTCTTTAATTATAAAGAAAACTAATTATAGGACTTTTGCTGGCAGGAAGAAATTTGACGATGCCAAAGTATTTATTGATGGAAAAGAAATCCAGAGAATACACTCCACTCACTTCTTGGGGGTAATGGTTGATGAAAAATGCTCTTCGAAACAACACGTAGATTTTGTGTCAAAAGAAATGTTTAAATCTGTGGGAACGATCAGAAAAGTCCAGAAATACCTCAGCAGATCTGGTTTATTAACACTATATTATAGTGTTGTATATCCATATCTAACTAATATCTAACTGGGCAAGTACTTATCCTACATACCTACATAAACTCATTTAATCCAGATAGTTTTATCTGAATCGCCACTAGTTCCAAGTCCACAGTCACATCTGCCCCTTATTTTTATAAATTGAAAATATTGACTTTTTATAACATCAACATTGTGGGAACATGTATTATTAGTCTCAGGGTCACACACTTCCAGATCATTTTCTAAATAATTTTATACTCACTCAAACCTTCCCTCCAAAATTCCCTCCAGAACAACTAGACCATAGGTGTCAAACTCTGGCCTGCGGGCCAAATTTGGCCCGCAGTGTAATTATATTTGGCCCGTGAGGCCTTACTAGAGCTGGCCCTCTGGTCTTATACAGCACATGTACTGCTAATACTACAAATCCAAGAATGCTCTGCTGATGTTTTGGCACGTGAACCAGGACAGGACCCTCTCCTTTGTTGACTGTAATCATTACATCTCACTGATCATAACGTCTGACTGATGAACACCTTCGCTCAATCCTGAGGACTTCCTCAGCTCAGAGCCTGAGCCCAGATATGGATAAACTAGCACTCAAGAAGAGATGCAGGTATCTGGCTTGGACACATAAGAGTAGATCAGGGTGTAGCGAACTGAGTTATAATTAATGTTTTCTTGCTACTCCAAGCTTGAATGGTTGCACATTTGTTGAAGGATTAGTTAATTGGTTTATCATTATTTTAGTTTTAAATTTATTATGCACCCATGGAAAAGGTTACTGTTGAATTCTATATCAGAAGGCTGCAAAAATGCATACAATATGTATTTAAATTTTACTTAAGAAATGAATCCCATTAATGTTTTTTATTAGAAATTGGATTTTGCATGTGAGAAATATTAAGTTATATATTGTAAAGTATTAAGCTTTGCTTGTTCCATATTCAATGTTTAAGAAAAACTTGTGTAAGTCCATATGAAAAGGTTCATTGTTATATGTGGGGGAAGATTTTTCCAACAAAAATCAATGTTGGCCCACGACTTTGGCCGAGTTTTAAATTTTGGCCCACTGTGTATTTGAGTTTGACACCCCTGTACTAGACAATCTAAGCTCCTGCATAATCCACTCTGTTGCACCACCAGAGGTCAGTTATCCATCAAATATAAAGGTGTTATTTTATGGGAAAAGTTTATCTATCTGATAGACAGATCACCCTCATTACCAGTATACAAAAGGAAACTGGAAGAACATCTGTGTTCAATAGGATTGTGGTAATTTCTGTTATTCTGTTGCCATTGTCATTTTGCTTCCTCTGATGTATTGCTTAATACATAAGTTTAAGTTAAATAAGTTTTAATTAAGCTCTAATGTAAAGCAGCTGTGATCTCCAGTTTATGTCAAGACATGCTCACCAAAAAATATTATGGTTTAAAGTTTGGGTGTTATGGTAATTTGATTTGATCTATTGTTTCCATTATAAACTACATTTCCAAACTCAAGTGACTGGGGCAAAGGCAAAGAGCTGTTGCCTGAGCAACAATAGCCCTTGCCTGTGAATGTCCTTGGGACTGGGTGTACCTCGAAAAACCATTGTCATCAAACAGTTAATTACATCCCACAATGTAACCTGAAACATTATTCCACAAGGAAACAGCCACATGGTAAACTGTACTTATGTAGCGCTTTTCAAGTTTTATGTTGACCACTCAAAGTGCTTTCACTCTACATGTCACATTCACCCATTCACACACACAAACACTCATATAACCACTTCTATTATTACATACTAAGTGCCTTCTAGTATCACTCACAATCATACCCCATCATAGACACATCGGGGGGCAACGTGGGGTTCAGTGTCTTGCCCAAGGACACTTCAACATGTAGTCAGGGGAAGCATGGAATTGATCCACCAACTTTCCAGTTGGGAGACCACTGCTCTTTCTTCTGAGCTACAGCCCACATATCAGCCCTAATGAGCACTCTGGACAAAATCTCATCTCAAATGGACAGAAAGACAGGACTGTGATCAGAT
>JBBBVU010000015.1:21238592-21249941 GCA_037177055.1 Atherinosoma microstoma | reverse complement strand
GTGTTCTTCATGTCTGTAGGTGAGTTAGACAACACAAATAGATATATATATATATATATATATATATATATATATATATTCTACTTGCTATCATTAAAGAAAACAAGAAGTTTACTTGTCATGTTCTCTTCACAGTTTAAAGTTGTAAGAGTGCTTCAGTTCCCCCTGAATTCTCATTAGTTTGAATAAAATCTGCATTAACTACTATGTCTTATTAAGTTTTTTGTCTGTATGTTCATTATGTTTATCATTGTGCTTGTGTGGATGCAGATGACTGGGAGCTCAGCTTCCCAGTGGGCAAGAGAAAGATTACACAGTATCCTTCAGATGTACACAGACCACAGCTGTCCTCTGGCTTCCCGCTGACAGTCAAAGATCTGCTACTCTCTGGTACACCAGAGCCAGTAAGTCTATTCGGGTTGTGTTTGGCAGAGTCAGTAGGGATTATACGGGTGATAAGGGAGAAAAACAGCTGTGCCTTATGGGTGTTTGCCTGCTTGATTTATATTTAGAACCTGTTTAGTTTAGATTGTGCATGATTGTGACTGAGTGTTTTGGCAATAACAAGTGAATGACTACACTCTGTGAAATCAGAAATTTACCCCATGGAAAGGTCTTTGGAATTGCAAATGAGAATTTTTTATTTATACACTTTTTCTGTGGAAAGATATGCTTAGCATGCAGCAACTCAGGTCTATTTTCTGATTGGAAGAATACAAAAGATCTAAATTAATATTCCTGAACTTTCTTATTATGCGCATTTTTCTTTTTTAGATTTGACCGCGTGAAATCAAATTAATTGGATTTTATGAAGAGAAGGTTTCTTGTTCTAACAAATCAAATTTTCTAATAATCTTTCAATTCACAAGGAAAGCATTGGTGTTATCAGGTCAGAATAATGTGAATAACTGCTTGTAAAAGCTGGCTTCATGCAGGGGAATAAAATTCAGCTCACTATTAGGATTGATCCCATCGTTCGATGTTGTTTAATAAAATGTAGAGAAGAGTGGCAGAATGCAGCTTACATTATCACACCATAATTGCTAATAAGTGGCCATGAAATGAAAGTGATGAATGTGGCTCAATAGTCTACACTCATTAAACTACATCCTGTGAGGCTGGAGAAAGAGGGATGGGGGATTAGACAATGGAAAGAGACCAAATGTAATCAAACTGAGATTGGGATGTTTTCAATGTTACTATTCATATCTCATCAACAGCCCCCACAGCCTTCACAAAAGTTGATTCAAGAACTGATTCTCAATGAGGATGAGAAGAAGCTTTTAGCAAAGGAGGGGGTCACGCTGCCTGGCCAGCTACCTCTTACAAAGGTAAATAGCTATCAATGCCTGAATACTGAAAACAGCTGTGAGCTCCTTTTGGGTTATGTTCCATAGATGTTCGAAATCTAAAATTGTACTCCTTTGTCAATCAGTATGAAGAAAGGATCCTGAAGAAAATACGCAGAAAGATTCGCAATAAGCAGTCCGCCCAGGAGAGCAGGAAGAAGAAGAAAGAGTATATTGATGGGCTGGAGAGCAGGTAAGGTCTTAATTTAACGATGATGTTATTGAAAAGACACTATCTAAATCGCAAAGCATCTTCCTAATCATAGTCCTATTTTACTATAAAAGCACCCCATGGCAGTTTATTTCAGCACACCATGAATGCCATTTTGTGTGACAGGGATTTTATTTTGGCCTTTATCATATATAATGCATCTCTTGTTTTCACATGTTAAGGCTTGGATTTGCAGTAATTACCTGGCAGCACTGGATAAAACATTCATTATAACCTTTGGGCTTATTGTAATTCAAGTGGTCTGACAGAAAAAAGTAGACATCTGCACCTCCTGCTATGCATGTTTGCAAGATTGAAAAAATGTAACCTGGCACAATTATAGGCTGTTGCTGACCAAATCAGATAAGCAACAAATGCCTGGCAAGTAGTAAAATACAAGAACTGAGTCTTGGTGAGGGTCTAATTGCTTGTCTTGTGGGCTGAATTCAGCGAAGTAAGAAAATAGAGTTGCAGTCAACATAACACTGGTCACTCAGCTACATTTCTTTTTAATTGGACACAACTGTTTGTCAAACAAAAAAACGAAGTAAAAAAAAAAAAAGCTTTTCTTCAAGCATTTTTGTTTGTTTTTTAATGTAAAATGGAAAAAAAAAATTATCAAAAGGATTTTTATCTGTCAGTTGAAGAAGTGTTGGATTCTGGGTCATCATTTGAAACTCCTAGAAGCTGGTGGAGACTTAACACCTCCCTACTCCAAAATGAAAGATCCTGTAACTGAATCCGAAAGGACGTTTTTCATTATTGGGATTTCAGTGAAGATTCAACTTCTAACCTGAGACCGCATGCATTTAAAACGTCCTTATGGGTCATTTAATACAACACAGTTCTTTTTTGCAAAAGCAAACAATATCTGAGTCTTTGAATTGGAGTTAGAAATAAAGGATCGAGAAAAAATATATTAATCCAATTAGATCCAGTCCATGTTCATACAGTTAAACACACTAAAAGTGGAATTAACAGCGTTGGTTTGTCTGTCTTTTAGTAACATAACTCAAAAATTTAGGGACAGATTTTGATTGAATTTTCAGGAAATCTCAGAAATGGAATAAGGAACAAGTGATTAGATTTTGGGGGTGATCCGGATCACCGGCTGGATCCAGGAATTTTTCAAAAGATTCTTTACAACAGGGAGATATGTATAATTTTGCCATTAGAGCTTCTAACTCAAAAATAATGCCCCTAATCATTGGCAAAAAAAAACTTTACAATGGTTTGGCAGAGGTCTGTGCTCTCTGATTGCTTTTTGTTTTTATATGCAGACAACATTTTGTTATTGACCAAAAATCCAAGAAACACTGTACCTCAAATTTAGTCTCTGATTGATGCCTTCTGCCTTGTTTCCGTTTACAAAATAAATTGGGGAAAATCAGATGTAATACCTTGTCTAGGTTGCGCCTGCCAAATATCAGACGGAACTGCCAGTTCAAATAGCTTCCCTCTGGTCTAGGGTAATTGGTGGATAAAGCATACACCAGGTTTAACAGAGATGTAATGACAGAACATCCTTCCTTCCTTCATTCCTTCCTTCCTTACTACCATCCTAATCTTTATTGGAGACGTGTTTAAGGACGATAATCTTACTGTATGTCTGTTGGACAATTGGAAACTAAATACAGTCCCTAAACAAAGTCTGCACAACAAAAACAGGTCCTTATTACCCCAAACAGAGCTTGGGGGTCTTAATTGAGCATGGGAGGAGTACAGGGCAAGACAATTATGGAGAAGTGGAAGTAAATTATCAGGTCCTGGTCTAAGATACCTAGAAAAATTTAGACCCGCATAATTACATACAAAATCATACATAGAACTTATTGGATTCCTTGTAAGATGGCGAGGCTGAGCTTCTGTGAATCTGACTTTTGTTGGAAAAGCAAGAGGAGTAGGGGGACATGATTACACATGCTGTACGAGAGTGAACTGACATAGAAACTATGGGAAAATGTAATTTTATTTATCTACAAAGTACTCAGGATACGTTTATCTCAGAGCCCCGCCTTATGCATTCTGGGTATAATGCCAGAGGGAGTGCAGTTATCAACCCAACAAGCCCTATGGTGTAGCTTGGTCCTTATGATGGGGTGTATGATTGTTCCCAGATACTGGAAATAAAAAAATAATCTCCCATTTGATAAATGCTTGGGGGAAATAACAATAATTGACAGGTATGAACAGGATATCTTTAGGCTGAACAGGGAGGAGGCATTTATGAAAGTATGGGGTCTCTATATGAATTTCATACTAGACAGTTGATTTTTAAAACAATATTGATGGATTTTTTTGCAAACAATAAACCATGTTGTGATGGTTACAAAAGTCTGAGGTAAGTTGGAGACTGAGGGTAGAGGAGGCTAGGGAGAGTTGGAGATATAAACCCTTAACAGTTAAAATGCAATAATAAGTTAATTCTTTTTTTTTAGAATTAATTTTAATCCTTGTGAGGTTATTCTTAGTCTCGTAAATAAATAACTGAACTAAAATATGCTCCTGTCTCTGATGTTGAACAGTTTTGAACTTGAAGCACATCCTAAATCCTCTGCTAAATTGTGACATGCACATTCAGAATCATTGAGGATCAACAAACTCTTGAAAAGTTCATTAACTTTCATCCAGACTCAATGTTCAATCCCACAAAGCAAATATTGTGCAGTAATCAGAATCAAATTTTATTTGCCAAGTTTGTGCAGACATACAAAGAATTTGGCTGTAGTTTTTTGTCTCTTTTTGTTCTGTGACATAGAAATTATATACAGAACCGAGAGATAGCACTGATTCCCTGACTGCCAAACATTCATACATTCAATATTCAAACATTCTTAATTTTTTTACAACACTTTCACCTGCAAATGGTTAGAATATTTATAAATGACGAGGTTAAGCTTAGATATTACAAAGTAGATGGTTATGGGGTTGAAAAAATAGACATGGTCAGGGGTTACAGATTTTACCATTCCCAGGTCACAATTCCCACCATGTCACATGGATCCTGATGTACAGAAAAGAACTACTTATTTCCCTTTCACACATTTCCAAACATAAACCGTGGCATTTTTCTGTTGTTGACTCGTAGATAAACGTCCATTGCTGTGCTAAGTACCATCTTGATAATAGGGTTTTGATTAAAAGTAAGTACATGAAATCATTTGGTCTCTAAAGGATTTCATCTTGTGCTGCTTCTGCTACTATGTATTACTCCTTCTAGGATGGCTGCTTGCAGTGCACACAATCAAGAGCTACAGAGAAAAGTGTCCCAGCTGGAGAAATGCAACATGTCAGTGGTTTTAAAGTGAAATATCTATCTTTATTTCAATTCATCCTGTTCTGTATCTTGTGGCAATTTGTTATGACATTTGGTATTTTGCCTTACCTTTTCTCTTACCTCACACCATTTTAATCCAATTGTTTCTGTCTCTGTTCTCTTTGGCTTCCGTTTTCCTTCTTTTCCTCTTTGCAGGTCACTAATGGAGCAGCTGCGCAGGCTGCAGGCTCTGGTCATGAATTCATCAAACAAGCCAGCTCAGACTGGGACATGTATACTGGTATGTGTGTTTGTAATGTGTGTGTATCAGAACATGATAAATACATCATTCAGACAATTTGAAAGCCAAAAAGATACAAGTGAGATTACCCATTAACAGAAGGATCATTCCTATAGGTATAAAAAGAGTTAAACTTCACACAGTGCACAAAAATAAGCATTAACAAATAGAAATACGAAATCAAATAGTTGAATCTGCTCTGTGCAGTGGAATAACGGGCTAAATCTACTGCAAAAGACATAGCATGGCAGCGTTTACCACTTCTCAACATTGGAAACTGGGAGAAAATTCACACATTTATTATCTATATGTTGAGGTCAGCACAAAACATCTTTCCTTTTTCAAATTTTGTGTTTTCTTCATTTTATCTTTAGGTGCTCTTGCTGTCCTTCTCCCTAATCCTGTTCCCCAGTCTCAAGCCTTTCTCTGACAGTAAGGTCAGCCAAGGAGACTTCAGTCCAGTCAGAAGTGAGTAACCTTCAGCACCGAAAAGCTCAGTGCAGTCACCAGCCAAGTAATCCAGCTCCTCTGTGTCACAGCAGTGAAGGTTGTTAGAACTGCAGGCACACCCACTGCTGGGGAGGCTCAGCCACAGAGCCTCACAGCCTGCTTTGCAAGTCTGAAAGATTGCTGTAATACTAAATTAATGGCTAAGAAAGTACTTTATCGTGAGCAAAATACATAATGAGTTCATAAAACTGTGCAAGTGGTGGTTTTGGCCCAGAGGAACTAGAAGTGAAAGTGATTAGAGGTCCTGTTCAGAGCTCAGAGTGTCTGGGTGAAAAGACTGGGGGAAAAAGAATAGCCCTGATGGGAAGGGTAAACGTATATTTTCTTTGCCACCCTCACCCCCTTGGAAGAAGATAAGATTTTTGAACTAAGGGTTTGGCTGTGTTACTGAGAGGCTACATTACAAGAGGTTTTTAATGTCTTAAATGTCTTCTGGTTTTAACGTTATATGCTCATAAATGCATTCAAAATACACACACACACACACACACAGACACTTGAAATCCATAGTGCCAGCTTATACGGAAAAATAATAAGCAGAGCTTCATGCCCACAGAGGCTTGACCTTATTTATTTTTTTCTCTGTCTTCTTTTCCCTTCAGTCCAGTCACGGTCCTTGCAGAACCTTCAGGCTTCACGTGTGCTGCATGTCATTGACTCCCCATTTTCCACCGAGGATGAGTCCGAGCCCCTGCAGCAGCATTTCTCCAGAGAGCAAGAATTGGAAGAGATTACTACACTGGTGGAGAAGCTAGGAGTAAAAGAAGAACAGTCCAGTATGGAGTCCACACCTCTAAACAGCAGTCAGGAAGACAGTATCAGCCATTTCCATGTAGACCCAATTACCGGTCACATAGCTACTGTGACTTTAATTCCCCAGCGCTCTGCCAGTCTACGACCTCATGCAGATGACATGTAAGAGATACGAAGATGTAAAATCCACACAAATCAGTCCCGCTAATGATAAAGTAGGGAATTATCAGGGAGTGTTGTTTACACAAACAGGGAAATTAAGTTTTGATTATTCCTGTTTTATCTTATATGCATTATCAGTCTTTTCCACTGTTTTTTTCCAGTTTGTTTTTGTTTGTTTTTATGAGAAAATGAATTGAAATCTCACACTGAAGTTCACCAAGAAGTGTGCATAGTTAATTCTTCTGTCTTTGTTGAGAAAATGTCAATGTTGATTAGCAATCAAGTGTGTTAAAACCTGGGCAAATAGAGCTGTGATGTAGTGCTGTGATACATCACAGCGCTACACATAGAGCTGTACAATTTTAATTCAAATTGCTAATTTGAAAAAAGTAGGTTCAGATTGTTTTGTTTTTTTAAAACAT
Source organism: Atherinosoma microstoma (assembly GCA_037177055.1). Classification (NCBI taxonomy): domain Eukaryota; kingdom Metazoa; phylum Chordata; class Actinopteri; order Atheriniformes; family Atherinidae; genus Atherinosoma; species Atherinosoma microstoma. Next base: position 21,242,977 of record JBBBVU010000015.1, on the reverse strand, counting down.
TTCTTCTCTGTAAGATTTGATTGCAACTGTTTAGATGTATTCATGGATAAGATAGCTTCAAATAAAATGTGTCACAAGATTATTCGTAGTACTGTGAAGTTTTATGATGTTTCTGTTAATAATTAAAAAGCAACTCAAAACGTGGGGGGGGGTACAACTCTCTTGACAACATTGACAACCCTTGAAACTCTGCTAGATCACCAGTTGCCCATATCTCAGGAACAGAGATGTGTAGCTCTGTGAGATAAATTGTGATCGATAGCTTACCCTTTAGGTAATCCACTGACTTTTTGCAGGTATTTCCATCCCATCCATGAGGTTTACATTCCAGCCACAAAATGTAGTGTTTATTCAGAGATACTATATAGTAAATCCATGATGAGTGATGCATGATAACATGATTATTTATCACATTTTTTTAAAACAAAAAAAAAGAGAGAGAGATCACTGCTATGTTGCTAAGACAAATTAACACTAATTAAATTATGATGATGTCACTTCCTGTCAAAGCTTTGACCAATTAGATAGCTGAAGTTGGCAGTAATATCTCATTAGGAGCAGCCAAAGATCAACAAGTGATGAGAAAGTTATATGTCTGCTGAATAGAACAAAAATAATGGTCTATGGCTGGAATAAAGCTAAGAAGACATTTTGGATGCACAACGGTGCTAAAAATGAGCTAAGTTGGAAATGGTTTTTGAAAGGATAGTAGGTAGATTGTAGCATGAATAACTAAATAGTTAAAAACACTTGGAGGAAAAAGAGTAAATATGTAAATAGTTTCTGTTGTGTGTTTGTTTCAAGGCGGATATTTTTTCTCCTGTAAGCAAAGACTTGAGAGAATGATACGCAGATGAGAAAAGGCTTGGTCACTGTTGAGCTGTGTGTTATTTCAACAAAATACTGTCAGTAATGATTGTGGTCTTGTTTTTTGAGGGGTGGTCTTTATGGTGCTATATCCTATAACTATTGATACATTTATTTTACATAATTTTAGCCTCATAATCTGACAACTAAGGCAGTCCTGAAAAAAATGTCTGTATGTCGACTGCTTAAAAGGGCTGAGGTTCTACGTGCATTTTTACATGGAAAAAAAACAACAACAAAAAACAAGTGGACATAAAATAGGAAAACATGGCTGGGAGTTTTTAGGGTTTAACAATCCAGTTTCTAGAGAGGCAATCTCTCAAAGGGCAACTGCAGTAAGTATGATGTCAGTGCAGATGGGATTCACAGAGAGGAGAAAAGAGAACTGGGTCAAAGGTGAGACAGATGACCTCTTATCTCATGAGTCAGACTTTGCACTCAGTGACTGACATGTTGACATATTCACTTGTTGAAGGGAACCTGTTTCCAAGGCACTCACACACGCCTGGCTTGTCCTTGCTAACCACACAGTGTTGAGATGAAAGTGTTCTTAACCTCGCGTCTCAGTTTGGCTGGAATTGCTCAGGTTGACATTTTCATAGTCTGTGTAATCTTGACTTCAAGGAAGGACTGGAGATTCAGCTCTAGCATCAAAGAATGCATTGTATGAACTCTCTGGTTGACTGCATAGAATTTTTTCAATTACATAGAATATCAATTTATCTAAAAAATATTTTCAGGAAATGTAACTGAAAGTGAAAATGACTAAAACCAGATTTAGAGCAGGGAAAGCATTCATTTCATAGCAATATTTTAGATATGCCAGACTGCACCAGAGTGGTGTGGTGCAGCAATATGAGGACCAGGGCTTGATTTTGGAGAAATGTGTTAAATGACAATAACCTCGTTAACATTTATATATATATTATTATATATATATTGTATTAAACATCAATATAAACCTATTTCCTCATTCAATTAAGCTGCACAAAAATTCTTATAAAAGTCCACATTTAGAGATAAGAAGGGATTGAAGTGGTACAACTTTCCCCTCTGGTCACAAGTTGAAATTACAGTGTGAAACATCACAGACTAGGTGACATTTCATTCTCACATCCACTGTAGTTTTCAAATAACAAAAACAACCCGCTGCGAGTGTTCTTTTTATCGTTTGCAATTTATGTTTGTAGGTTAACAACAATAGAAAAAAGGTTACTTCCATGAGTTGAACTTGAATCTCTCAAGTGAATTATTCAGAATCAACCAAAACCTCCATGATTGTTCCTTTAAAAATGTGCAGGTGGCCCAAAGGATTTGAAACTTTTCATTTAGTTTGGAGATGTTTTCGTTCTGTTTTCTGTTTTAGCATGAACATAATACTGTTTTATGACATTTGCAAATTATTGCATTCTGTTTCTGTTTGTTTTAACACAGGATCTTTTGGGACTTGCAGTCAGACATTTAGTGCTGCTTCTAATACAAAAACAGTGTCATTATGAATAGATAGGAACCTTCCTTCCCTTTTTTCAACATGTTGTAAACAAAACAGATTTTTTTCATCATTTCCTACCTATATACACTGCATGTACATGCTATTAACGAATATTTTCTATAGCCAGAACACATCTCAAACAGAGAATGATGTAAAGTAGCCTTCATGTCTGATTTGCAACTGCAGAGAGTGTATAGATCTAATTCTTCACACTTTCACTAAAAGTCTCCTCATATGAAAAAATAAGACATAGTTGTTTTTGTGTATTGTTTTTGTGTATAGAAAAGTACAAAGTTATGGCTAAGAAAACAAACCAATACATTATGTTTATTGACAGTTTCACAAACCTGACTGAGTTGGAACAAGACGATGGAAGAAAAGCCTGTTCCGTTCTTTCAATGCCCAATTCTACCACATTGTTTCCTCCACATGCTGAGAGGCTGTGCTTATTTCACATATGCCAGTGGAAACTATTCAATAAGAGATTGTATGAGAGACTTCTTTTTTTCTTTTCACTTTTGAATGATGATAGAATTCTGCCTCTCACTTCATTTTCTGTCTGACTTTAAGTGGAACATTTTGGAGTGGCTAGTAACACTTTTTTCCGACTCAAAGTCAGATAGCTTGTTATATAAACTAGCTTTGTTCAAAGCTTGTCCAATCATTATGGTGGACTTTTTTGTTGTTGGGGCTTTAATGTTTCTTGTCCTACCAAGATCACTGAAATGGAATTTATAAGATGATCATTGCATTGTTTCTAGACATAGACTCGTAGTCCTGCTTCAGCTTTTTATGTTAATGGTGATTGATCTATATACCCTGAAGCTTCTATTCCTCAAATCTGACAAAACTGATCAATTGCCATAATTTTTTTATATAGCTGACTACCGGCTTGTTTTTCTCTTCGGTTTATTTCAGTTGCCCATATTCTCTAAACTACTCAAATTAAGCAAACATGCTTCTGTTTAACTTTCAGTTATAAATAATGTGAAGCACTTTTTGCATACTTGTTAGAAAGAAAAAGATGTTTGTGTCTGTTCACCTGGCTGTGTCATCGTCTTTTATATCTGATCTCCACCTGTCCACTTCCCTCTTTTGTTTGACTCTGTTCTGCTTGCTCTTTAATCAGGGTGAAAGTCTCTCCACCATCAGCTTTTCTAATCAGAAACTTAACCCACATGTTTGATTAACTAGGTCCCGATGGAGCCGAGGAGGATCTACACATCAGCTCCCACAGAGTTTGGTTAGTGTCAATCAAAGTGACCCCTCACCTTCTTTTTTAATCTACAAATGGGTTTTTTTCTTTCAAGGTGTAACGCTTAACCAGATGGTGTGTTATTGTGTTTGGTGGCACATTCCTAAAACCTTTCAAACTTTTGTATTAACGAAATTGCAGAGGATTTCAGAGGATGAGGCAAGAAGTGAAACAACTAACCACCTACTCGTGCTTAAAAGCTCACGATTCAATCAATATTTCACAAATTAGTTAAGTGCGTAAGGGATGAAACATTTACTTTTTATAATATAATGGATTTCTCTGGTTTCCTGCTATGCAAAATGTGTTGAGGTAATAAAACTGTAAAAAAATTAAACCTTTCACAATTTAATCTATTAACATCAAACGATACACAGGATTTATTGATTGTCATATCCACAAGATACAGTGATAAACTAGAAGGATTCAGAGAGTTTAGACCTCTGCCAAGCCATAGGGTGACTCACTGGAGAAAAACTTCAAAAAGCTCAACAGTCCACCAACTACCCCCTATCTACATGATCCGGGACAAACAAGAATAACATTTACCTGTAACTCTATTTTGTTACTTTAGCATCATATGATGCTTTTTTTCAAATAGTTCCTCCTCAAACAATAGATAAAAAATATCAATACATTTAAAAAATGGTTTAATTTAGTTATATGCTAGTTGATAAGTGATACAAGCCTGAAGTAATAGATAGATAGATAGATAGATAGATAGATAGATAGATAGATAGATAGATAGATAGATAGATAGATAGATAGATA
>JBBBVU010000015.1:21203056-21213228 GCA_037177055.1 Atherinosoma microstoma | reverse complement strand
GTGACTTAGAACATTGTAAGAGACTATTCCAAGGACTTATAAAAGTGATTTTTGCATAATATGTCCCCTTTAAAGCAAAGCCTTCACGAACACGGAGGGGAGGGGTGGGCGGAGTTATCGTCTGCTCGGCTCCCCTTCCCCCCCCTATCCTACTCCGCCCCCTGCAAACGAAACTTAGCCTGGAGAGATGTTCTCGGTAGGTGCAGTCAAACTAAGAGCCAATTCGACCAAAGCAGGGCGGCAAAATTTAAATGAGATATCAGAGAATTGTTTAAGATTGGGAATAAAGTGCATAATATGTGACCTTTAAAACTGAAGATAAGAAAGCCATGGAGACATAGAGCCAAAATGTCAGTGAATGATGAGATTGCATAATAAGTGTTTCTCTTTTCAGGCAATGAAGCATGCAATGGGGAAGTTGAGAGACAATAATTACATTTATTTTATTTTTTTCAAATATCAAGAATGGAGCTGTCTGTTAATTTCTTTTAATAAAAGTTTTTTTGGGGTTTTTTTTGCATTATTTTATTTATTTTATATATATTTGTACATATATGGTAGGTCGGCGATTCGATTCCCCTGACTACATGTCGAAGTGTCCTTGGGCAAGACACTGAATCCCACGAGCCTGCTGATGTGCCTATCGGGGGTATGAATGTGTACAGAAGCAGTATGTATAAATATAAGTATATAATGGGTGAATGTGACATGTAGTGTCAAAGCGCTTTGAGTGGTCAGTATGACTAAAAAAGCACTATACAAGTACAGTCTGTTTACCATATATATTTGCGTGTGTGTGTGTGCATGTAGTGTACATATATATTCTCTTTCTCCTCCTACTCTACCCAAAGCAAAAACTGTATATGCCCACGTTATATCATATCTCCTAACTAAATACATACTGTACCTGCTCCTTTATGTTTTTTTGTTTTATTTTTTGTTTTTTTGTCTCCTCCCTTTTTTTTCCTGTTTATATATCCTGTATTTTGTCACAATAAAATTTTTTTTTAAAGAATTAAAAAATAATGGCCTGCTGCTGCAACGAAAGGCATCCATTTTCTTATCTAGGGTTGAGTGGTGGGGACGGCAGCCAAAACTTTCTTACTCCACTGCCACACAACTTCATCCCTCCAGGTATTCCCCAGATGCAGCCTCCGTAATCTGTCCGTTAGTTGTTCAACAAACCCCAATAAGCAGAAGAAGACGCTGAGCTAGCCGCTAGCTTGTAGCGAAAGTTATGAAGAAGTATTTAAAACTAATACATGAAGACAAAATTGGTCCCCAACCCCCTTAAATGTAAAAATATTGTCAAGAACAATCCAGTTAATTAAGTGCGGTTTTATAAACGAGGGTAACAAGGCACAGCCGAGAGGTTTGAATGGAGTGTTAGCTAACGCTAGCTAGCAGTGATGCACTGAAGCCTTCAACACAGCATCTAGTAACCAAACACCAACATGGAGTGTTAGCTAATGCTAGCTAGCATCTAGTAACCAAACACCTACATGGAGGGAAAGCTGGTGGAAGTTTTAACAAACAAAAAAAGAATGAAAATTAGCTTCAGATGCAGAAAACATCTGTCATGTCTATCAACTCTTAAGAAAAATTGTAAGAAAGTTTATTAAATACATAAATTAACTGTCATGAAATATTTTATAGATATTTGATTTATCTATAAATTAATTTACTTCTTTTTATCTAATTTGAACCTAGAATTGTTTGAATATATTTCATCACTTCATCATTTTAATGATCAAATTGACATATTCTTCCATCATCAGTCCCTCTTTTTTGCTGTAGTTAAATCTAATACATATTTTGTATCTATAAGCCTGACTTGAGCCTTTAAATGTGTTCTTGTAGGAGATGATTTGATTATCAACATATTAGGCCCCTTGTTTTATGTGGAGTGTCACATACATGTGGTATATACGTGTCTCTGATGATGGTTTTAGCTGTTAAACTGGAAGCAGATCTGGTTTAGTTATTGAATATAAATTATACCAAAAGTGAGACCAGTTAAACCAGTACGGTGTTTGAATGGGCCCTGGACCAGTTTGTACTGGAAGAGTTGGGCCCCAGTGTATAAAAGGTTAAGAACCCCTGGGCTAGAGTATCTTAAACATTTTTACTTTTTCTCACCACAGATCATTTAGTTACTGAGTAACTGAAAATTCAGCTGTACAATGTTTGGTTCTGTTTTTACGAACCTCTCTAAAGTGGAAAAACTGGTAGAACTAGCCTACGCACACTTTATTTAATAATAGATTATATATCTTTAATAAACCATCATGTTTACATTTTATCAAAATATATCATCTAGCTGTAATCACTAGTTCAGCTTTATTAGGTATTTGATCTACATAATTTTATAGCCCTACTTTGCTCATTCTGAAAACTGGAAGAACTACAATCATGGCACTGATTTGTTTTCAAGTGCATGGCGCTGCTATAAGTTATTGTAGTTTTTACAAAATAGGAGCATTTTGCATTAAATTTAAAGTTGCAAATATTGAATTAACAATCCACCGGAAGGTTTAAAGGGACGGTGAACGTAACTGTGGATTCCTTTCTTCATAATTCAATTGTAAAATGGATATAAATGTATTTTATCTATATTAGACAGCATCCCCAGTTGGTGGTTAACAAATACGTTATTATATGTCAGCTCAGGTCAAGAGCTCTATAACAGTTGGTCCCATGTCTTTAGCCTATTTTGTTTGTGTAAGTCTTCAAATATGCACTGAGTTAATAAAAAAAATGAAGCGCTTGGGGGGTTTTTTCCCCTTCAGTTTTATGGAAAGTATATTCCCAACTTAAATCACATTTAGAGTTACGATATTATTCACAAACTAGGACACTCGTATAACCTTGAAAGAAGACCTGAAATGCTGGATTTAGGGTCAGCACCCAGTCGTGTCAGAATCAGGGTTACATCATAGATTATTAAATATGTACACATGCATGGGCTACCATTTCCATACCATTTTAATAACCACTGAGAAATAGTATAAAAAGACATTACAAAGTTTTATTGAAGTGAAATTGGAATGTAAAAACTACTTACAGAAGGCAAGGGCATATAGTTTTTAAATTGGATGTAAAACGTTCAGTATTTGCTTGTGCATTAGTTATTTTTTAATGCACAGCTGGGGTTTTAATCCAATGCACCGAGTCCATTTGATTAAATGAATTAATGTAAAGCAGGTTTAATGAGGGATCCAGTTTATAAAGACCTGTGTAACCCCATATTGATCATATTTTCAGCTCTGCGATTGGTTTAAAAGTGTGGAGAAAATGTAAGGAGCCATACGATTGGCTGAAAGCAAACAACCTGCTTAACTGATGAATCTGTTAACCAGAATCGTAAATTTGATTGATCAGCCAATGGTGACGTTCGTTGACCTGCGAAGTCAGGGGAGTCTCAAAATTCACCACACAGATTTCTCTCACAAATGCAGCGAGGTTCACAAATGAGAAGCAGTTTGTAAATGCACATTCGGCAATTCGTATGATATGTGAATATATATTACAAGTGTGGCTCAAAATTATATTTGTGAACCAGAGCATGGGCATTTGTGAAACAGAACGTTTGCATCTCCGAGTCTGAAATACAACTGCAAACTAGAGCAAGTGCATTCGTGAAAAACCCTGCGTAAGTTCATTCCTTTTGAGACTGATCTGGCCTCATATAGACTGAATAACAAGAGCATGTTTAAGTCAGCACCTATGGGAAAATGGAAGAACTTCTAATCTTTAACAACAAAAGATCAACAAAAAAAATGAGGGTTGACTGCAGTGCAGGACATGGAGGACTAGGAGAACCAAGTAAGCAGAGAGGCTTCTGAAGTGTTGTGATCTTTAATGTTGCTTTGTGCTTAAAGAACTGCATGAATTTCTTTAACCTAAGAATGCAGTCACAGCAGAGTTTCAAAGCATCTGTTTTATCTTTCTCTCTATTTGAGAAATGCATGGAAGGGGACTGCACAGGAGTTAATGTGTTTTAACTGAATGCTAATAGACTTATCAGCATGCACTTACTGTAACACCATTCATGTTAGGCTGTTTGATCAATATTCTTCTAAATTCTCCCTGGGAAAGGAAGTACTAGTAGAAGGTTTCATGACACCCTTGGTGATGACCTTTCTCATAGGACTAATGATAGCCTAACAACACTTGCATCTCTAGCATATATAATTGACTCTCATTAGCGGAACCCAAGCACAGACATAGACAGAGTTGACTTTTTCAACCATGGATGGGATATTTTTAAAGAGCTTTAGACATTGAACATGTTCACAGGGTTCTTTATAGATTTTGTAAATATATAACAAATTAAAAGTATTAAGTGTTTACAACTAAACTTTGTAAACAGCTACAATGTAATTTGAATTCACCAACTATGATAAGGCAGTATTCAACAATTATACACTCAACAGACATCTTGAGATTCACCTATTTGATTACTTGTCAACACAAATAGTTAGTCAGTCAATCACGCAGCAGCAACTCAATACATCTAGGCATGTAAACATGGTTAAGGTGACTTGCTGAAGTAAAAAACCGAGCACCAGAATGGGGAAGAAAGGGGATTTAAGTGACTTTGAACATTGCATAGTTGTTGGTGCCAGATGGGCTGGTCTGAGTATTTCAGAAACTGCAGATCTACTGGGATTTTTACACATAACCATCTCTAGGGTTTAGAGAGAATGGTCTGAAAAATAGATAATGTCTAGTGAGTGTCAGTCATCTGGAAAATGGGGAGACTGGTTTGAAAAAATGAAAAGGCAACTGTGACTCAAATAACCACTCCCAATATGCAGAATACCATCAGTGTTGCTAGATCTTAAAGGCACAAGTTACGTTTTCTGACAAACACACCAGCATACACTAAAAAAATGTCATTATTAGAGCAAAACCTTCACAGTGTACCACAGTTCATTTAGTGAAATTATGATAAAGATATTAAAAACATTTTTTTCCACCTCTGAATCCATCCTCCAAACCTGCACTTTGTTTAGCTTGAAACGAAAGCTACTGGCGATGTATCCTTTCGTGGCCTCTTTTTTCCCATAATTCATAGCAAACAAGATGACAGGTGCAGCCACGGCTCTGATGACAGGCAGCTGCAAAGTGCTGTCATAAATGACAGGATAATTTATATAGATTCTACTTTAGCAATGTTATTGTTTGAACACTACCTGCCTAGTATCCTCATGTACTTCATCATGTAGTACTTTAGTATTGTACACTTCACATTAACACATTACACTTCTGAACATTGACTTCGCTTCTAAACTATGATGTCACAAATCATGCTCATAGGCCCAACTCTTAATCAACCTCTTTAACAGCACTTTTTTTCCCCTTTTCCCTGAAAAAAGAAGAAAAAAAGGGGGAAAATAAAATAAATAACAGCACTTTTTTTATGAACACATCAAGTAACAACAGTTTAACACTGTACAGGTGTGTTATTGTGAGCGGCACACCCAGGAACCACAAATAAAAATAAGCTTCTCTAGCTAGTTTTTGCTACAACAAACACAATAAACATCTTCCTGCTAAATAAATTAGAAATGGAAAAAAGAAAAAGTTGCACACCTTGCATTCAGTGAAGCGAAAGCCTTCACATGGCTTACAGTTACATGATGGTTTTTAATTCAGAATTAATTATTCCGAATTGAGAATCGGCGTCTTTCAAAACCCAAAACAGTTGCCTGTTAGCTCCGCCCCTTTGTCTGCAACTGAACTGCCCTGTGCAGAGGGGAGACAGTGAGTGGAGGATGAGAAGAAGTAGGCTTAATTTGTAAAATATTAAAAGAAATGCATATTTTTAGGTTGATCTTGGCTGCCGCCGAGCCTCTGTCAGGGTTTCCTATAGGACTTTTTTAAACTGTGGGGGAGAGTTTTGCATATTAAATATCTTAATAATAATAATAAATAAATAAAACTTGATCCCCCCCGACTTTTCCTAAAACTACATGAAATTTAATTTAAGCAAGTTTTGATATTTATGTAAAGAATAGACATTTCTACATACTTTGGCCACAGGTCTTTCTGACTGCACATGATTGTGGTCAAATCGGCCAGAATGAGCACCTGTGACCAAAATATGTTGAAATTTCTATTCTTTACATATCAAAACTTGCTGAAATTAAGTTTCATGTAGTTTTAGGAAAAGTCAGTGAGCAGCAAGGCTTAATGATTTCATTTGAGTTATTGACTGCAAATTTAGAAAAACTTTCAACATGACCATCTTGGCTGAGCATTTAATGTTTACAAAACACCCCAAAGATATATTCATCACTACAGATCTGAACTGAAGGCAGAATTTAAAAAATGAGCATTTCTGTGAGGAGCAGCATCTGAAAAACAACAGATCATTTAGTGAGGTGATTAAATAAGTAGATTTAGGGATCGGGGACTCCAAGGGGAGGCTGAAAATCCTACTAATTCCAGTGTTAAATACACCAACTACCGCGGGATGTTGCTATCCTCTTTGCTGTCGCCACTGTCGAGTGAAGCTCAGTACAACCGGACAGGAAGTTGAGACTCCAGTGTTCTTTTTTCAAAATCTATTATTTGCAGAGCAATGTCACATTTCCTGAATACTATTTCACTTGTTATGGTCAGTAAATGTGCGCAAACATAGACTTTATATTTATATGTAGGGCTTGACGATATATTGAGTATACTCGATGTATCCCAAGAAGTTTTACGCACGATATAGAAAATGCATGTATAGCAAACATCGAGTATGAACGGCCATAGCAGCGTTTCTGCATGGGATTTTCTTCATAGCATTCTCTGTCTGCTGGTCAGAGTGTACCTTACCACGCGCGGCACAGCTTCCACTCACAGCCGGCAGGCAGCTCAATACCCCCCACCCCACCTACCCCCAATCCAGAAAACTCTCCTGTACACACATGTGTGTTGTTGTTTCGGGAGAGACAGGAAAGAAGCATGCAGAGTAGCTGCATACACTCCAGCTCTGTCCGCTAGTCAGAGTGTCGCTCCCCTGTGTACAGACAGCATGGCATGTAGACATGGCGCTAGCTAGCTAGCTGGTTAGTTTACGAGCATTAAGAGACAGAAGCTAAATGTGAGAGGAAACGTCCGTTTTAACCAGTAATGACGACAATGACGAGAAGACTGATGGTGCTCGTGTTTCCCGATGGACATGAAGTTCTACACTGGAGCAGGAAAACTCCTCCACCTTCTCTTAGAATTAAATGAGAGCAGACATTATTATTAAACCAGATATGAATGTCTGGTTTACAGGTTGTTTGATGCAACACTTTCTAAAGTGCACACTCTGTCTGCTGATGGGAGTGTTGCTCACCTGTGTGTGTGCATGCAGCACGGCATGTAGACACATGTTGCAACGTAATCGCATGTCAACATGAGAATAATATAAGATCATGAATAAGATCAGACTGTTTAGTTTTTATAATATAAAGCTGTTCTAGATGAAAGGGAACTTTTGATTGCCTTAGATTAGAATAACCTAAAATAATAACGTATTTGAATACAAAATTGAATGAAAAAATATATAAGATATTATTTGAGTAATCATAGGAAAATAAAATAAACTTGATCCTCTGCTGGTGGCTGGGGTTGATGTTGGGGGGGTTGGGGAAACACTGGCTTTTACTCAGTTTATGAGCAGGTCCCTGGTTCAAGATAAAGTTTGTTGAAAGTGAAAAATCTCAACAAAGTTAAATTTAGTGGAGTTTACTTGCATACAGGTACTTGATGCCACAGCATATAATGTTAAAGTTATAATAAATGTTCTTATAGTCACACAATGTTCCAAAATTTAGATACAAGTAAGATATTTGCATTAACTTGTCAACAGGTTGTTTAGACTGATTCGTTTTTGAGAGTGCTATTAGTGCTATAACCAATGAAGACAATGAACTAGTAAATATTTCTTCACACTTGTACATTGTATTATATATGTATAATCTTGTTGATTTGCAGTTGGAAGAAAATAAACATCACTGTAACCTTGGTTGTTACATTATTTGATTCCAAATACTAGTATTAGATTCTATGCAGTATTACCCAATATTAATAGTTCAATTTTAACCAATGAAAGTTGTCATTATTAACCAATATGGATGGTTCAATACCAACCAATTTACATTGGTGGCTTCCTATAGGGCTTTACACAAATTAACCAATATTTTGGTCAAAGTGACCAATTTGTGTTGGTTTGCCCTTTTACCAATATAGATTGGTTGAGAATACTACCATATTAGATTGGTTGTATTAACCAAAAGATTGGTCGGACACATAACTACCAACCAGATTGGTCAAATTCAACCAATTTTTGGGTTGAATTCACCAATCTGTTTTTAGAGTGTGGCTACTCTGAGCCAGCAGGATAATGCACCATGACATCAAGCTCAAATCATCTCAAACTGGTTTCTTGAGCAGGAAAATGAGTTCACTGTACTCCATTCCCTCCACAGTCATCAGATCTCAATCCAATTGGGATGTGGTGGAATGGGAAATTCTCATCATGGATGTGCAGCTGACACGTCTGTCGCAACTGCATGATGCTATTGTGTTGCTATGGAACAAAATCTCTGAGGAATGACTACTCAATGTGCTTTGACACTACATATCACATTCACCCAATCACACACGTACAGCACATTTATTGTTATATACAAGGTGCTTTATCCTATCATTCACATTTACACCCTGATAGACACATCAGGAGGCAGAGTGGGGTTTAGTGCAAAGACACTTCGGCATGTAGTCAGGGAAAGCCTGGAATCAAGCCACCGACTTTCCGGTTGGCAGACGACTGCTCTTCCTCCTGAGCTACACCCACCCCCAATAATAATAACAATAAATTATAATAGAATTAAAAAACTTAAAATTGTTCAAAAGTCTTCAATTGCCTTCTTTCATGTGAATCCCTTACTTTGGGGTATTTTGGGCATTTAAGCACTCTTAGAAAGATAGTCGCTGTCATCTCACAGCACACCAGACCAAAATTCACTCGGGTCATAATAATCTAAGTATGAAAACCTGTAACTTACTCATTTTTTGGTGCCATTTTCAATTCCCAGTGCTACATTTCTCACATGTGGGATTTTAACCTCATCTCTGTTCAGCTATCTTTGAGTGGCACCTTTTATTCTGGTCAAAACCACTAGCACAGTCACACACATACAATCACAAGCCCATCACTGAATTCAATTTACTTTTCCAAAACAATAGATTATGCTTACCTTTCTGACTATTGAAGATCTCATGAGGCTGAACCTCTTCCCACTTTCCTATTTTATTGTAATAGCCTCCCTTCCATTCTACAGTTCTCTTGCGCCCACATTTTTGCTTTGGGGCTTCTATCCACCATGTGCATTTCCTTAACTGTGATTTGAGGGAAAATAAATTGTTTTCCTACATTTTCATCAAGCAAACTCATTTTCCTCCAGCCCACAGCAAGAGCATGATAGTTAATACAGATACACAGTTGTGGGGCTCTTATCAGAGTTGGTAGCCTAGATTCCACATAGATCTGAAGATATGTTTTTAATCTCACTGATATTGCACAATCTTGAGATGGCTGATCCTTAGCTTGTTCTAGACATTTGAGTGTCTCGTCAGCGTTCCACCCTGCATGATGCTCAAATGCAGAAACCATGCAGAGATAAAACTCAAGAATTCTGCTTGCTTTTATTGTCCCTGAGGGGGAAACAAGCTATTGTCAAGCAACTTCACTTTGAACCTGAAATCCCTGCAGATTAACAAGGAAGGTTGGGTTACAGTGTTGTTCAGTGAGCATCCTGAAAATAGATCAGAAAATTCTTCAGGTAAGCCTGGGGTTACATTCACCAGAAGGTGTCAGGTTCAACATTAAAGTCAACATGTGAAACAAAAAGATGAAAATCCCTTCTGTACTCCGGTACACAGTTTTTCATGCCATCGTGTGGATACTCATTCAAAACTGAAAAGGTGAAATCTATGACAGAATTGAAATGTAAAATCTTTTTTAATATATTCAAGAAAGAGGGAAAAACAGGGTAAAGTTAAGAACTGTAACATACCCTTTCACCTTATTTCCATTTTGACAAATCTCAATCTGTTTTCTTTTATAAGATAGCCAATTCTGATTTAGAAAAACTTAAGTCAGCACTCAACTTCAGACAGCTAAG
>JBBBVU010000015.1:21170222-21193708 GCA_037177055.1 Atherinosoma microstoma | reverse complement strand
CAGGCAATTGTAAGAGGATGTTGGGGAAAGAAAATAATAGTATTTAGCATTTAAACTTGCGCAATGCACCTTTAAAACACATTTCAGCAAGAATCTTTTCTCTCTCTATCTCTCATGTGACAGCATTTTGAATCCAGAGACGTGGTGCTGTAACAGCGGCTGTTGTTGCCAGGATTAGACAGTTTCTGCATATAAAATTAGAATTGTCACAATAAAAAGAGAATGATATTTTGTTTCATTCTGATGCCTTAATAAAACCTAATTTGTCCATGCAGACAGTACTATTCTTTAAGGAAGAATAACATGGGCCACTCAAATGAAGGAAACACATCACAGTTTGAAAAAGAAATTTAGGGGATAAAAATAAATATAGGACACATAAGCGTGGCATGTTTATCCTTGGGAATACTTTTCTTATCTCTCTCTCAGGCTGTGCATGATAGCGCTGTGCTGTTTTATGTTCAGACACTGAGAAGAACCAGATAAACCAGCTGCTGTGCAACGCACACTGCTGTGTTAACTGAGGAGATCCCAAGTCCCGCCGCTGAAGACATGAAGCAAGAGGAAATCATTTTGATATGAACTGATGTTAAGATGCAGGGTGACATTCTTACAGAAATGCTCCCATGACTACCACATTTTGATTGTGTTTAAAATGATCAAATTGAGAGATTAGCTATCTAGTTTTAACTGTAAACCTCCACTATCAGAATCCAATTGATTTCATTAGGTTAAAAATACAAATATTTAGTCCTGATGAAGAGGAGAAAGACAGCTAGAAAAATACATCTGAATAGTGAGAAAACAGTTTTCAGAAATTCTATTAAATCAAACTGGGAATTTGATACAGAATTTCACGGTATAGTAGCAGTGGATGTAACTGTCTAGTTGCTCTCTATAATAAAACATCTTGATCTTAGGGCCAGGATATCTGAAAACTACCTGCATGCCACAAACCCATTTTTATCATGGCTGGAATTTTTCTAAACCCAAATAGTAGACAAACGCAGCATAGATTAAAATAAAGCAAGATTTATTCACAGAAAATAAGAATAAAACTGGAGAACTCAGGTGTTTGGACTAAATCAGAAGAGAAGACAGGAAATAATCTGTGGAAAGGTAGAGACACTGAGAGCAAAGAGAAGAATGATAGAAAATGATAAAAAGGAGATAGAGAAAAATTGCTTTTTCTGGGTTTGGGAAGTGGGACTGTAAGAAGTACAGGTCAGCAGTGGGGAGAGTTCTAGGCAGGCATGGAGGAAAGTGGGCGAACCAAAGGGATACAGGAGGCAACCAGGTAAGCAAGTCTTAAGAAGTAGCTTTCCAACTAAGCAGGAAAGTACCAGAGTAGATGGGACCATATGGCAGAGAAGAGAAGATCCAGCGGGTCTTAAATGCACCATCCCAAGATGAGTGAATGAGGCACATGTGTGCAGCAGCAGGCTCTGGAGATGGCCATATTCACAAAGAATCTTAGGGCTAAAAGCAGCTCCTAACCTGCTGATTTAGGAGTAACTCCTAGAAAAAGTGGCTGTGTCAGTCCTAAATTTAGGACTAGGCGAAATTTTTCGCCTAAGAGTATTTCACAAAGCATTTAAGCGCTATAACTAGCTCCTAAACCTGAAAATGGTTAGGAGTAGTCAGGAGGACTGCTAAAACGCTAAGAGTAAACCAAAGAGGAAATCCACTGATGATTATTTTACATATTCGGGACCGTGGGTCGGACCCGCGCATCACTAGCCCTACTGCAGGAGGTGTGCTGCTGGATCCAGATAAAGATATGAAATAAAATTTAGGCTGCAAGTATCACTGTTTTTTTCAAACATTTACTTTTTATTTTCAATTTAAACAAACATCCAGTAGACTACATGGAAATTGCGGGATGATGTGGGGTCTGCAGAGGGTTTTTATTGTTTGATGAATAATTCTGCTTATCGATGGCTCAGATATGAGAGTTCATCTGCACCACATAGCTGCATTTTCCCTGGAGCCTAATTAACGTAATGTAGTCACAACTTTTATCTCCGGTGATAGTGCGTTATTTCTGTGATGTCAGTGCAGGTCATACCTTTTTAAAAACTCAGCATCATTAAAGTTTTCCCAAACATTGATTTGGTTATGTGCATCACTGGCAGCAACCATCAGTGGATTTCCTCTTTGATTTCCTCTTAGCGTTTTAGGAGTGACTACCATTTTCAGGTTTAGGAGCTAGTTTTAGCGCTAAAGTGAAATGCTCTTAGGTGAAAAATTTAGGACTCCTAAATTTAGGACCAACACGCCCACTTTTTCTAAGAGTTATTCCTAAATCAGCAGGCTAGGAGCTGCTTTTAGCCTGAAGATTCTTTGTGAATACGGCCCCTGGTGCATCACTTTCATCTGTCCTGACTTGCCCAAACCCTGACATTTCATTTTCACCTTCCACTTGGCCACAGCTTGGCAGTGTCATTCCTGCTAAGCTGATGACAGACTTATCTCCCAGTAAAGTCTGACAAAACTTAAAACGTCTCTAGTTTTTCCAACTATGTGGATTTTTTTTTTTTTTAAAGGTATGTCAGACAATTTTACAAACATTGATTAAGATCATAATCATTTGTCCTGACAGTCAGTCTTCTCCTGGTCCCTCATCAGATCAGGTAAAACCAAATCTCAGGAATCTCAGTGGGGTCTTAAACACTAATTTCACTTTTGAGAAACATACTATCTAAGTGATCGGGGGCAATCTCAGGAACATGGAACATATCTCTTCATTGTTGGACTACTGTAATGGCTTTTTAACTCCTGTATCACAAATCAATTTATTTACTGAAAGCAAAGAAAAGGGAAATAATATTAATTTGTTTGCTTGTATTAGTTTGACTTTATTTATTGCCCAAGAAAGACACTTTGTAAAGATGAATTTAAATTATCTGTTTATTTATAATATTTTAAACCCGGACTAGTGTTAAAGGAAAAAAATTATTTACTTTGATTTTATTAGTACATTCAGAAAACAAAACACAGAGATATTTCATATTTGCACTGTTATTTGATTCAAACATGCTATTTGCTGCATCTGATAATCATGTTGTTTTACTCCATCATCCACATTTTTCAGCAGTGGCCAAAGAGTGGAGAAAAAATATCTCTAAACATACTGTCCCACTATCTGATTGCTGTCTTGCACACTAGTTAATCACTATTCTCATAGTATAAAGCTATCTGATTCTTGACCATTCTGTTTTTCTCCTTACATATTTGCTATGAATCTGCTTTTTTGAAGTGATTGGAACTAGCAAATTTAAAATGAAACAAGGAAAGGATTTGTAAATTATTTCTGTATTTAGTTAAAATGGTAGAAAACAAGAATGTGAAAACTGAGTAATGTATTTAGTTCAAATATAAGCAAATTTAGGATTTAATGCCTGCAACAATCCAGAAAAATTATACAGATCATAATGCAAACAGAAAAAGCACAACTTTCTATTCTTTTTTAAAACAAATTATTTATTGATTCTCAGTACATGTACCCAAGATATTTTATGTTTTTGTCGTGCCAATTTGTATTTCAACAGTTTTATACCATGTTGGTGAGGTGAAGCTTTTGCCCATTTGTGCTGATACCTTTCCATCTAAAACACTTAAAAATGTTCTTGCATTTAGAATACCAAGAAATGAAGCAATCCAGATGTTTCTGGTCCTAGTCTTCATGCAAACACAGTTTAAGGTGTGTAACAGTACAAGTTTGTTTTTGCTGCATTCATTGCTTCAAAATTTTCCATAAATTCTCTGTTAGGAACAAATAAGACTGCAGGCAGTCCAGGATCAGTACCCTGTTCTTTAACTATCATGCCTTTGTGGTGTGTGCAGAAGGTGGACTTTACATTATCCTGCTGTAAAAAACAAAAAATGCATGAACTTCAAACGAATCTTGATTTAAAATCTCAATGTTCTGTTCTGAATTCGTGATGCCATCACAGGGGTGTTGCAGTGGGACCTGGATTCCTTCTGATGCAGGATAATGCTCAGCCTAATGTGGCTGGAGTGTGTAAGCAGTTCCTGCATGACGGAGGCATTGATGCTATGGATTGGCCTGCCTGTTCACCAGACCTGAATCCAATTGTGCACCTCTGGGACATCATGTCTCGTTCCATCCACCGCCGCCACGTCACACCACAGACTGTCCAGGGATTCACAGATGCCCTGATCCAGGTCTGGGAGGAAATCCCTCAGGAGAGCATCCATCTTCTCGTCAGAAGCCCAGACATTGTAGGGAGAGCACTACTGAACCTCATTTTAAATTGTCTTGAGGAATTTCCACTGAAGTTGGGTCAACCTGTGATATGATGTTTCCACTTTCATGCTAAGTATGATCCTGAATCCAGACCTTTCAATTGATCATTTTTATGCTATTTTGTTCTCAACACATTTCATGTATACATATACACATACACTAGAAAATAAGTCTAAATTGCTCTTTTTATTCTGTTAACATCTGTAAACCATTGGTTATTTATGTCTTCGGGGTGTGTACTGCAGAATGAAAGCTTTGAAGTAACTGTCAGAAGACCAGGACAATTTTAGAGAAAAACAATTTCATGCAAAGTTAATGGAAAAGAAGCGACTGGATGCAAATTCACCTGGGAAAGTAATTAGACTGAAATACATGTTGAAAATGTTGCTTTTTCAAAAAAAGACTTCTTATAAACACAAGGGTGAGAAAAAACTAAGAGAATGGAATGGAAATCATTAATAGAAGCAGATTTCCTGCTGAGTTCTGAAATCTCTCAGAGGATTGGTTGTATGCAAACACACACACTCCCAACAGCAATCTTCTGTACGGGAAATTACATGTCCCGTTGCATAATATCAAAATAATGATTGTTATTTGACTTTCAGTTGCAAAAATTACACTAATCATGAAATATGCATAGACAACATGTTCATCATTTTTCTGACAGATAAATAGGCCTATATCAAGTGGTAATTGTCATTACTAATAATATTAGATTATCTCAATCTATTTGTAAACCTCAGAATTTTGTTCAGAAGTGAGCCAATATCTGATCAAAATCAACAAACTCCCCATCCAACCTGCATTATCCAGGCATGCAGGATTTTGTATGGCTGCAGAATCTAACAAGATGAAATAACTAATTATTTCAGGGCAGCACAGTCTGAAATCTAATCCTGTCTTGCTGCCAGACTCCATTAGTCTATTTGGTTTGCTAAACATTTTTGACAGGTCAACAATTCAGTGGAAATATTGTGGTGGAAAGCAAATTTTTGTGTAAATACACTTTGATAGAAAGACTAAAGGAATACATATTAAATGTTAAAATGTTAAAAAATATATATATCAAATTTATTCCTGTGATAATAAAGCCAAGTAGTGGTTGGCATCACTCTTGCATTATTCTGCTGTGACAAACTCCTAGTTTTATCCCTGCCAAAAAGTGAACTGATGACTAATTTCTCCCTCTCCAAATGTTGCACATCCTGCAACGCTTAGCAGCTGCATTTAATCTTATTTCCATAGAAGTGCTGACTCTGACAAACTCACTCTGTTAAGACTCAGTGCAAGGGTGGTAATTTAAGCCTCCTTAGTATCGTCAGATTGCTGCCATGTTTAGCCAATATCCTGTTAGAAGGGACACTTAATCAGTGGTTGTAATGGAGTCTAGGATCAGAGACATTATCATTTATTGACTGGACTGCTGTGTGGTTCAGTTGAGTCCACTTCTTGCTGGCACACACCACATGACAATTTTATCTGAAGAGGTTGTTGTGAATAATGAATTATTTTTTTTAAAAGAAATAAAGAAATAGAGCTATTTCTCTAATCTATGATTACTCTCACTTAACTAGATGTTAACAAGTTCCATTATCTGAGGAGAAACACTGGCACAGTGGAGGCATGTCAAGCTAGGTGTCTAGTGATTTCATTTCTCTGAGTGCCTGGTAGGAGAAAATTGAATTTCTGTGCAAGCATAGCCTTGTAATGAATGTCATTTGCAATTCATAGACATGTACGAGGCCTTGGCTAGTCTTTATTAGAACTGCTCTTTAGTCTGTCAAGGAGGATGCTTGCACAGATGCTGGTTGCTTGGCTTTGTAAAAAATGCAACCTTCGTGCTAAGTTAACACATAAAATCCATTGTGCTATGCACATTTACCCTCTCTTTAAATAGCGCAAAAGAAGTTTGCATACAAATTTGATTACAAGGAAAAGGTGCTTCTAACTTTAGCAAAAAGAAAACTTCAATTTTTTTTAAAAAGAAGTCAGATATGAGTACCAAGAGGCATGACAATCAATGAAAGAAGACAAAAGTTCATAGATGGAAAGCTGTGTACTTAAAACAATAACTACAAAGTTGTATAAAGGAGTGAGATACCCGGAGACATTATTGGGGAAAGCTGATTAGAAAAAAAATCAAACAAAAAAATAATCACATTAGATACTTCACTCTTGCATGCTGTTCATATGAGCTGAATAAACATGGACAATCAGTGAAGGTTAGCAATATAAAACCCCAAACACTCATTACTAAGTCATGAGACTATGTAAGAGGAACTATTGTTTTAATATTGCAAATACTTGTAATTGTGGAATCTCGCTCTCTTTTCCTTTAATAAATGATGGTTTTGTGTTTAAGGAGTTGATAATGGAAGCTTCAGAGCTCCTTTCAGTAGAATTGAGGGAATTTGAACAGCTCTGAATTTCAAATAGGAACCTTTGAAAGAGAAAACACTCTTCGACTGCTCTCCTAGTGATGCAGCAGGCAGGAAAGCTGAGTAAAAAAGGAGAGAAGGATCATGGCTACAAAGAGGAGAGGATTAATGACTGAATAAATGTTGATAAAAGGATTAAACTGTGACAGTATCTGGAATTTGATTTACTTTAATTATATTTTCTTTTAAATTTACAATGGAAATAATGACTGTGTGAAATATTGAAATAAACATGTTCTTATTACAGTATCCATTATAGCCTATATTTTTATAACCATGAAAAAAGAAAAATATCCACAGGTTTTTGGGGTAACTTCAAAAATTCCTTGAGTTCCAACAACAGTGAAACTTGACTCCGCTTAATCTCATGTCCCTAAAAAGCTTAAATTTTCCTTCAACACTAGCTTTATAATAGCTACTCCAGCATATAATGCATCCTCATCTTGGCCAACTGGCAGAAAAAGACAAACATACATTTTAAAAATGATGGCTGCCTTTGTGTAAGTGAACAATAAGGTCTGTTTTTCTCAGAAAGCAAATATTCTTTATTTAGTGGTTCAGGCTTTCAGCATACTGCATGGTAAACAGTCGATTATAAAATCAAAATGGGAAATGCAGCACTGGTGTGAGAAGCACAAGTCATCCATTGAAATGAGAGAGTTGAAATGGTCAGAGTAATCATGAGCACAGGGACAAATCTCTCAGTAAAATGGAAGTTGACTGAAGGGGTCATTTTTATGCAGAATCCTTCCTGTGAAAACAGATGCAGCGTCTTTCCTGTAAGATAATTACACTGTGATGACTGTTTAGACCAGGGCTACTCAATTATATATTCAGTTGGGCCAGATTTTCAGACAAACAAATTTAACAGGGCCAGAAATTGTCTTTGGCCGACAAGTAGCAGGTAAAATCAAACATTTTTTATGGCAAATGTCACACTTGTTTAAATTTAGTTGCCATTTATTGCCACATTTATCACAGCATGTCTCGTACTATGCTAGTACAGCTACAGTTGTAAGATGCAATCAAATTGCACTTTTGTATGCATCTTTTTCCCCTTTCAGAGTATTTTTCTCACTCCATGGCTACTTCTTACTTTTAAGTATCAGTATCCATTAATTCAAGTAACCAAACAAACTTATGTCCACTATCTTTTATTTATGTCGAACCATAAATAAATCCAAGAGATCCATATTTTTCATATTATGTTCATATTTTGCCTGGAATCTACAGGAAGAATGTGTGAGCAATAGTTAGGCTTGTCCTCCCCTGACCTGGGGTGGGAACTAATGTTTGTAGTATTACTATTATATTATATTTTGACTTTGAACAACGTACATATGGAGTCATTTTTGTCCAGGCCTTGTCCGTTCTCATGTCCATAAAAAACCAAAAACTAGCCTTCAAACCCGACAAGTCAATATCACGCTCAGTAACAGTAGCTGAAAGGCTAGCTGCTACCTTCTGTAGTATCTCTGTTGTTTACTGTTTACCACCTGGGGATGGACCCATGAAGTGTCTGGGCGGTACCTGTGATTTTTGTTTTATTGCCACACTTTTAGGCTGTGTGTTGGCAGAATCATAAGCTGGGCCACATGGAAGTTGGGTCTGGGCCGCCAATTGAAGAGGCCTGGTTTAGATGTTAGAGGTTATAGTAACAAGTAGAAATCATATCTTTAATACATTCTAAAGAAATTCATTACAATACAATTATTTGATTAATATTAGGTTTAATAAAACTCTTTATATCCATCCATCTATTTTCTTGCTGCTTATCCAGGTTCGGGTCATGGGGGCAATTCATTTTGGCCACTTGTATTAGTGATCCTGTTCTTTCAGTCACTGCACAGCTCATGACCATAGGTGAGGGTAGGAATGTAGATCAACTGGTAAATTGAGAGCTTTGCCTTTCAGCTCAGTGCCTACTTCACCACAACAGACCTATTTAGAGTCTGCATCACTGCAGACTTGTTAATTTGTTAAATTGCCATAGTGGTCATTCACCTGTTCAAATACAAGCTATAACTTTTTGTTTTTTCAGACCTCCACCTTGAACAGTATAGATTACCTTGGAACGCTCTACCCCGTCCAGTGATGACTCACACGGAAATAACAAAATAATGAAACTGCATTTACTTGTGACTTTTAGACAGTGAATGAATAATAAAATCAAATTTAGAAAAATTATCAAGAGTCCCATGAACTGTTATATATCAATATGATATTTAACCATTTTTATTGTTTTACACATGTTAAAGCCTTTTTATCATTGTGGTTTGTTTTTTTTTACCTTTTACAGTCTTTGCATTTACACTGACAGCCCTCTTCTTTGCACTACCTGACGTTTTCAATGCCAGTTGTGCGCATTTCGTCAAGATGGGAGGGTTTTTTTTTTGTTTGTTTTTTTTTAGAATTTCATACCCTCTGGTTATGGGTGAGATCAGTGTTCCGGGCATTTAAGTGCGGCTTTCCAAGTTTGTTTAGCTAGCTTAACAAAAACTGTTATAGCATACACTTGGATGTCTAACCAGAAACAGGCCATTAGTGTAATGCATGCCCTATTTTTGTGCCACAATGTGAATAACACTACCTGTACACAAGTATTAAAGGCATAAAACTCCAGGGCTGAAAATGAGACCCTGATCTCATGCCAAGAATTTTTGAAAAGTTGTCAGCCCTGCACTTAGATATCAGTCCATACAGTAGCAAGATTTCAAATGTTTTTTACTGGTGTTAAAGCAAACTTTCATTGTAAAGATTTGCTTTACAATATGAAACCAAAAGGCATTTTAGGACAAACAAAATACAGCAGATGATCAATACTCACTGTTTGAATCGTAAAAAAAAAAAAGAAAAAGAAAAAAGCAACTTATTGGATGGTGAGAGCTCAAAGTGTGTCCATCATAACAAACCCAGAAAGTGCTACACAAGGCAACAATGAGGTGTTGAGCTGTCAATCAAAAATCACATGTCGAATGACAATATAACCTTCAATAAACCCTCTCACCTTATGAAACGTGCAAGAACAGCAGGAAAAAAAAAGTCATGCAGCGAAAAAGCAGAGTTGTCAGTTTAAATCTAAAGATGAGTCAGAGCAAATGTCTGATCAATGATGACGAAGCAGAGGGAACTGATAGCAAAATGATATTTTGTCAATTAAGTAAGATACCAATTCACAGAAGCATTTTGTTTGGTAAAGCCTACATTTTGATTTATTTTAGTTTTGATTTCAGAAAGTTTTGATTTAAACACAAATCTGATTATGACAATGGAAAGTCAGTGGTGTCAGATAAATTATGACCAAGAACAGTAGTTTTCTCAGTATGCTCCCTGAAAAGAAAAAAAAACTAAACATAAAGAACATAAAGTCTACATTGCAAACAATGCTATAATGTTAATTAACTTGGAAATGAAAATGCTCTAGGGCTTGCAGAAAGAGAACAGAATGTAGGAAATGAGATGCAGCAGCAATAGCACTGGCAGACTGAACACAAGGATGAAGACCATTCTAAAATCAGGTCAGTGAAATGTTCTGGTTTCATCACGTTTGATGCTAACTGGCACAGTATCACATCAAATACCCTTTTGTTGTCAACAAAAGCTGGCTTAAAGTCAGCATGTCAGCAGCTTTCAGTTCACCATGAATAGTTAACCCCAGCGCTAAAGTAAACACCTTCTGTCCACAAAGCTCATTCTAAAAGACATTTAATTTTTTGATGTCATTCAAAATGTGTGGATTTATACGGCTGTTGTCACACATACATGCCAGACTACTACATCCCCATGAAAGCAATTCTCTGTGCAATGGAGACCTGTGGTCAGGGACGTAGCATGGAATTCTGGGCTCTGTGTACAAACCATCATGGAGGGACTTGATCAATAGTTTTCATCTGTACATGTCCCATGGTACCAGACAAAGATAATATTATCTAAGTTTAACCTCTAAATGGCTAAATGTCTTTTCTGGTCCTAGTCATTTTCTATCTGGCAGACACTCTCCTGTGTTGCCCAGCCTCTAATTGTCTTCCTGTTCCTCTTTTTTCCTCTCCTCAACCTCCTCACTACCTTCAGAGCAACTTTCACTTCCCATTTCTTCACTTGCACTTCACTTCAATCTTTCTGTGCTAGGAGGAGGACAGAGCCCATACAAGCTAGATATATACAAGATTATCTCATCCAGTACAAGGCATAGATACATACAATAGAATAAATGCTACTTTTCTGTAAGTTTCTCTAAGATTCTTTCATTTGAATCAGCTGCATGATTGATTGTAAACATAAGAACTTAACCGCCAACAAAAGCTCACCTTGTCTCATCCTCAGTCCTATCATCTACATGATGATGAACCTGCTGCTGCATCTGGAACTGAGGACAATGTGGTGTTGCTAGGCTACACCAACAAAGGCACATGTTTTGTATTGTACCTCCTGTCTGATTGGGAACTTATTCTATTCTGTTGGAAGGACAATTTTCTGATTCATGTCACACCCTTCTAGTCAATGTGCTGAATGAAATAATTTAGTAATCATAAGACAGCGCTTTTTCAGGGTCAGATATTTCTTATACGGTATTCAATCTGACTCAAAGGCACCAGCAGTAGGAGTTATAATAATCAGACTCTGCCTTATTAATAATCTATTATAGCCTTAAAGCTGGAATATATTCTCCTCTGTTTTATTTGATTAATTTAAAAATGATAGCAAATCATTTGTTTTTAGGGGTCGGGCAAATTAATTTTTTCAGATAATGTGACTTGGCATCTGTACAATCCCGAAATGACAAGGGATCTTTGTTTAACTGTCTTTTATTGTGAGGTCTGTAAAAGTCAAATGATTTGTGTCAATAACATCAATGAAATTCTGATAGTAATTAATCTGTGTTGCCCCTAAATGAATCCTAACATGCTGCCTTTACTCTCAGACACATCGTGCTGATATTAGTTCAGGTGTGCTGCTCACCTCTCTTTTCTCAAAGAAATGAATAAGATGCTGCTGCTCCTTACTTGATTAAATTACCCTGTTTTTCCTCTCCCATTTTTTGCTAACCAGACTGCAGCAGACACTTTCTCAGGGAAACACATGACTTTTTCCCTTGGCTGTCTCGCTGCATTCCATTTTACAGAGGGGTGATACGGCCCTCATAAAACATCCATCATTATTGTTAAAACTAAATTGATTTTCTCTGCCCCTTCATTCAGACAAACTGACTTTAATTATGATATTAATTAATGAGAAATGTAAAAATTTTCAAGGGACCTCACCCTGCCGTGGGCCCTGCATAAACAATACTGTTTACCCTCCCAGTCTGACAGCCTCTTCCTGTGGTTCCATCATCACTATTGTTGAACTGTCCATACAGATGTGTTGAATTAAATGATTGGCAGAGTTTAACTTAATGAGAACACAGATTAATTTATTATGTTTTTTTTATTGAAATACTGAACAAAGTGAAATGGGGGGGTATTAAGATTAATGTAATATTGATTTGAATGATGCTGCAAAGTAGGTGTAATTGAATTATTTATAGAAATGTAAATACAAACATATTTCTTCTTCATGTTCTATTTAGCAGGTTGCTGTTTTTATGTAAATATTTTTAAGCCTTTTGTAGTCTAGAACCACCTCAAAGGGCTGTACCACCTGTAATACAAAAGTCCTTAGTTGCCTTCAGGAATGTCATGCTGTCTCTGTCTCTGCATTGCTCATTGATTTTGACAATCATGCTTTAAATGTACACAAGTCTCACGCCTCTTCAAGAAAATGCAGTGTAATTGACGGAAAAATTGACACCTTGAATGTAGTGATGGCCAAAAGAAGCTTCCGCAAGCAGTGAGGCTTAACGGCTCGTTGACTCATCTAAAGCTTCATTCAGCACCACTCAGTAGTAACATCTGTTGGCCAAGGTAATGTGAAACAGCTATAATCCTTCATGAACCTTAGTTTTAGCATCAAGAACCGAAGAGCCTTGTTAGTCTTTCAATACCACTGTGTTTGATCAATGTGACTCAATATGGCAGTTATTCACAAAGATATATATTTGTTCTTATTTGATAATAAAAAGAGACATGATTACGAAAGAAATTATATGTGAATTTGTGTGATGGATACAGTGCTTAGGGGATATTTGAGGAGGGTGACAATACTTACAGTAATGGATGGAGGTAGAAAACATGTGACTACCACAACTGTCAACCGTTTCCTACATACCGGAGGCTGTAGTTTCAAGATGGCAGACCATCACTTCCCTATTGGCTTACCCATCCTATGTTTGAACAAATCTAAAAGTTTTTGCTAACGAGAATGCACCACATTACATAAAGGCTAAGTGAATAAACTTTTTCTGGTGGTGATATTCACCCAGTTAAAACATGTACTAATTTTCCTCATCAGATATAATTTCATGCTACACTGTTGCATCCTGATTACTGTAGATATTGCAATATAATTCATGATTCTATTGATAATAACACTAATAATGATGATTACAAATACTGCCAAAATGCCCAACTTAACAACCACTAACTCTGCAACACAGATGATACGCAATCCAAACTTGTTCTTACAACCTACTGTACTTTGAAAGTTGCGCTGGATTGCTCAAAATTAAATACAACAATTTTTTTTAAAAGTTGGGATGCTGTGCTAAATGTAAGTAAAAACTGAATGCAATGATTTGCAGGTCTCATAATCTCATATTCTATACGCACTAGAACAGAAACACATCAGATGTTGAAACTGAGACATTTTGCTATTTCATGGAAATTATTAGCTTGTTTTGAATTGGATTTGAGAAAAATATCTCAAAAAAAGTTGGGACAGGGGCAACAAAAGGCTGGAAAAGTAACTGGCACAGAAACAACAACAATATTTAACAATTAATTAGGTTTATTGGCAACAGGCCAGTAATATGACTGGATGTAAAAGGAGCATTTCAGAGAGGCAGAGCCTCTCAAATGTAAAGTTTTACCAATTGAATCTAAAATTTGTTCCACAGATTCAGGAAAATGTTCCTCGATGTAAATTTACAAAAACTTTGAAGACCCCACCATTTCTAGTTTAAAATGTCAAAAGATTCAGATAATCAGGAGAAATATCTGTGTGCACACAGGAAAAGGCCGGAGGCCTGGATGCTTGGGATTTTTGGACCTACAGACAGCATTGCATTAATAAAACGGGCAAAATTCTCTACTGGAAATCATTACCTGTGCTAAGGAACACTTCCAGATATCACTGTCTGTGAACACAGTTTGAAATTCACAAATACAGGTTAATGCTTTATTATGCAAGAAAAAAGCCATTCAAATTCTGTTAAAAAAAAACAAACAAAAAGCAGAAAAGTTACTGACAGAAAATTACCAGGATAATTTACTGATATTGTACCGACAATTCCTAAAACTCCAGCAACTGTTCTCCTCACAGTTGATAGAATAAGACGGTAAACGGAAATTTCATTTTTATTTACATTTTATGCAGGATTCTAGTTTTTAAATTAATCAAATATAGATCCTTAAATATTATCAATAAATGTAAAAAAAAAGAAAAAAGAAAAAAGTTTTCTGCTCCATGACTATTTTGTGTTTTTCCATAAGACTGGGCTGGAGCTATACCATGTTAATATCATTCTGACCAGTTTCTCTCCACCAAACAATCAATCCATCCATTTTCTATACTTGTATAAACCTATTCAGGGCCACAAGGGTGGACTAGCCTATCCCAGCTGCTATCAGGTGTAAGATGAAATCCACCTTAGATGGGTCACTGTCCATCTTTTTGCTTTTTGCTTTTTCTTAAGTCGGCCTTCAAAAGTAAAGTCGTGTCCCGAGCACCGTCTTTCAGAACTGCTCAGTGCAAACATGCCACAGCCTGACTGTGGTGTTGCTTAACAACAAAAGATAGTTATTTGTTTGTATAACATATCTATTGACACAACATGCAAAAGAAAATGTAAAAAGGAAAAATAGATAAATAAATTTAAAAAAAACCTTTTGTACACAAATGTCTTTCTCTCTCTGAGGGAAGTAATGGTTTTCTGTTGGGACTGGGTTATTTTAACCTTTTTTTCTCATGTCATTGCCATTTTTATGTTGTTTGAATTCAGTTGCTTTTTATCCACAAACCAAAAAAATGAGATAGAGAAATCTAAAAGCTGTCAGCCACCACTATCTGCTAATTACAATCAGCAGTTGTATGGAATTACTAGGTCGTATTAACTGCTATTATACAATCCCTCCCCCTGACACCCTGGAACTAAAACTTTAACTTGCATGTAAATGATCAAGCTGTGGGGACCCAGTTGTAGAAGGAAACCATGAAACCTATGACATAATGAATGAAAGCTAATATCACACCTTGGGTCTTCTTTGTCTGCTGCAAGTGTTTAGTAATTCCACTTGGCGGCATTTGCTGAAAAATATTATGCTTAATAATCCTAGACAATCTTCTCTTAGTGGGCTTACATTTTCTCCCAGGGGATTCAGCTCTGTTATCTTCCAGTTCTTCTCAAGGTTTATTGTTTTGTTTTTCTTTTCTGGGTTGAAATATAGAGTAGAATAATCTTAAATAAGATAACCAATTGCCCAATTTAAGTGTGATATTAGCTTAAAGGGACATTGTGTAACAATTTCTGTTGTTTACTGGTCAAAATTGATATCTGCATGTATGTGTTATCATTGGTGTATTATGATCTCCGCTAATGATCTGACACTATTGTAATGAAGAATTTTAGATTTGTTCAAACATAGGATGGGTAAACTTATAGGGATATGCCATGACAGTCTGCCATCTTGAAACTACAGCAGCCGGTAAGGGACAAATAGCACAAACGCTGAATAATTCAGCAGTGCCGAGATCCGTAAACACCAAACGGCAAATTCTGTTTTCTCAATGGTCTGCCGTTGCTGTAAAACTGGAAACCTCCCGATGGCCAGTGGATCTCAACATGAAACTGGCCAAACCAGTTTTATGTCCCAGTAAAAGCAGCTCATAGAGCCTTCCCATCGGCTTTTAGCCCGGCTTTACCGCGACTGAAAACCGGCGTTTACCATGACTGAAAGCGACAGAGACCACATAAACATACAGTTCCAAAATTTTAGACCCAAATCTGGATCATTTTGAGCCTGAAAACAGGGATTAAGATAAACCCACGTCAGAGGTGGATTTGAGGAGGATCTTGTGTGTAAAATAAATGAGTTTCACAATTGCTGTCACTAACGACACATATTTCACTCTGAATTTTCTAAATAAAACAACTGTGTTCATATTGAGTAAATGATATCATGATTATGCAATATTTTTGAAAAATGAAATGTTTCATACACAATATATGATAGTACCAAATTCACAACAAAAGTGCAATATAGGATATTATTTCCATGAAGTCATCTTTGCTTTTTTCACTTTAAAGATTTGAAGTGTGTAACCAAGATTTTTAAATTGCACCCATGCAAAACCTTTTATGTTCCAGCGATCTCACTGTACACATATTGAGACTTTATTTGTAATTGCCATCCATAATTGTAAAATAAATAAACAATATCCACATAGCACAGAATTTAATGCCTGTTGTGCATGCAGTGGCATCGGCCCTTGAGTATTTCAAAACTTTGAATCCAGATCAAAATGATCCGGATTTCCAAATCCCTGGATTCAGATCCATGGATCTGAGATTAATATCTGGGAATTTCAAAACTTTTTTGGATTGGATCAAAATGATCCTGATCCTATGGAGATTTACAAATCCGTCCCTCCCACTGGATCATATAGGAAACAGGAAATGTTGACATTAAAGAACTTGTCTTGAACATGTCTGATCAATATTATTATGTAGAAGTCAACGCTGAGGCTGCAAACAGCAGAAACCAGGCTATAAATCAAGTTTTTAACTCAAAAGTGTGTTCAGCTACAGGATAAGCTTTAGTTGAGAAATCTGTGTGTGAATACTTTTACCATTTCCATACCAATAAACAGTTGTTAATTTATTTTAATCTACAAGACACAAGGCAAGAAAGCTCATTGATAAAAGTGTTATGTTATTTTGTAGTATGCTCAAAATGATTGTAAATAGATTCAACACTTAGTAAAGACATCATTTTTATTCATAAATTGGTAAACACTTCAACGTTCCAGCATTAATGTTGTGAACAGTGTTGCAATAAAGCAGACATCGGATTTTATTTTTAGCCCAGCATTAAAACTGGGCTTAAACAGAGATCATTTGTAAAAATAAATCACATTTTTGGGACAAATGTCTGAAATAATACTCAACATTTTAAAAAGGCTACAAAATGAACATGTCTTGTTCAGGAAAAGGACAAATTAACCAAGGCAGCTCTTCCAGCTGGTTCTTCAGGCTGACATGGAGGTGGTGGCAAATCCACACCTTCCTGAGGTGCCATTGCCTCATCTTCTTTTTTGTGCTATATTGTCCAGCACAAGACATGCACAGATTATTTTGCTTGACAAGCAGTTAAACCAATACATTTATGTGGAACTGGAACATGGTTATCAGCTAATTATGTGAGCATGGGTTTAAAGGTTTAAAATTCATCAGATCTATATCGAGTGTCCAAATATAACAGAAAGGAGAAAGGGAACTTTGCATGGATTTGTCTCCATCAACGGTCATTGAATTCTGGGCTATGTGCATATTTTGTTTGTTTATTTTACAATTATGATGGAAATTACAATAAAGTCTTAATTTGTGTACAGTAAGATTACTGGAACATGAAATGTGTATGCGTGCCATTTAAATACTTTGGTTACACACTTCAGATCTTTAAAGTGAAAAAAGCTGCTTGGAGCAAAAATAATTTACTTCATGGAAATAAGTACCTTATGTTGCATTTTTGTAGTGAATTTGGCACTGTCATGTGATGTGTATGAAACACTTTATTTTTCAAAAATATTGGATAATCATGATAGTCTTTACTCAATATGAACAAAGTTGTTTCAGACAATTCAGAGTAAATATGTGTAGTTATGAGGATGACAATTATGAACCTCATTTATTTTACACACAAGATCCTCCTCAAATTCAGCTCTGATGTGAGTTGATCCATGTTTTCAGGATCAAAATGATAAACAATTTTGAAATACCCAAAATAGCAAAAAATCTGAATCAAAGGTAGGATTGGATTTACAAATCTGGATTTAAATGTTCAGGATAAAATCTGGTTTGAAATACCCAATTTCTGATCAGATTTGGAAAAAATCCAATCCACCTGGAATAATCCTGGATTATGTTTGAAATACTGGGCCCAGGTGATTCTAATCAGCACAGTGAATAAACCTGGTTCAGTAGCTGAGCAGAACAAATACACAGCATGGAGATGACATGTTGAAGCCGCGATTTCCATCTCACACACTCACACTAATGATGGGATGCAGTTTGCAGTATTTATGAAACACAAACCTCTTCACCTGAGCATGCTTTTGTCAGTGTTGCAGAGGCTTTTTGACACACGTCGCCTACCGTTGTTACAATACCTGTTTGAGAAAGTGAGGTGCCAGAATGCACGATGCACTAGAATGTGATACATGATTCCACTGTTAAATGGCAGTAATTCTTACACAATCTCCCTTTAAGAAAAAGGTACAACCAACACATTACACTTTTTTGAATCACAGTTCAACCACCTCCAGGTCACTCATGTAAGTAATTTACTTTAAAAAAAAATGCACTCATGGCATTTATTTAACTGAAAATGGCAGACAGAAATGATTATAGTAGAATTCTTATTTGGGGACGGAGTAGACACCACTGTTACACATGATGAGCACCATACATTCAAGGTTATATAGGAATTCAAACTATTCCAGTAGAAAAGACTTGAGTGGCCAAAAATAGAAGACATGGGAAGGGTGGACCTGGACAACTGCCAAGGATGTGTAAATGGTTCATTTTTTCTTTTTCTTACAATTTCTTTTTCCTGAATGGAAAGCTCACCTACGGCTTAGACATTTGCCTTGATAGCTTATAAATCAATCACTAAATTGATTTAGCCTAAGAGATCCTCTGCCATCTTGTATGAACAGAATGTTCTTGGAGGAATCTTTTGTCAAGTGTTTCAATTCGTTGTACATCAGCCACAAACAGAGTATACACAAGTTGTTGTTTTTTTGATGTGAGAGAAAAACAAGAGAGAAAGTCAGCTGATGATCAAAATCAACAAGCATGACACGTTACTTCTGCTGAACAACAGCTACCTGTTTCTATGGTCTCGTACGGTGACGTTGACAGAGGAAAGAGTTACCCAACAGGAGATGTTATAGTTGCTGACAAATCTATGAACAAACACGTCTGCTTGAAATCAAACTGTGATGTGTAAAACTTGTGAAATGTTTCTGCGTACATAAATGAGCAGACTGCACCCCTGCTGGTTACCACTTTGGTATGATAAGATGGGGAAAAACCCTGCTGGCTGCTGCAAAGACAGCTTTGAACACTTTAACTCATTAAAAAGAGCCCATTATCCGAAATCCATAAATTAATTACATTTCATCTCCCTGTTTGCAGGCTTACTGGAACAAAAAGACATTAATTATTTACTTCAAAACATTTGTAGCAGCTTTAAAGAGCACTAAAGACAAACTCATAATCAGTTATTCCCATTTCAAAAAGCCTGATAAGTCTTCTTTTCCTTAGTGTAATGGTCCAACCATAAAGGTCTTCTTTATCTACAATAAGTTGAGCAAAACCACACACTTGTACTAATTGACTAATATATAATACTTATTTGTTCTAAATCTCACTCAGAAATGTACATTGGGTCTTATTCATTTAAATAAAACAAAACAATGATAGTTATGCCTGAAACTCCTCATATGAAATTCAAATCATCATTCTGTTGTGGTTTTGTATTTGAAGCAGGAATCAAAAATACAGACAGACAACCTGAAGCATAAAAGTAAAATATTTACAAATGTGGTAGCTGTGGTAGCTGCTGGGCCTGAAGATGATGCACTTCACAAGGAAAGATAATTACAGGCAAGTCTGCTGGTAAATGCGCGTGGAAAAGAGACCCTTTGAGAATGCACAGACCTAAACTGACCAAGGAAGATTTTCCTGATGAACTTGAAACAACCATCCAGGGCAGATGCCGGGAATGGTTGCAGAGTAGCAAAATGACAGATGAGCAACTCAGGACTGACTGATGACTGAAAATGAATTTTTCAGATAAGTAAAGGAGCGCTGGAGTGCTTGAAACCAGGCCAAGGGTTTCAGTTAACCAAAGCACAAACTTAAATAGAATCCCCAAAACAGGCAGGGAGGGAGGGCCAAAACAAGATTATTTCACAAATCATTATCACTGAACATGAGACTTATGGCCAGCTTCAGAGACGGGGTTTAGAGTAGACCAGGACTAGGCCTTAATTTGTACTTGTTGAGCCAGCCATGGGTTTAAGATATGTTAAATTGACTGTGTGATCCCACCTAGAAGATTGGACAGCTGACTGGATCCTCTCCTGTGCCTGGCTGTGCTGTTGCGTCCCCCTGATTGGCCTGCTGTACATCCCCAACCCAGGATTGGCTGGTTCTACTTCCTCCCCAGCTGATCCTAATGAATCATCAGGGCCAGAGCCATAAAATGATCAGGGCTATTTAAACAGCAGGTTGTCAGTAAGTCAGGGCAGCTGTGTGTAGTCACTAGCCTGCCTCTCACTTGAGATTTTGTAGTAGCCTGAGAGCTTTGTGCGGTTGTGAAACTCTGATTTTGTGAGACTTAGTATTCCTTGTGAGTGTGGAGTTTTGGATCTTTTGTTTTTTTGTTTTCTTGAGTTAATGGTTTGTTGTTAGCCCGAGGTTTGATAAAGCCTCCACCTATTTTTTTTTTTTTATATGCCATAGAGATTTTGGGTCTCTTTGAGACCTAATTTTTGTTGTTGCACTATTTATTTTCCTTTTATTGTCAACACCCTGTAAATAAACACTTTCAAACGGAGGATTTGTTTGCAGGGTTTAATGTTCACAACCCCCTTTCCCCTAACGAGCTGGGGATTTGTAACACTTGTTGAGCCGGCCCATTTAAGTCGCTTTCCTGATCTTGGTTCAAGGTTGTTTTTAGCTAGTCTGAGACTACAGAGTCCTGGATTAAGCTAAGTAAACCTGGTGATAATCAGAACCCAGAATGGAGTCAAAAATACTTGTACTAGTGTGAATCTTAAAATAAAAACACAAGCAGGGTCAAAAGCAGTCATTAAAAAAATATTGTGAAAAGATTTTATTCAGTTGTTCCAAGCTTTGATAATAAAACCATAAACCTGCAACTGAGGGGGAAAAGCAATTGGAAATTTGTTGTGAATACAATGAAAATGTTACAACAACTTCAGGTAAGTCACTGATATCTGTTCCACAATGCTCATATTTATAATATCACTTGCACTAGATTATATCTTTTATAGACTTATGGAAGAACATGAACTGGCTTAAAAAAATTTAAGGACAGAAATCAGAAGAAAGCAGTTTAAGTGGACCACTAAGACAAAACAAGACCATTCACAGGACGCTGGGTAAGAGATTTCATGAGCAAACATGTAAATACCTGAAAGAAAAACACGAAATGAAAATAAATTCAGCAAGTTGAACTGAGAATGAAGTTGGAACGGAGAGCTATGATGCAGAAAAGAATCACTGAGACAATTGTGATTAATCATCAAGATTGATAAAAGTAAAAATCTCTTTTCATTTAAATATTCAGGAGTGTGTTTCAATGACTACAAACTATTAAACAACCAGCCTTGTTTTACTCTTCCGTCACTGTTTTTTATTTTGTACATAACAAATACAATTAAATAGAAAGCAATAAAAAAAACGAACAATATCTACCATACCTGAAAGCTGTTTATTTAAATGAAGAGCTGCATAGTGAAAGTCCTTCTGAGTCATCGCTCAAGCAGAGATACAGCTCTAATGCATTTTCAATGTGCATACAGAAGTGGTATCGAAAGTTATTTAATCAAAATAAATCAATGGATTAATCCTATCCACAAGCAGTCTGGTGGCAGGCCTTTGTGGTCTACATTGGTCTTCATTTAAACAATTCAGATAGTTCATACTCCCCAGCAAACATTTCTATGCAGAAGTTAAACCTTCCCATTTGAAGGATTAGTTTAAGAATGAATTTAGTCTTATATTAGCTCTAATCATCATTATTGCATCTGGTTCAGTTTAATCCAATATAAGTCAAAACTGCTAACTTTAAGAGGGCAAAGGCAGACAAGCTAGAGGGCTTTAATAAACTGTTTGGCAACCCTCATTCCATAATTTCCCAATTATATGAGACTCTACAAAACATGTGCCTCACAAAATCGGATAATATTAAGGAGGAATGGGAAGAAGCTTGGCACCTTAATACCCCCGAAGGTGTGGGAGAAAAGTTTAGAGCACATCCAAGAATGCTCCATTAATCCCTGACACTGCCTAATCCAATTTAAAACCTGACACAGGTTACAATACTCCAAGACTAAGTTGAATAGAATATTCCCAGAGGTTTCCCCTCTGTGTGACAGGTGTGGGTTTATGGAGGCTAACTTGTCACATAGCTATGCACTTTTCCCCAAATTGCAAGAATTCTGGTGTAGCATTATTCTTCTTCTCTCTGGGATCCTGGAAATCCAGATAAATCCAGACTCTGTTCTGATCATTTTGGGAATACGGCATTATAACTGCAAGAAAAATGATCTTACTTGTATGGAAAAAGAAAGAAGTGCTGTCCTTCAAACACTGGCTCAGAGCTTGACAGATACTCTGCATTTAGAGAGAATCAGATTCATTCTGAAAGACAGGTTGAGGGACTTCAACAAAAATTGGCAACGCCTGTTCTCTTAAAAGAGAAACCAAGTAAATTATCCTGGCAGCAATGCATTCCTAGGGAGGGAGGGAGGTTTAAAAGGGTCACATAGAGAGGTAGGATAGGGAAGTATGGTAAGTACTGTCACTTGTCTTCTGCTTACAGGTTCCTTCTTTTATGTATATGTGTGTATCTGTTGTTCTTGTCTATAAAATTATTATTGTCAATGAAAGTGTCATATCAAATGATGTCTTTCAAAAAACCTAATTGAAACAGAATAAGCCCAAACTGGGACTTATTTAAGCCTAGACTCTGCAAGTGACTTTGAGTTAAGTCAGCTACAGCAGGCATTTTAGTCTGGGACTAGCCTTAAGCCCTGCCTCTGAAACCGGCCCTCAAAGTTTTTTGCCAATATTCAAGATTCAATATTCAAGAAGCTTTATTCATCCCAAGGGAAATTACTGTGCAACAGTTATAGTAATAATATAGTACTATTGGGTAAGATAGATAAATAGGTAAC
Source organism: Atherinosoma microstoma (assembly GCA_037177055.1). NCBI lineage: Eukaryota > Metazoa > Chordata > Actinopteri > Atheriniformes > Atherinidae > Atherinosoma > Atherinosoma microstoma. Next base: position 21,170,692 of record JBBBVU010000015.1, on the reverse strand, counting down.
GTGATAAATAAACAGTAACTAAATGCTTATAATGAAATACAAAACTTGCAACTAATTATAGCATAAATAGAAAATAACAGTAACTAAATGCAGCTGAATGCAACTTACATAGTATATACAAAATGTGCAATTTGCAATATTGTTGGATTAAATATGTGCATTAAAGCAATAAGTGATAAAAACCTTGTAGCAGCATAAAAACACAATCAGTAGAAAAGCAAGATAAGTGATGAATTGGAATGAAATTAAATGAAATGGATGATTAGGTCTCAGGATACAGTGTCTCCACTGTCTCTCTCACGACCAGAGGTAGATGAGTTAAACAGTCTGATGGCCGCGGGAAGAAAGGACTTCCTCTGGCGTTCTGTGTTACACCGGGGGGGAGTGAGTCTGTTGCTGAAGGTGCTTCTGCTGGAGGTTAGCACCTGGTGGAGAGGGTGAGAGTTGTTGTCCATGATACTGTGCAGTTT
>JBBBVU010000015.1:21148361-21161579 GCA_037177055.1 Atherinosoma microstoma | reverse complement strand
AAAAAAAGAAAGAAATGTGAAATTACGATAAATATAGGCTATTTAGAATAGGTTTAGGGGCTATTTTCCAGCATATCCGTCCCTTTTTGTTGTTTCAGAAACATTAGAGTCCCGCAGACAACATGACAGAGTCCCACAATTAATTCATCAGCCCTAATGTGCTCAGGATTTTATAAGATATGTGCCCGCATTATTTTGCTGGAAGTCACATGAACCATTTGTGAGAACGGCCTGACCAAAGTTAATTTAGTGAAATACGGAAACGTAAAATGAAGCCTTTTGTGGAACCAGGAAAATCGTGTAGATGTCACGAAAAAGTTCCCCCTTGACTTTACATTGCCCTCATTTCTGTGGGCCCAACACGTAATTTTGATCATTTACGTGCCACCAACATGTAAATAAGTGGAAGATGTCGCAATAACAATGTGCTTATTTCAAGTATTTCTGTGAGATCAGGTTGGTTTCAATGAAGAAAAAATCTCTGAACCACCAGAAGACAAAGAAATCTTTTTTCCTTTTTTTTCATTCAACATTCAAAGGCAATGATAAAAGCTTGAGTATGCTTGTATTTACAGTTTAGGGCTTTTATCCACGGTCCAGAAAACTGAATTATTTGGGTCAGAATTTATTTTCTAGGTTGATATCAATGTCATTTACTCATTCATTTTTTGTTGACAATGCTGTGAATGCTTAACACTCCATTTTAACCACATTTTAACCTGACCTTAAATTTCTTTCATTTGTTAGATTAAGACTCATAGAAAGCCACAGAGAGCAAAAAATAAATCAATAAAGTCTGTTCAATGGAACAACATACCTCCTGATTAACAAACAGATTTAAGTATTGGGACAGATATAATGTTTTTTTTACCTTTTGGTTTTTGGAAAACACCTATCAAAATGGGCCCACTGAGCTTAAATCAAACAATGATGACACAGGATTTGTGCGGTGGTGATGATCCAATTGTGCACAAAATACACAAAAAGAATTGTTTAGGTTCATTTATCACAGAAGTCCATTAATGAAAATGCAGCCAGTCGGTTGTTTGCTGCTGTTTTTGAAAACATAAACATACTGTGATTTTAGACAAATCATTATGAGAAATAATTAATGAGAAATAATCCAACAATCTACAACAAATTTATGCTGACTAGATTTTTAAGATAAGGCAAGGCAAGTTTATTTGTATTACATGTTTCATGTACAAGACAATTCAAAGTGTTTTACATAAAACATTAAAGCATTACAGCGGAGTGCAGAAGAAGCATTAAAAAAGTACAATAAAAACAAACTATTAAAATCATTTTATCCTTTTTTAAAGACAAAAAAGCTAGAATGAAATAAGATCAAATGCAAGATATAATCAACAGTTGATTTGGTAAAAAAGCAGTGGCAAATAAAAGTTTTTAACCTTAATTCAAAACATTTGAGAATTGCAACAGATGTGCCGTTTTCTGGTAGTTTGTACCACATGTCATGAGCATAAAAAACTTAACAATGCCTCTTCATGATTAGTTCTGACTCTGGGAGCAAGTAGATTTGATCCTGATGACCTGAATAGGCTTCAAGTAGAGATTCGCAACTCACATACGTTATTTTTTTGCTATTGTCATAATTACATTGATTAAATTTTTTTTCGACTATAATCTTATAAAACTTTCGTTGTGCAAAAGCAGCTACAGCGTGTAGGTAATATCAGTACGTACATACGCAGAAAACTTACGCACGGCGTATAAAACCCGGCTTTCTGACGTCAGCGTCCTCTTCCCTGCCTATGCCCTCGTGAGGTGGGCAGTGTAATAATTCTTGTCTCTTCTACACCAAGAGAATCCAAAACCATCTGTCAAAATGGTAAGTTTTCAGGTTTATTTCTAAAGCAGTGTTAAAATGTTGAGTACATTAGATCTGCTCAACGCTAATATTAACGCTGTGTTATAAAGAATACGTTGCCGTTATCTTGTGTAATTTGTTCGAATCAAAATGGCAACCATTTTGTTATCTACGCCGCTTGCCGGAAAGGGCCCTCCAGTGTTACATAAAACAGTCCTTTGTTGGGACTTGCGTTAAAATTAATCTTACGTTGGCAATTGTTTGCCTTGTGGATAAAGTCTTGAGCAAATATGTTGACGTTTACTCTCCCTAACATTTAGAGCCATTGGAGTGTTGTACTTTTGACAATGTCTGCTTCTGGTGCTAATGCTAGCTGCTATCTTTAAAAAAAATGTCTCTCCCGTCATTAATATAGCATCAGTCAACGGATATGAGTTGCCGATCTGTTATCTGAACTTGTTATCCGTTATGGGGTGATCTGAACTAATGAAATTGGTGTTGAAAGTCTTTATTCTCTTGGAGGATAAACTTGCCGGTATTTTAGATCTGCTGGTGTTAGCATTAGCATAGTTTCAAAGTCTGTACACGTGGCCTATTCATGCCGACATGTTATGCTGCGTGTCAGTGGCCGGTATAAATGTTTTATAGAAAATCCACTTGAATGCTGCGTTGCCAAGTCAACAAGGTACTCTTACTAGATACAAATATATGAAACCTTGAACAGGAGAGGGTTTTTTTTGTCTTTTCAGTCACAAGTTAGGCATCAATGGCGTCATCTTTGATTATGGCGGATACCCAACGCCCAGGACGAAACTGCTGAACATTTCAGTTTACCTTACGTCAGCAACAATGACAAAAGGCTTTGGAGACAAATGTAATCGAGCTAGAGTTGTCTTTTTGTTACGAGAATAAAAATTGTTGAAATCATGGATCAGTTTTTACAGTGTTGTTTTAAACTTTAACCCTAAGTCGCTGTCATTTGCGATTTATTTTCTTTTTCCCCCTTTCTTTTAAAGTAGTATTTTCATAGGCATACAGTTGCTGACAGTAGGAATTTTACCATTTTTAAAGGCAGTTGACCATTTATTTTTACTAAGATGTTTGTTGTTTCTATAAGACACCCAATGCTATGATCTTCTCATATTAGTGTGTATGCTGTTCTGAATCCATGTCATGGTCATATTAAAAGAAAGTAGCCAGTGGTCCTTTTTTATTTCTTGGATGTTCAGATCTAACTTTGTTTTTTCAGGTGAACTTTACCGTAGACCAGATCCGTGTCATCATGGACAAAAAGGCCAACATTCGTAACATGTCTGTGATTGCTCACGTGGACCATGGAAAGTCAACTTTGACGGATTCATTGGTGTCCAAAGCTGGCATCATTGCCTCAGCTCGTGCTGGAGAGACACGCTTCACAGATACACGGAAAGATGAACAGGAGCGCTGCATTACCATCAAGTCTACGTGAGTATTGTATTATGTTTTTAAATGCCACTTTAACCTGCAACTTGGTGCCAACATATGGTGGCAAGTAGAATGGGTCTTTTTTTCCCTTCCTTTTTTTTAAGAGGCATTTTGCAGTGTTTTGTTCTTTATCTCCCACATCTGTCTGTTGCATGAAGTTAATTTTTGTTTACATTTTGGGAGTCTTTTTTTTCTCTCTCTCTCTTTTCCCTTTCATTTAGCTCTGCACAACATGCACATGAGATCATATGCTTCTCAAAGAATTGATGTACGCTCTTGGATAATAAGTCATTGCGTAACGTGTATAACAAACATGTCGTTACTTGTATGTAGAAACTTGGTCAAACAAAACTGAGTTCTAACTTAATCCAAATTGTGGTGTTACTCCATATGAACTTGGGTTTGTTTTTTTTAGATAATAGATACTTTGTCTGTACATAGCTGCAGCACTGACAGAAGCCATACCATGGCTTAAAGTGTTTTCTCAGAGGTAATTAATTATGCAAATTAAGCCAGATCATAAGGAAAATAAACAGCAGTAGTATATTTACACCCAAATTTAAACTTTTTATAACTAACATCCAATAATGCTGTTGCACTGTGCTGAAATCATGTAGTGATATGAGTTTTGTTTGCAGTCATGTGGATTTTCTTTTGATGGGTAATGTCAAATTGGAAATCGGATGATTTGAAAAAAGTGTAAATCTTTGTCAAAGAGCAGCTGGTGCAAATGAACATCAGTAACTTTGACATTTTTTCCTCATCTGCAGAGCTATCTCCATGTACTACGAGCTGAGTGAAAATGACATGGCCTTCATCAAGCAGAGCAAGGAGGGCTGCGGTTTTCTGATCAACCTGATTGACTCTCCGGGGCACGTTGACTTCTCCTCTGAGGTGACTGCTGCTCTCCGTGTCACTGATGGAGCCCTGGTTGTTGTCGACTGCGTGTCTGGTAAGAACACACCTGAACTAAAGAGGTTTTCTGTGATTTCTCAAGTCAGTCATTACATCTTCACTTGAACAGTCCCAGCCTACAAACGTTGATGGATGGCAGAGGTCCTGGGTATATCAGTTGTTTAATTATTGTGTTAAATGTATATTGCATATTGTAAATGGCACAGATACACACACACAGATGTCTACACAAAGTTGGCAGCCTTATCCTATATCCATTATGTGCTTAAAACACAACACAATTTTTGATGTCCATATTAACGCACAGAAGGGACATAGCTGAAGTTTAGATTAAGGTTGACTTGCTTGTAGAAAATTGGATTTAATATTACCAGGCAAGTGATGGGTAATTGGTTAAAAGGAAAAATATTGAGGGGAGGATTGTAGGAATTAACTGTACAAAAGCAGGTCACAAAAGTCAAATGACTTGGTAAATGGAGCAGTTTGTTTACAACTTGTTCCAATTGGCAGCCAGCAAGTACTGAACCCGGGAGGTTTAATGTTGTATTGCAAAATTGAATCCATTAGATGTACATGAATAACATTATTGTGTATCTGTACCAGGTGTGTGCGTGCAGACTGAGACTGTGCTCCGTCAGGCAATCGGTGAGCGTATCAAGCCAGTCCTGATGATGAACAAGATGGACCGTGCCTTGCTGGAGTTGCAGCTTGAACCTGAGGACCTGTACCAGACTTTCCAGCGTATCGTTGAGTCAGTCAATGTCATCATCTCCACTTACGGAGAGGATGAAAATGGACCAATGGGGAACATCATGGTGAGTGGGTTAACACTCAAAGGGCAACACACTTGCCTCTATTTTGAAGCCCACTACTTGTACAATGGCTAACGGCAAAGCGTGTTCTCAATTTCATTTGTGATAAAACAATCAAGCTTAACTTTATTTGTGCCATCAATCAGTTTTTCTAATTAAAAGGTTGAGTGTGAATCCTGTTGTTAACACATGGTTGGCAGTTTTCATGTTTGCACTGGATTTGCCTACGTCAACTATTGAATGAAAATGCGTTAAACTTGCATATGCTGATGTTTCAACATACTGCTTCTAGGTTGATCCAGTCGTTGGTACTGTTGGCTTTGGATCTGGACTCCATGGCTGGGCCTTCACCCTGAAGCAGTTTGCTGAGATGTATGCAGCCAAGTTTGCTGCCAAAGGCAACACCCAGATGACACCACCTGAGCGCTGCAAAAAGGTGGAAGACATGATGAAGAAGCTGTGGGGTGATAGGTGCGTCTTGAGACCATGTTCTTGCACAATGCAATTGCAGTTATAAGAGAAAATGGTAGAAGGGAAGCACATGCCTTTTGTCATGCAGTAAATAACAGATGATCACATCAACTGTGTCTGTTCCAGGTACTATGACACCGAAAATGGAAAGTTTGTCAAGAATTCAGTTGGTGCTGATGGCAAGAAGTACTCTCGCACCTTCTGCGCTCTTGTCCTGGACCCCATCTTTAAGGTAAAAATATTTAGGTTTATTTAACGATGCAATGTAATTTGAAGATGTAATTTGGGTATCCACTTGATTTAGTTTTTAAACTCTTATTGCATTGTATGCCTGCAAGTGATGACTTTACTATTCTTCACTTTGACCTGAATTACCAGTGATGACAAACTTAAGACTGAGCAGGTGCATTGTGTATCGTTTTATCTTGGGCCTGGTTCATGTTGACTTGTATAATGAATTTTTAAAATAAAAATTTTTTTAAGGTGTTCGATGCCATAATGAACTTCAGAAAGGAGGAAGCTGCCAAGCTGATCCAGAAAATGGATATCAAGTTGGATAACGAGGACAAGGACAAAGAGGGTAAACCTCTTCTGAAGGCTGTGATGCGCCGCTGGCTGCCTGCTGGAGAAGCCCTTCTGCAAATGATCACCATTCACCTGCCCTCCCCCGTCACTGCTCAGAAGTACCGTTGTGAGCTGCTGTACGAAGGACCTGGAGATGATGAGGCTGCCATGGGTATGTAGATTTTTCATCTTTAGCTTATGTTTCTGGTAGGGTAGATGTGGATGAAAGAGCTGTTGCCTGGTATGAGATCTGAGAAGTCAGACAAGGTTTCAATAGAATTTCTATTTTTATTTTGGTCTGTTCAAATGTGATTTGTATATATTTGGCACCCAGGTATCAAGAACTGTGACTCCAAAGCTCCACTCATGATGTACATCTCAAAGATGGTACCCACCAGTGACAAGGGTCGTTTCTATGCTTTTGGCCGTGTATTTTCTGGAATGGTGTCCACTGGCTTGAAAGTGCGCATCATGGGACCAAACTTTGTCCCTGGAAAAAAGGACGATCTCTACTTGAAGCCTATTCAGAGGTTAGTTTGTCTGCTCTGTTAACCTTGAACAGGTTTGAGGGTGGCGGTGTGATCTAAATTCACTGGTTCTTACCTTTTTGTCTGCTGCTAGGACCATTTTGATGATGGGCCGTTACGTTGAGCCCATTGAAGATGTGCCTTGTGGTAACATTGTGGGTCTCGTTGGAGTGGACCAGTACCTTGTCAAGACTGGAACAATCACCACCTTTGAGCAGGCACACAACATGAGAGTGATGAAGTTCAGTGTCAGCCCTGTGGTGAGAGTTGCTGTGGAGGCGAAGAACCCAGCAGACCTGCCCAAGCTTGTGGAGGGTCTGAAGCGTCTGTCAAAGTCTGATCCTATGGTGCAGTGCATCATTGAAGAGTCTGGAGAGCATATTGTTGCTGGAGCTGGAGAGCTGCATCTGGAGATCTGCCTGAAGGATTTGGAAGAGGATCATGCTTGCATTCCAATCAAGGTAATGCATTTGAAATGCTTTTGTAAGTCATTGAACTTATTTTAAATGTCTTTAACATCCTTGTGAACATTACTGATTTAAACCTTAATTCTTTTTCAGAAATCTGATCCAGTGGTGTCCTACAGAGAGACCGTTAGTGCAGAATCAAGTGTCCTGTGCCTGTCAAAGTCACCCAACAAGCACAATCGTCTGTTCATGAAGGCCCGTCCCTGTGAAGATGGCCTGGCAGAAGATATTGACAAGGGCGATGTTGGCGCTCGACAGGAGCTCAAGGCCCGTGCCCGCTACCTCGCTGACAAGTATGAGTGGGATGTCGGTGAGGCCAGAAAGATCTGGTGCTTCGGGCCTGACGGAAACGGCCCCAACCTGCTGGTGGATGTTACCAAGGGAGTACAGTACCTTAATGAGATCAAGGACAGTGTTGTTGCTGGATTCCAGTGGGCAGCTAAGGAAGTAAGGGTTTAGATATTCAAGAAAATGTAACTCCTTTTCTTGCAGGAGATCAGAATATAAATTTTTGTATTTACGGATCTTAACTTTTTCTAGGGAGTCCTGTGTGAGGAGAACATGCGTGGCATCCGCTTTGAAATCCATGATGTAACCCTGCATACAGATGCTATCCACCGTGGTGGTGGTCAGATCATCCCTACAGCCCGCAGAGCTCTGTACGCTTGTGAGCTTACAGCAGAACCCAGAATGATGGAGCCAGTTTACCTGGTCGAGATCCAGGTGGGTTGCCTTAGTTTTACACAAAGATTTCATTTACATAGATTTAAGTATTGTTATGGCACAGTTCAGTTGACTGGATCCTTCACATTTAAGAAATGGCCAAGATCTATAATTAACTTGCCATTTACAAAAAAACCTCCAGTATTGCTTATTATATCATGTTTTCTTTGCAGTGCCCTGAAACTGCAATGGGTGGAATCTACGGTGTGTTGACCAGGAGGCGTGGGCATGTGTTTGAGGAGTCCAGGGTAATGGGAACACCTATGTATGTCATCAAGGCCTATCTGCCTGTCATGGAGTCTTTTGGTAAGTTAATTACACAAATTTTTCCATGTTGACATCTCAGAATTTGGTAAACATCTTTTTATATTTTTTAAAGTGTGATGATTCATGCGTGTTGATATTTTAAGTTCAGACTTGCTGGTCAGGTTTTCACAGAATATTCATTTGTTTACAGGCTTCACAGCTGACCTTCGTTCCAACACTGGTGGTCAGGCCTTCCCACAGTGCGTGTTCGATCATTGGCAAGTCCTTCCTGGAAACCCCCTTGAGCCCACAAGCAAGCCTGGTATAGTTGTCACTGATACACGCAAACGCAAGGGTCTCAAAGAGGGTGTCCCTGCCTTGGATAACTACCTGGACAAATTGTAAAAGCCTCGGCCTCACCTAACCCTTCTCTCATTCCTCCCTGCCCAGCAAATTTAAGTTTATCTTGTGGGACCGGACTGTACAGAACAGTGAGCACTAATGTTTGCCAAAAGGATCGACCATTATGAAGAAATGACCACAAAAATTGTAAACAATGAATAAAACTAAATAAAAATTAAATTTTGGGTCTTTTCTTTTTATTGAGGTGACTGTGTGGTGTGCGTCTCTGATTCCAGGTTCATTTTATCTGTACTGGTATTGAGTCATGCAAGATGAGTTGGACTCCTAATGGATTTTCTTTTCTTCCTCTAGATATGATAGTCAAACACTTAAATGGAAAATTGTTGGGAAAAAAACTGAAATGAATAATTTTTACTTGGTATCACAATGTTTTTACTGTCTTGATTGAAAATGGCATAAAGATTGAAACATTACCATTCTGTGATTCTTTTTCCTTCAGTTGGATTGTACATGCATTAGGATGATTGCCTCGTCGGTTTAATTTAGTTTCTAGCTTCAATTTCTTCCAAACCTGAAAAATCAAGAACAGGCTTGAATTAAAAGCAACCTTTTATGGTGAAATGCTAATTTTTCCCTTAATGTATTTTACGGATTGACTAGTGTCACTTTAGCCAGGGGTTTGTGAAGTTTTGCTTAAGATATTTAATGCATAGCATGTTCTTGCAGGAATTAAACTATTTGGCAATTTTTCGAACCAATGCCCACCCATGTTTTGTTTTGATTTTATTTGATTTACACACTGTGGCTATGTTGCAGGTTAATCTTAAATCCTAAATTGTATAAGTGATTTGAAAACCTTTGTTTGATTTGGTGAATTTGAAAGGCTAATAGTTATAGTAAACTTAGAAGATGTAGGAAGATTTTTTTAAGAGGTTTATAAGGATTTTCTTTTGTTTGAAGTTCCAAAATGTATGTAGTCACAATTTTAAAATATTTACAAATAATTGACAGGACTACAAGAATGTAATATATTTTATTACAAGATTAACATGACTGTACACAATATACAAAAAATTAAGTGGCACAAATGTAATTGTTTAGAGAAATAATCAAAATACTCTTATTCATACTGTTGCAGATCATGTTTTTACTGCCTTGAAACAAATGTATGTGGTATATTAACATTCTTTTAATTGAAGATAAATGTCGATTTACATGGACAAGAATTTAAATGACATTTTATTCATAACGAAAGATCACCATCCCATGATTTGATCATTTGGGGCTTTACACATTAAGTCACTGTTAATATCTGCTGATCATAGACCAAAGCATCCTGTTTACAATGTGACTTTCTATTCTACACAAAAACTCAGATTAATTTTTTTTTTGGGGGGGGGACAACTGGAGCAGCAGAAATTAATAACTCAGAAGAGATGGAAATGCAGAAAATATACTGATGCTAAGATGCCTCACACTTGCAATAGTTTCAAAGTTTGAACACCTACACAATGATGTAATGCAAAATCTACTTTTGTATGTGAAATATACCCATTTTCAGTCTACATTGAATGTATTCACAATTTCTATCACAGAGTAGAGACACTGTTTTTTTTTTTTTTTTTGTTCTAACTGGATAGTAGAAGTTATAGTTGTACTGGATGGGTTGGTTAGGTTTAGGCAAATTTATTTTCCCCATGATGTGCAACAAAGGATGGGACAATGCACACACTGGATGTTCCCATGATAATTTGCTGAAGAAACCCTTTAACCTGAAATAATATATGCCCACTATTTCAGGCACCCCTATAACACTGCATTTACCTATTCATGTACCCAGCTTTTTCTTTTTACAGGTATTGTACCTTTTGTCTCATTTTTGTGTTTATTTATTTAGATTGAGATGTTGCATGATCAGTAATTGTCCACCAGAGGGCAAGGACCAGAACAATTGTAGAGTTGACCTGAAACGGTGAACACGTTGCCATTACTGCTCAGAGGACAAAAATTATTATACTGAGAACTACCATCTCTTTGGCACCGTATCTGTGCAATTAAGTAATGTTTAAGTAATACTTTTTATTAACCTTTAACTTTTGTGTAAAAGTTTATCTGTATTACAAAAGCATAATGCCCACTTCTGTCCTAATGTCCAACTTACGGGGACACAGAGTTGTGTAAAACAAATCGTAATAAGCAAAATGCCGAAGTTAAATTCCAATTCAATGAATATGGGGGGTAAGGGAAATAAGTCGACGGAGCATTACTGTGTTTTTGTGGATGGGTGGCATTTTCTATGACGGGTGATGGTGGTGGTGGGGAGGGGTTGCCAACCAATCACAAGTCGTCTTATCGACCAATCAGAAAACAGAAAGACTTTGCTTCCTGTTTGGCCGAACAACACATCGGGTAAGAATTAAACCTTTATCCAAAAAACCTTCTTTTTAAAAGCTAAATTACTAATATCCTTTGTGAATAAATATCATACCACGTATGAGTAACTTTTTTTAATATATTAAGTGGATGGTTTGAGTCAATTTTTTGTGTCAATTTGTCCGTTACATGTGTATATGTGTGTATGTATCGGTGACACCGACCAGTTAAACATTAGCCACAACGACCTGTTAGCAATCAGGTTAGCTTAAAAACCAGCGTCCCTGTTGGTAAATTGACGCTGAATTGTACATTTATTCGCATCTTTTTCTACAACTATTCCCACAGACGTCTTCCCGCGGAACACCCGTTACAGACAAAGACTCGTTTTCACGCATAAATAGTTAGTTGACCGTAAGGAGATCATGGGAGGAATCAAACAAGAGCAGAGTGATGCATCACAGCAGCCCAAAGCTTCTCATTCAGTTGACCAACCACAAGATGAGGTGGGTAATGCAGCATCTGATCGGGATAAACTCAGTTTGTGGAGTGCTTTAATTTTGGAGATACGCATTTGTCAGATTTTTTAAATTAAATATTTGATGGAGTATTTTGCTGAAGACGTTACAGTTTTTCTATGCACTAATACGCATGTTTTATAGCATAAGAGTGGATAGCCATAGAAATTCACACTATTACAATATTCCTGCAATAATAAAGCTTTCATCCAGGTCATGATGTAGCATAACATTTCTATTTAAATAGGCAAATTTAAATGACCAGGCAGGCCTATAATGCCAGTATACAGTATTAATAGTTGACTATGTCAAGGAAGTACTCTAGGATTTAAAGGTGTAATGTAATGCAGTTCAGCAGGAATTTATAATACAAATTGGAGACATATAAAACCATTTGTGAACCATAATGAAGGTTGACCAGCTGATCTTATTTGATTGTAAAAAATAAAAACTCCTTGGAACCCTGATTTGTTGTAAGCTGTCCACAGAGAAGAAGCAGAGAAGACTGTGCAGTCCCTGCTGTTCTCAGAGTATTGTTTCTCCTACATGCAGCCAAAGAAAAGAGGCTGGCCGAAGGGGAAGAAAAGAAAAAAGGTTCTACCAAATGGTCCTAAGGCACCAGTAACAGGATACGTCCGCTTTCTCAATGAACGGCGAGAACTTATGAGGGCCAGATATCCAGATTTACCTTTCCCAGAAATCACCAAGAGACTTGGAGCAGAATGGACACGATTAGCCCCAAATGACAAGCAGGTAAGTTTTGTTGTTGTTTTATTGTTTGTTTTCTTATATTAAATTTTTATTCAAGACAATGCAATACTGAAAACTTATGTATTAAGCAATACACTAGTATTGTGAGCCAAGTAGAGTATTATCCACATAAAATTACATTTAAAAAAAATGTTATTAATCCCTGAAGGTTTTTTTTCCTGTTATATGTTCACCTCAGTTCAGCAACACGACATTATATTATTTTATATTGACAGCGCTATCTTGATGAAGCTGAGCGAGAGAAGATGCAGTATGCCCAGGAACTGAAGGAATATCAGCAGACTGAGGCCTATCAGATCAGCAGTGCCAAAATACATGACAAACGGATCAAAAAAGGTGACAGTTGCCCTCAGCCTCTGTTTTGTTTATTAGACTGGCTTATTACTTATTTGTGTGCATTTTTCTTGGTTATTGCAAGTAGAATATTGATAAAAATAACAACTTCAAAGCTTCACTATTTTTAGTATTACTCTGTGCCTCACAAGTAGTTTGTATTTTATCTCTTTCAGAAGACATTCCATCAGTCATCGTTGGCTCTAGCTCAGGGTCATCTTTCACAAAGGTTTGTGACATGCTAATGTTTTCTCTGTTTCATCATCTGTTTGATGGCCACATCAGAAATTTTGGAAAGCCTGGTTGTAAACTTGCTTATTATGTATGTTTTAGGCTGCTGACCTCCCAAGTAGATTTGACATCCCTATATTCACAGAGGAATTCCTCGATCAGAACAAAGGTATCAGAAACTGAGGAAAGGAAGAGATCATACATAAAGCACAAACTTGTTTACATGATGTGACTTGGTGTTTAGACGTATTCGAACTGTTATTTGGTTGTAGAAAATCTTACACTCATGCCAAACCCTTTTTTATGTCACCTTTTGTGCTTTAAGCTCGGGAGGCTGAGCTGAGACGGCTTCGGAAGGCCAACATAGAGTTTGAAGAACAAAATGCAGTGCTGCAGCGACACATTAAGGACATGAACAATGCTAAAGAACGTCTGGAGGCCGAACTGGGGCAGGACGAGAAGCGCACCCAGGCTCTTCACCAGCACCTGCTGGCCATAAAACACACATTGGTCAACAGTTTGTCATCAGTCCCACTCCCAGGTCAGAATTAATTCGTCCATATTCAGCGAAACGGAAGGGAAAGATGGATGCTATTATTCTTGTGTGAT
>JBBBVU010000015.1:21100030-21125123 GCA_037177055.1 Atherinosoma microstoma | reverse complement strand
CCCTGCATGGTCGAGTGTTGCTGTGTTTTATTTATTTTATTTTTTACCTATCACTTTTCCCAGTTTTTAGTTGCTGCTGTGGTAATTATACTGTCTTGTGTTTATTATAGTTTACCCCGTGCTTTGTTTTTTGCCATTTCATTATTTTCTTTTCAGTTGTTTGCCATCCTCGTAGCGATTTGCATGTAGTCCATTCTGATTACCTGTGGCCGGAGAAGACTGCCAGGTGGGTGTGGCCAGTAGTGTGTTAATTGTTGAAATTTATATTGTATGTATCCTTTACAGCTCATAGATATTTATGAAAAGCCAAGAAGTTGTACTTCCATTAAGACTTAAATTTATATCCTTCGACTTCTTTCGGTCAGTAGTAGTTCTGTGCATCATTGTGACGTCAGTCAAAGACTGTGTGTCAATCTTCAAAGAAGCAATCAGACAAAGAGCATGTCTTTCAGTAATAGAAAATAGAATTAGAAGAGTGATTACATGGAAAGCCATCTGGCTCCAATCTTTTTTGGACCTCTAAGAACTTCACTGCTAAAGTAAAAAATTACCTTATAATTACAAAGGACACAACTAGACTAAACAGTTCTTTACTTTTCTGCCATTTTTTTAATGTCATAGTAATACCACTGTGTTTACTTGTACCCTTGTTAATTCAGGGAATATTGTCCAGTCAAACTTAACATGAAACAGAGCTTGTCAATAAGGAACACGATGCAGTGTTGTTTGATTTTCCAGTTAATGGTAAAGTCACATAAAAACATCAGCTGCAATAATGTAAAAATACATTCATGTTTTTTTCCTGTTATGCCCTTAATGGCATCGTGCCTTTTCTTGCTTTTCCATTTCATCCCTGCTTTTCCATTTCAGGCCCGAGGAGAAAGTGTCGGCATAGCCTCTCTGCTTTTATCAGCAGGGTGAGTAACTGTGATATTGACACCATTACAGATGCTGAAAATCTATAAATTATCAAACAAAAGTCAAGCCAATTGTTCATTAAATTTTTTGCTTTCAGATATTGATTGACAACAGTTGCTGGCATTAAAGCTTAACATTGTGTATATTTTTGTTTTTATTTATTTTGTCTAGCATGGGTGGTGCTCTGTACAGCATTGACAGCATGCCAGACCTCAGGAAGAGGAAAGCTATGCCTCTGGTCAGAGATCTGGTGAGTTTCTGCACTAATCTATTTATATTCCCTTGACTTGTCTCACATCTCCCTAGTCCATTTCTTACTCAGCCCAGCAGTCAGTACTCTCATATACAAAGCTACCCCTGTTTTCCTTCTTATTCTTTGCTTTCTTTTCCAATGAGGAAGTTTATTCTTCTTTTCTAGCCTCCTGTAATCCATCCTTTTTGCTAATATACATAACACTTCCCAGTGGTTAATGCTTGAGATCTATTGATGTCTAATATGCTGCCACATAACAGACCTTTTATTATTCCACTATGCAATCATCTCCATGCTCTTCTAACACTATCTCTTTAGCAGCATGACTGAGACTAACAGAAATCATCAGCAGAAAAATGTGTAATATCAGTTAATTTGTGTATTTTTGGCTACCATTCAATTTGGAACATGGTCACATTTTATAACTCAGAGAAACTCAACATGATATTGTACATATGACATAAAATTCTTTTTTTAACTTTCAGAAAGGAAAAGGGCCAGCTAAATGTTCTTTACTATAAAGGTGTCTATTAATGCCTGTTTTAAAAATGAGGATAGCTGATTGCTTCAATCAGTCACAAAAATACCAAAAATGGCTTTTATAGTAAAATTCTCTGTTTAAAGTGGACTAACAGATCTCTGACTTTAAATATCAGCTGTCAGGCAAAGCTCAGTGCTGTTTTACTCAACACATCCAATCCAAGCAGTGCCACAACCAAGTAATTACCTTGAATGATTGTCTCCATTAATTAATAAACATCCAGTGACAGGCAGACACAGGCAGGTGCACACACACTTAGGATTTGTCAAAGTGTGTCGGGTGATTGATTACACAGGGTTGGGTGCTGACTGAAGGAGCAATAAGTATTATTCAATTCAGGTATCAAATAATCAAGTCTGTGTGCAGGAGTCTATGAATCCTCCGCGCTGTCTTAGTATCCACATCTGAATTTACTGGTTCTCTTAACTCTACCTTTCCTTTATTGTGATTCTCACTCTTAAACCACAAATGAATTCAGTTTATGCATAAGTGATGCTTTAATCTCTGATCAATCAATTCTTATTGTCTTATCTTTTCTAATATAAACTCTCTAAATTCTCTCCCCATTTCACTGCGACAGGCAATGGTAAGTATTATTGAACTAGTCACTTTTAACACAGTGTTGCAACTGTTACGGAAAACATTTTTCAGATAGACGATCATGATACATACCTCACTGGCTTAACTGAGATGGGTACATATAAAGTATGTAATATCTAAGAAGTATGTGTACAACTATCAGACAAGTGTTCTGAAAGTGTTTTTCATGCACATTTTCCAAAAAGCCCCAATACTTGAATGCCTATTGAATTTATATTGAATTCAAGTATTCAAGTATTTTTGTTAGGGGTGTAAGAACCTGAAATCAGTAATGTCTTATATTAAAGACAAGACACTTGAAAGTCCAAATTTTCCAAATGTCTTATAGTCACGTGTGACAATTTTGATGAGCCAGGTATGACAGAAAAATAATTTGTGTGCTAAATGTTCATGCAGTGTTGAAAGATATTAAATATGCAATCACTAAAAGGACCTTCTTATATATTCTTTATTTTAATTATCTATTTTTTACATAATTTATTGTGTATTATTCTTTTTCTAATTATGTACAGTACTTATGTGTTGGAGTGGAGATCTGTTTTTAAGTTTTGTATTGTTTATCAATGCAATGACAATAAACATTCATTGATTAATTCCTTCATGAACTAAGAGGAACTAACCTCTTCTTTACTGTCACTCAGTCATTGGTCCAGAACTCCAGGAAGGCTGGCATCACCTCAGCCCTAACATCCAGCACTCTGCATAATGAAGAACTGGTCAGTAGTCGCTTGGATAATTTAAACCAAGTATATCAAAAGTCATTTCATGAACGTTCTGGCCTTGAACTATTTTTTTTGCTGTACCCTTGCAGAAGAGTCATGTCTACAAAAAGACCCTCCAGGCCCTCATATATCCTATCTCCTGCACCACCCCGCACAATTTTGAGGTGTGGACAGCCACCACACCCACTTACTGCTATGAGTGTGAAGGATTGCTGTGGGGTATTGCTCGCCAAGGCATGCGCTGTACTGAATGTGGAGTCAAATGCCACGAAAAGTGCCAAGACCTGCTCAATGCTGATTGTCTGCAAAGTAAGACAAGTTTTGGGAAAACATTTCCTTTTTAGACCCTGCCTTAAATAAGTTACTGTTTTTAAAATGTTATAATGCAGTCCAATTCACTTTAGATATATCTATGGGTTGTAAATCTATGTCAGAATTACGAACTATTTCTTACCCAATAAAGGGGACTGTTAGTCCTTACTTGTTGTTTATTTAAAGTTATAAATAGCTAAACATTAAGGGAAAAGTACATATTTTTGATTAAACTTAACTTCTTGTTGGATAAAGTCCAACCTCCTCATTTTCTATCATAAACGATCTGCTGACTTTACTTAATAGAATTTTCATTTTACTAACAGAAATAAAGCATGCAAGTGATAGATACAGTTGGGTCATTTTGTCTAATTTTGGCTCAGATTAGTTCCAGTTAGCTTTTGTTAGCAAGCTGCTGCATTAGCTTGTTTTAGCTCCAGTTAGCCTCTGTTAGCTACATATACTTCCTATTAATGTTTATGAAATCATCTGTTTTATATTAAGATTTTTTTGCCTTAAATTTTTTTTTAACATAATCAATGAATTGTGCAATTTGAAAGTAAATGTTAAAACAATTTTAGATTTTTCTGTATTCTGACATATAGCAGATACAACATCTTTCTGCTAACTAAATTTAAATGCTTTAGACTTTTTGCTTTTCCAGTTCTTTATTTCCCCCTTTCTTTAGAGAAAACTATCTATTACATTTATTCCCTCTTATGGCTATTTGTCAGTGCCAAGCACAAAGTTGTCTTCCTCCACCTCACTCTGCAATCATTCCTATTTTATGTTCCCAGTTTTCTTCGTAGGATATTAAAAGCCATTCATCTTTTGTAGTCATCTACTTTTCTCTTTTGCTCATCATTTTTATTACCCTGGAGTTCTGTTCATCTATAATTCATGAAATAGATCAAAGGTTATCATCACCTACATAGGCTTCCTCTTATACCTTTAGTTTGGATTTAAATTTAATTTATTGTCCTAAACTTTACAGAAGTTTATCCTCAATTAAATTTTCTCATATTGACATTCATTATAACAGTATAAGTGTAAGCTCACTTCTGTCAAATACATCTCACATTATACCACTTTTTGATTTGGTTTTAAATGTGTAATCATTTTGTTTATTGTTTTGGTTTTCTTGCTAACCAGGAGCAGCAGAGAAAAGCTCCAAACACGGTGCAGAGGACCGAACCCAGAACATCATCATGGTTCTTAAAGACCGCATGAAGATCCGCGAGAGAAACAAACCCGAAATTTTTGAGCTCATTCAGGAAGTGTTCACTGTCATTAAGGCCACCCATGTCACCCACATGAAGCAGATCAAACAGAGTGTGCTTGATGGAACATCAAAATGGTCGGCCAAGATTAGCATTACAGGTGAGTGGGGGGGGGGGTCACTTTTAGCTTAGTGCAGTGGCTTTGTGGGTAGCTGACCAACATGGTCAGTATCATATGGTGTTAGGGCTTACTTAATAAAAGGAATGAACAGACATCTGTATGCAAGTAAAAAAGATTTTGTTTATTGAGTTGTAGAGCAGAGAGAAGTCGGATGAGTTAAGAGAATCTGTTTGCATCCAAACACACACAACCACAATGCATTACCAGATTTATTCATTTATTTTTTTCCCCTCCTTCCCAGTGTTGTGTGCTCAGGGTCTACAAGCCAAGGATAAAACTGGTTCCAGTGATCCTTATGTAACTGTCCAGGTAGGAAAGACAAAAAAGAGGACCAAGACCATCTACGGCAACCTGAACCCTGTCTGGGAGGAAACCTTTAATTTGTAAGTCACCTTCTTTAAAAAGAAAAAGCAAATCCACATATTTGAGAATTGTATGAATGTTTGGGGGTTTTTTTGTTTGGTTTTTTTGTCAGACAACTGGCTTAAATTAATAATTACAAATAAATCTTTGTCACTGAAAAAAACAGACATATGTTTGTCGAACTGCAAGTATAGTTATTATATTTGGTGGTCATAACTCACTTTCTGGTTCTGTCCATGTAGCGAATGCCACAACTCCTCAGACCGCATTAAGGTGCGAGTTTGGGACGAAGACGATGACATTAAGTCTCGTGTGAAGCAGAAATTCAAGCGAGAGTCAGATGACTTCCTTGGTCAAACTATCATTGAGGTGCGCACTCTGAGCGGAGAGATGGACGTCTGGTACAATCTGGGTGAGTTGACATTTTGATTTTGATACATTAAATAATAATGATCCCACAGTTAAACTTAAGCTTTTATTGTTAAAGCTGATCATGCACTTGTAGGTCTGTTTGTTTATGATTAAAATAATTTCCACAACAAGCTCTGTGAACCTTGTTGCTGTGTGTTTTGTGCTCTTCACAGACAAACGAACGGATAAGTCAGCTGTGTCTGGGGCCATTCGTATGCACATTAGTGTGGAAATCAAAGGAGAGGAGACTGTTGCCCCATATCATGTTCAGTACACCTGTCTGCATGAGGTAATCTCTTTTTTTCTGTGAACCATTGAAAAGGTTAAATATTTCTTCATGTCAATACTTGAATATGGCTTTCAGTTACCAATTTTATGAATTGAGAGTTGGGTGATGTTTTTATTCCACTTGGTCTATACAGAATAATATACATTGAGGCAAGTCATGATATTAAGCATGACTTAAAGAAATGAATTAATCTAGCGGTGGAAAGTGGTAACAGGTTTAAGCTGTCTTTCTGAAAACATGGGCTGGTGCTTGTCGCAGTTTTGTGACTTTGGTGTTGACAGGGTTGATAAGCATAAAACTGTGCTATTTCTTTTTGGTGGGAAAGCCTCCACTAAACCCCTTTTCCTCCCTTTTTGTTCAGACGTTTGCATTTCTTCGCTGACCTAATGAGCTGTGGTGAACAGGTTAATTTACCTCACTAATGGTTATTTCCATAATTGATCCAGTCCAAGTTAATAGTGTGCTTTATTCTACAAAGATAAGTACCACTTCCAACAACAAAGACATCAGAGAGATTTCTGCTCTAGCTCTGTGCAGAAAACTCTCCTGATTGATTGTAGACCAATTCCAGATTTGTATGGAGTCATTACTCGGCTCATTACTCAACGGAGTAAGCTAGCTGTTAGCTGAACCTTAACAGAAAAATGACCACTCTTATTGCTTCACATAAGTGCCCATAAACCCACTGAGTGTTTTATGGTGGTGTAAGGTTTTATGGTTGAGACAGTGCCTCGTGCTGGCCTTGTAATGTAGTTTTGTGGCACTTCCTGTAGCACATTCAACACATACAACAGACTGAGAGCTTGTAATGTGGTCTTTGTGCAATTAAATGTATTTTGAAATTGGATTACAGGTCAGTAAGAGGTTAAAAAAAAAATTTGTTTCAACACTTTTCTCTGCAAATTTTGTTTTCTTCTCACCTTCCCACGTTCTCATTCTTTATTTTGTTTGTTTTTGCTACCACAGAATCTCTTCCATTATGTGACCGATATCCAGAATACTGGTGTGGTAAAGATCCCTGATGCCAAAGGAGATGATGCATGGAAGGTCTACTTTGAGGAGACTCCCCAAGAAATAGTGGATGAGTTTGCCATGCGCTATGGAGTGGAGTCTATTTACCAGGCCATGACGTATGTTCCTTTCTTTTTTAAACTGGATCCAACATGTTTTAGTTCATTGTTGGGTGGTTGCTTTCATGTATTAAGCTCTCTGAGCTGTTAATCTCCAGTGTTTGCTCATATCTTCGGCCCTCATTTGCAGCCACTTTGCCTGCTTGTCCTCAAAGTACATGTGCCCCGGTGTGCCTGCAGTGATGAGCACCCTGCTGGCTAACATCAATGCCTACTATGCTCACACCACCCAGGCAACCAACAATGTGTCTGCATCTGACCGCTTTGCTGCTTCAAATTTTGGGGTGAGTCACAGCAGAAATATTCAGCACTATCTATAGAGAACATGAAGTTGACATTACCCATCAGTTTGCTTAGATGGCATACCATATTCCTGCTTTCTCTGAGACTGTTTTTTGTTTGCACAGACTCTAAATTTTGACTTCATAATAGTGTTTCTACGCTAAAAACTGTAGGATTGGTCTCTAAAGTCATCTTGGTACTTCTCATGGCAAAATGCTAAAAATATCTATCTACTGAAGGTTTGAAAGAAATAGATTTCAAGACTGAAACATATCTTTGTTGTCAATAAAGCAATTTGTAAAACCCACTCCATATGACTCCAAAAATTAAAGACATCACTTAATGTATTTAGAAGTAATATAACCATAAGTGGATTACTTTAATCAATTGGGGGGGAAACAGAAGACAAAATTTTGCAACAGGATCTGATTTTGACATAATACCAGTTTGTTTATCACCAGATCTCACACCCAGCATCTCTTGTTTAGATCCATCTTTTCTCTTTTTCCTTTTTTCATTTGTTCATTTCTTCTTCACCGGATTTGCACATTTTTAGACAAACAAAAGAAAAACCGAACAGCAGTAGGTTGCAGTAACAGAAGAGCACTCATTACATGATAGCATGCAACATAGCAAAATTTATCTTCAGATTGTTTATACATTGAACAGATGTTGAGTGAACACTTTTGAATATATATTTTTGAATTTACAAATTTATCAGAAATTACAATACCATAAATTCTGTTTTCTTTCTTCTTGATGGTAAATAAATCTACCATTTAATATTAATAAATGAAGTGTCTCTGCTATATTTTCAACAGTATTAAAATCTGTCATCATGTGTTTTCATACCCACAGAAAGAGCGATTTGTCAAGCTGCTCGATCAGTTGCACAACTCTCTGAGGATCGACCTGTCCATGTACCGAGTAAGATTGCTCTTCAGCTCACTGTGCACACTCAAATTATATCGATACATCTTCTGTAATATCTGTCATTTTTTTCTTTGTTCTTCTACATCTCTCTTTATGAGAAACACTAAATCTATAACCATGGATGTGTTGATTAGTGACAGCTCGTCTAAAGCATGCACAGACAGATTCAGGAAACATTGCACTCCCACACAGTAGGATGAGAGCAGTGCTGGCAGTGAAAACTGTGAGAACATGATGGATCTTGCCCATGAACACATGGGACAAAGGCAGATGTGAAGTGTTATGGCTCACAGTATTTTTTTTTTCTTCTGTCTAACCGCAGAACAATTTCCCAGCCAGCAGTCCTGAAAGGTTGCAGGACCTCAAGTCCACAGTGGACCTCCTCACCAGTATCACCTTCTTCAGAATGAAGGTACAATTTCTTCCTTTGTCCCACAAGTTTTTTTAGGTTCTTTTTTCTTCTTTTTTTTTCTACTCCACCTAAAAATGAAACTGAGATTTGTCTCAGTGCTTCATGCAGATAATGCATCAAACTTGATCAGTTATTTTTTTTGAAAGATTTGACTCTTACAGAAAATAACAACCAAAGCAAAACAAGACTTCCTACTTAAATGACCACTAAATGTTCTTAATGGATTTCTCTTTTAAAGGATGAACTAATTTGTTATCTGTGTTATCATAATGATGGTGTGGAAAGTTCTGGCATGCCTTGTGTGATCCTCTGTCTGTGTGCTCAGGTCCAAGAGCTTCAGTCTCCCCCCAGAGCCAGTCAGGTAGTGAAAGACTGTGTCAAAGCCTGCCTTAACTCCACCTATGAGTACATCTTTAATAACTGCCATGAACTCTACAGTCGCGAGTACCAAACAGACCCGGTAAGAAATGACACCACGGGACACATGTGGGCACATGTCTGTTTTTGTCATATAGAGCCAAATATTTCAAAAGTAAAACTCACAACTTGGAGGGAGATTTATACAATTATTCAAGAAGTTCATGTTGTGATCATTTAAAAGCTAACATGGGGTGTTACTTCAACCCAAACGAACAGGATAATTTGTTCCTATTAGCAGTGTATCTTTTTATTTGATGTGTTAAACACACAGGGACTGTTCTCTGTGTGTGTTTTTGTGATGAGCTCCCATCATGTTCAGTGTGGGCAGGTCAGGCTTTTCCATCCATCGCTCCCGCAGCAGATTTTAACAGGGATTTCTAGAACTTGCTTGGAGCCTTCATTAAAGCACTAACCCCTTCAGACTCCCCTGTGAATCCCAAATAAGCATTTTTCCCATTGAATAAAACATTTCATCTTCAGGGACGCTGTAATATTTTGTTGAAATCTTTGCAAGATCATTCTTCACTCTTCAACCCCTGCAGCATATTTTCTTTCTTACAGCATATCTTCAACTATTTCAAAGAAGTCGACTAGGCAGTTGGCGTTCTGAGTCTTTCTAAGCTGTGTGAGCTGTAAATGCTAAATATTTATGAGTCTTTGAATTAACATAATTTCTTTCCAAAGTATCCTTCTGTTAGTAAAGCTCACTTTGATATTACTTGGTTTCTGGGGTTCTCTTATTATCTCATCCAGTACTGAAGGTTGTTGTGGTTTCAGTATTAAAGGACACATGTGAAGAGTGTGGATTCCTGCTGGTCAAATTAGAAAAAAGTATTGTAAATGTTTTAACTAAATCTTATAAGGAATTAACAAAAGTTGACAGAGAAGCCAGAGAAATAAATGGCAGCTGCAGAGTCGCAGAAAGTTGAGTTCCCCAGAGCTCTAAATAAGGAAGAAGGGTATGGATTTAAGGTCTGGACTCTGGTGGCCAGGCAACATGTGAAAAATATGTTTCATACTCCCTGAAACAGTCTTCCACACTGTAGGCCTTCACCAATTAATCCTGGTATTATCATATATGAATATGCCTGTGCAGGATGGAAAAGACACAGGACAAAAAAGTCTCATGAGTAAATGGTTGGGGGTTTTTTGTTTGTTTTTTTGTTTTTTCTTAAGCTCCATAGATATTTAGGCCCAACACCTTGACTTCTCTTCACTTTGTGCATGCAAAAGTGCTCTTGCTTTCCCTATTAAACATTATTGTTTATTGACACAGGCAAACTGGATCCAACTATCAGAGAAAAACAAGGTTGACTGAAGAGTTTGCAAATTGTCAGTTTTTGCAAACTTTACTGATATTCTTAGTATGTCTTAAAAATGAAGTGGAAAGCAGGCAAATGTTTCCTCAAACATTAAAAATGTGTTGAGATTTATAGTGACTGTAGGTCTCTTTCCAGGCCAAACAGGGTGCTGTGCCTCCAGAGGAGCAAGGACCCAGCATCAAGAATCTGGACTTCTGGTCCAAACTAATCACACTTATTGTCTCCATCATCGAGGAGGACAAGAACTCTTACACACCCTGCCTAAATCAGTATGTATCCATGCTTTCTGTATGTCTGCCATTTTTCTTTTTCCTAAAACGTTTCTAATTAAACAGAATTCCTTTTGAGCTGTGGATTGATGCAGCTTTAATTTGCTTAAGGATTGTCTTCTGAACAAAAGTCAATATGAAGTGAGATAAAAAAAATCTGAAAAAAAATCTAGTGTTTCACACTTGCACAACAAGACCACAAGACCAGAACACAAATAAACAAATGCTACTTTGTCAAACAATTAATTAAAACTAACAAAAATCAATTAAGATTATTTATTTGCTCAGTTTCATATACATTCTCCTTCTCCATCAAGATTTCCCCAGGAACTCAATGTGGGTAAAATCAGTGCTGAAGTGATGTGGAACCTGTTTGCTCAGGATATGAAGTACGCAATGGAAGGTGAGTGTAAATCAGTCCTTCAACTTCTTAACTGACCAGCTGTTCATGTTAACAATCGTCCTGTGACTAAGGCATCTTTCCACTAATAACCATGTGAAATAACAAAAGGCAGTATGATAACGTTTATATTTACTAGATTTAAAAGAATTTCTCCTCTTTTTAATTTTTCAGTTTAATTCTTAAACTGTTCGTTAGAATATTAAAAGGCAAAATACCCACTGAGAAAGTAGAACACACTGTTTTATTGTTAGTCTATACACACAATCAACAGCACAACTTGCAGCAGTCAGACATGTTTTCATCTGATTAAACTGAATTTTTTTTTTTTTTAAATGCCAACTTTAGTTTTGACAAATGAACATGTGCAAAGCCGTACTCATCCTTTTTTATAGCATGTAAAGATGAGTTGTTGTAAAACTGGCATAATTGAGTCCCATTCTGAATAAATTACAACAATACAAAATGGGGCTGCATACTTAAAACCACCATTATACTTGAGACACATCACATCTATGGTAACTACATGCAAATGCAAAAATTCTTAACGAATTTACATGTTCTTTCTTCTTTTTTTCAGAACATGAAAAAAACCGCTTTTGCAAGAGTGCAGATTATATGAACCTGCACTTCAAAGTGAAGTGGCTGTACAACGAGTACTGCAAAGACCTGCCCTTCTTCAAGAGCAGAGTGCCTGAATATCCTGCGTGAGTACCATTTTGTTAAGCAAAGATGCAAACATACATCTCGAAAACACAAAAAACAAGTTAAAATCTAATGAAAATATCTCGTATAATTTTAATCGTATAATCGTAGTTCAAGCATATAGATCTTGTTATTCTCAACAGGTGGTTTGAGCCATTTGTCATCCAGTGGCTGGACGAAAACGAAGAAGTCTCTCGTGACTTTCAACATGGTGCTTTGGAAAGAGACAAAAAAGATGGGGTAAAGCTTTCCAGCTCTTCTTTTTCGTATCTCCCCCTCAGTCCTCTGGACATGCTGAGTCGCTATGGTCGTTCAGGCAGAATTTTTGTAATTCATCAACGCTCACGGTTATTATCCCAAGTTTCATGTTCCCTCCGCTCTTGTCTTCCACACTCTTCCCTACCTCTTCTACCTGTTTCAAATGCAAAAGTGCAAGAACACATTGAGGCAGCACAGACATGGATTGCTAAAAATATTTTTTTACCTGAGCTTACAGAGGATGTTAACTGTGTTACAGCAGGATATTAGGATTTAATGGCCTCATTAGAGAGTTTTGATTTAGGAAAGTTGCCCTTACCTCATTACCTACAATCCCCCCTGAGTTGCACCTACAGACTCACCTCTTGCCAATTAGGGATCAGGTACTAACCAGCAACCAATTACCAGGAGACAGACAGAAGCCCCCCATCTGTCACTGAGTGCTCATCCAACTGTCTGTATGGCTGGTCTGCTCTGGGAGATCTCCCACTCTGGACATGCAGTGACAGACATCAAAGGTCCAGTTTAATATAGCGTTTAATGGTCTGTCTACATGGTCTTAGTTAGGTAAAGGTCCTATGTTGCTCACCTTTACTGAATCTCAGCCTCTCACCTGCTACCCAATCTTATCTGTCTCTGTTAAAGTTAAACCCTTCTTGTGGTTTACCTCTATTTTTTTCCAAGTTTTTAATATCCCTCCATTTCTGCCCTGCAGTTCCAGGTTACATCCGAACATGCCCTCTTCTCCTGTTCGGTGGTGGATGTGTTTTCCCAGCTCAACCAGAGCTTTGAGATCATCAGGAAGTTAGAGTGTCCAGATCCACAGATTGTAGGACACTACATGAAGAGATTTGCAAAGGTAGCTTTAATGTAATAGTAATGAACAATTTGATCACTCATAAAATCAAGACACAGCAAAGAGATCTTCATATGCTCTCTTTTTTTGCTCTCTTCTCCAGACTATCAGCAATGTACTAGTGTCCTATGCTGATGTCATCTCCAAGTTGTTTGCCAACTATGTTACCATGGACAAAGTGGTGAGTGGAGTGGTGAACTATTGTATGTGCTGATCCACTAGTTGTATCTGAGATAGTCATTATGTTTAAATATATACATAAACAGGTCTGTCGGACATGTTTGAAACATATGAGTATTTCTGATGTGCTTGTATCGTCTTATTCTCAGCCCTGCATCCTGATTAACAACATCCAACAGCTGAGGGTTCAGTTGGAGAAGATGTTTGAAGCCATGGGTGGAAAAGACGTGAGTTTTTCTGTTTTTGGTTATCAACCACAGTAAGTATACCTCACAAACTTAGATGGGGGACATATATTCACTCGTACCAATTCTACACTTTATCATATTTCTTCCTCTGATATTGAAGTATATGGCTGTCACTGATTGGGGATACCTCCTGACTATTTTCGACACGTTTCATTTTGACGCATTGAGCACTGTGGTGCCATCAGTTAGTTGAAGATGGTCTTTAATTTACACAAACAGCTTTTTTAATCTTAAGATAATTTTCAAACAGTTGTCTGTTGAAACTTGAGGCACAAGTCAAGTCCAAAGTGCACCACGAAGTTCCAGCATGATTTCCAGAAAAAGCCTCAGAAGACTCATCAGTGGGATATTAAAAGCTTTTCTTTCAGTAACAGCCAATCAAAATCAACAATGATGCCACCAAACAGGAAAAGAACAGGAAGGGTAATAATTATGGCATGTATCTATGTTTTTTTTTTGCATAGATATTTATATGGCATTTAACTATCAGGAGGTGCTGCAATAAGCACAGAGTGCATTTTATTCAACTTTTGATGTATTTTATTTTATTCTATTTTATTTGTTTGCCTATAGCAAGTAATTGTTTTGTGGCTTTTACCAAACTTCCTAACTGCAAGTCCTCTCCAGCTGCCTGTTGCAAAATATTTTAAGCACGATATTTTCCTATTTGATCACATATTTCTGCTTCAAAGTTGTTCATCTAAATATGTTTGTGTATATTCTAATGTTTGTCATCTAGCTGTGTGTGGAGGCCAGTGATATCCTAAAAGATCTGCAGGTTAAGCTCAACAATGTCATGGACGATCTGAGCAGGGTGTTTGCTGTCAGGTAGAGACTTACTCACACACATTCATACATAGAACTCCGCAAACTACATCTCTGCAGTGCATAAATTATGAAAAGCTTAATTTTCTCCTGTATAGTTTTCAGCCTCATATTGAGGAGAATGTGAAGCAGATGGGAGACATCTTGGCTCAAGTGAAGGGAACGACAAATGTAGGAAATGCCAGCAGTGTGGCCCAAGATGCCGACAATGTCCTGCAGCCAATCATGGAGTTCCTGGACAGCAAGTAAGACAATATGGAGTTTTGATTTATTGTAAAAGCAGAGGAGGCAGACCCAGTAGTCCACACACAGTAAGATACTTTTGAGACAAACATTTACTTAATTCTCACTGTGGATTGTGTCACACC
The DNA here is from genome assembly GCA_037177055.1 of Atherinosoma microstoma. Taxonomy (NCBI): domain Eukaryota; kingdom Metazoa; phylum Chordata; class Actinopteri; order Atheriniformes; family Atherinidae; genus Atherinosoma; species Atherinosoma microstoma. Next base: position 21,110,705 of record JBBBVU010000015.1, on the reverse strand, counting down.
AGGGTTATTACACAACACTCAAGCTGCTTGGAGAGAAAGATGAATTGCTCATGACTCTTAATTTTTCCTTCTTGTGTCCCCTTTCTTCCATTAGCCTGACTTTGTTTGCCAAAATCTGTGAGAAGACTGTGCTGAAACGTGTGTTAAAGGAGCTGTGGAAGCTGGTGATGAACACCATGGAGAAGACCATCGTCCTGCCGCCCCTAACAGACCAAACGGTGAGAGCATGCACAAGTATCAGTGCACAGAGCCATACAGATGCATAAAAATATAAACAACAATCTATAGATTGTTATAGAACCCTACAAAGACTGAAATCTAATGTTTTAATGTAGATAGATGTACACATACACACTAATATGATCTGTCTTTCAGCAAGCTTTCTTTTTGTTATAAATCAGAGTAAATGCTTCTCTGAACAGAGATGGAAATCCCTTTGTTCGGAGTGTATCCTCAGCATAGAGCAGACTGCAGAAAATGAGTTACAAAGTAAGAAGCACATGTAAGCCTACACATGCACAGACGGGCTTACACACCTCTAACTGCCAAGGCAGTATGAAATGAAAAAGGAGCAGGAGATGGAGAATGAGAAGAGGGAATATAAAGGAAGACATTATCTGTGTTGGTCCTCATATAAACAAAGTTCAATCTGCTTTAACTTTGCATCTACATGCCATTCAATTCACTTCTCAACCCCTGTGCACCATATATTCGGCATTGCTCCCCAGTGCCTTCATTCATTCAAACAATAAGGATCAAACCCTGTGGGGAAAAAAAGCGAATAAAAATGAAAGGATTGCACCATATCATTCTAACATCAGCTCATGGCTGCTCTCCAATATGTCAGCCAACAATTTTTTGAGAGATTCTTGCTTCATGAGTAACTCACAACAGAGTGGCGAAGATTTCTTTGCCCAAAGGATCTGGCCCACTTTCAAAAAGTCTCATACATTATGGAAAGCAGCCTCTTTTTTTCTTTCTTTTTCTTTTGATATACATGTTATTTATGTTTGGTTATTATCTAAAGAGCCTCATATCACTGATAATAAAGTAATAAATCTTATCAAGCACAGTGCTTGCCAATATTACAACTACTGGTTCCATCTCAGGAAGGCAGCCTTTCCATTTGAGTTTATTGAAAGGGGAAAAAAAAAACAGTTAAATGGCACATTTGTCTGAGATCATTTCTGTAATTGAAGATTCAGTGAAAATCTAAAACACTTATTTACTATATAAGACGGAGATTTTGCTGTAGTAAAGGAACCTAATTCTGGCTGCCAACTCAGTTCTCTTCCAGCATTCAGTCAAAGTTTCAGACAGGTGTCAATTGGGCCACATGACTCCAGCCCTGGGGCCAAAACTTGTGTTTTTGATTGATGTGGGGCTCTTTGCAGCTTGACTGACCCTTCTCTCTGGTTGTTGTTGTGATTATTATTACATCCTGCTCCCACCGCTCTCCCTCCACAGATGATTGTAAGTACAGCACTCCTGCGTGTCTGTCTGTCTCAGTCCACAGTGGTCGGTTCTCTGCTGTATGTGGCTGCCCCTGTTCTTCCCCTGTTTTGTTACCCACATCACACTGCACCCCCTTCTCACAACCGCACCTTTCTGATCTGTCCCATCTCTTTTCTCTCCTCCAACTCTGTCCCTTGTTTAAGGGGACAGAAGCATGGTGCATTCCTAACTCGTTCTGATAGGTCCCACCCCTCCTTCAACAATCTTCACCAATCAGTGCCCCCTTTTCTGCTGTCTCCTCTTCCTAAACACTCTCCTCAAACAGGAAGAGGTACTCCTCTTTTGCGCCTGGTGTTGCCTTGTTTCTTCTCATGCATTTTGTCCTGTTATTGGGACTCTGGTGGGGTGACTCTGATCTTTCGGTGGCTTGGTATCCGGTGTCCTGACCCACCTCCAGTCCCTCTCTTTTGCCCCCTCTAATCTTCTCCCCACACTGTTCCCACTTCTCCTACCTGTTTGAACTGTGTCCTGCCCTCTTACCTGTTACTGTGGGTTTGTTGCTTGCATCTGATCTATTTCAACACTGCAGTCTTCTCTCAATATACTGTACAACACTGTACTGCACTGTGTGTCTCTACAGACCTGTTCTGTTGGTCTGTCCTGGTTTAGTTTCATGTTCTGTTATAACAACAACTATCATGATATTATTATATCAGTCCTGATGCACAGAATATAAATTTCTTTAAAGAAACTAATGGTTAGGATTGCCGTTGGTGCTCCTGGTGTTTTGTTTAGAAATATCCATGAAATCTTAAAGCTTTCTTGAATATCAATGTCTTCTTTAATATTAAGCTTTGCCTTGTAGTTTAATACTTTTATTTCACATTTTCAGGGTATAACAGGACATTTACTTTAGCCTTCAAGCCCTCAGCATATTATTTCTGACCCATATTGTAATTAGTATGTCCAAGATAGTGAAAATATAGTGCCACAAAGGATTTTTTCTCATTCTGATGACCATAGGTTTTAATAATCTAACATGCAGGGTTTTTTTTTGTTTGTTTTTATCAAACATAAAATGTGCAACATTTTGGGATTTACCGGAAAGAACTTGGGACAGAAATGATCACACTGTAGAGCTTTAATATGTTTTCAGAGTGATCAAGTTTTCCTGTCTGCACACTAAATGAGGAAAAGCAGCTAGCTTGGCTTACTGCAGAGTTTCAAAAACCTTTGCCCTACTGCACCTCAAGAACTTGCAAGTTGTCATTTTTTCTTTTCTCTCTTTTTTTTGGTCTTTACAGTCCAAATGTGCACTATTTGTGTGTTCACACTGGAAAAGTGTTGAATGCAACAATAAAGCTAAGATAGCCTCTATGCTAAGGTATGCTAATGGTGAGCCCCATTGTAATGATTAGACATAAAGTTTGTGTGACCTGTAACTCTGTGAAAATGTAAAATTTCTTTGTTAACTTTGAGGAATTTGTTTATTACATTTCATTACCAAAGTGTTTTATGTCTTTAATTATGTTTGGATCACTGCTGCTATTTTTGCTTTTAATAGCCTGTTAAACCAACAAACTATCTGAGCAACCCTGCACCAGTCAGACTACATAGTTCTACACTTTTGTTGAATTATGATATTTTATTTCTACATCATGAAACTGAAGTTGAACACAGAGAAACCTAACATGTCTCTTGCATAAGTGTAAAGTTATTGTTTTCACCATGGCTCAGTATGATTGCTTCATAGAGCATGGTGATTAACAGACTCAACAGCAGGAATGAATATTTTTGTCAACATTACACAAAGCAAAGCAACACGTGCACTTTTGACTGCACGCTCTCATCCACCCAGTGAGAGTGCATTCAGACAGCAGGGACTGGGGCACTGCTTCAAGTATTAACCACATGCTCTCTTTCCAGGGGAGGCTGAAGAGTGCTTCTCACAGTGATGTAAGGACTAAACACCTTTAGATCATTGTTTCTTGTCTCTTCCCTCAATGTCTTCTGTGTCTCTGTCTTTCAACTTCCCAATCAAACTTCCCAATGGAAATATTTACCCTTTTCTCCACTTTTACACAACATTCAATATTGTTTACATGATATGAAATACCTCAGCCAGACTATGCACTCCCAGCTTAACCACAGGTCATACACTAACATGCATGCAGACATGTATGACTTGAATGCACGTGAAGACTTAAAATGAGGAGCTCAACAGTCACTTTATATTGCTTGGATTAAATACTGTTTTGTTTATTCATTGGCTCTATATGAGAAAAAGATTGTGCTGTTAAACAGCAAATTAGGAAAGCTGAGCTTAGTACAAAGCTGCATGCCAGTGATGGCTTGTGATCGGAGTGTAGTTTATTTATCCACAAAACTCATTTTATAGAAACAGAAAAATTGACCATCAGCCCGAGTGACACAAGACACATCTATCTACCCACTTTGAACAATTTATCTGAGACTAGAGGAAAGCTGAATTGCTCACACAGTACCCAGACAAGCCCTGCTTCCCTGGATATGTTACAAATGCTGTTTAAAGGCGTAGCTGCAACACAGTCTCAAACGTATGCACTGTTTTTTAAATGAAATTTCTCAAAGAAACATATTCATTTGTTTTTTTGAAGGACGATCAAAACTATGATCTGTTGGAGCTATGTAGAGCATAATGTAAAGATACCAGTGTATTGCATTATGCTGAACTTCTAAATACCTGGACACCTCAGTGTGACTGTATAGCTGCTGAGTGTGTGTGCGTGTATGCGTTTGTTCTTCAGTACACAAAAGCATCTTACCTCACCACTCTGAGCTGAGCCACTTTCCCTTCTCTTCATACTGTGAGTGTGTGTATTTGTGCTGCAGAGTGTGATGTTATGGAATGAATAAAACACAGATAAGTGTGATAGCGGCACTGGAAGGAAAAAGTAACGTGACATCTGTGAAGCGGCTTAGAATGACTGTTTGAGCGTGTGTTTGTCAGAAATGTCGCTGTCCTCTGTGTGAGACTAAGCCGTGTCGTGGTGGCCTGTTTTGTCATGATAATAATACTCTTCTCCCTCGGCTCGTCTGCCTCTCTCCTTCCTCCTCTTTTTCCGTTTCTGTCACTTCCAGGGCACTCAGCTAATCTTTAATGCCGCCAAAGAGCTCGGCCAGCTTTCCAAGCTGAAGGTACAGCTTGTTTCTGAACAATCATTCTTACTTGTTCACCATGCATAAAATTGAGATGCAAATGATTTCATGAATTTTAAAGTAACTTTTAAATGGAGAGATTTCTTCATCTGTGCCTCCCCCACTGTTATCCTAGGAGCATATGGTTCGTGAGGAGGCCAAAGCCCTAACACCCAAGCAGTGTGCTGTGATTGAGTTGGCTCTGGATACCATCAAGGTAAGAATTTTGGTTTTTGTCCATACAGTGTATGTGGAAGCATATGTGATCTATAGAGCAAATTGCAGTGAACAACAGAAAACAGCAGCAGCAAACCACTTAAAATCAAGCTATTGGTGGAATAAAATAAGAACTGTGGCCCAGATAAGTGCTTATTCCTTATGTGGAAGTTTATTTTTACGTGAACATTTTTTTATACAAACAGCATTAAAATCTAAGGTTTGAACCAAAAAAATAATCTTTTCTGCACAGTAATTCAAGTAATAACAGTAACTACAGTATAATCTCCCTCAGATTGAATATACAGCCGCATATACAAAAAAACAATGAAAAGACAATGATGATAACTTCAGTCTTACGTTTAGAAGAGAAAAGCTCTCAGTTTCTGAGATAAAGGTGATAAATTTGAAAGAAAGAGCAAAAAAAAGCTACATTTTCAGATTTCCAGGAATAAAGCTTAAATATCATCTAATAATAAAATTTTTCTTTTCAGAAAAAACATCAGGGAATTTTTAGAAAATTAGAATTCTATTTTTGTTAATGAAAATAATCCCATCCCATCACACCACACACAGCGTTTATTATGCCTGTAGTTGTTGACTAATTAGAAACATGGATTTAGATTCTCATCATCATAAGCATCCATGATTTTGTCATGGCAGAGTAATTCTCAAAATGTCCAAGTTTTATGGCTTGCATATTATTTTTAATGTGCTATCATATTTTCCACATGAATTCATTGCTATTTTATTTAATCTTATTTTATTTTTTTTTATTTTACTCAATTTTACTTTTGTTAAACGTTTCAATAAATAGAAAATACAGCAAACACCAAAAATAATCAGCTTTTTGGAATATAGATGCATAAAATGGTGATTGGCTTGTGAATATAATGATATAGTTCATTTTCTGCAGATTGATTCATTGAATTGGCTAACCTTGTGTTGCTGCTCTGGATTCATTTGAGAATGGCCGAAAAGAACTAAATGAAAAGAGCTGTAGGTTTTACTCTGTCCTCTGATTGCTCCCTTTCACACTTTTTATATTTGCTTTTGTGTATGGTAGCAATACTTTCATGCTGGTGGTGTGGGTCTGAAGAAGACGTTCCTGGAGAAGAGTCCTGACCTCCTGTCTCTTCACTATGCGCTGTCCCTCTACACGCAGGCCACTGACAAACTCATTAAGACATTCGTACAGTCACAGAATGCACAAGGTAATTTAATACTTTACTTTCCCTCGTACCGCTCCCTCTCTCTGTATACGCTCTTTACTTTCCATTATCTTCATTTGCTTTGAGTGAGGTTCATTTAATGCTGTTATTGTTTTATGTAGTTCTCTGATTTGCACTCTCAGTTGTCTGTTAATAGGATTTTCCAAACATGAGCTCCATATGCTGGAGGTATGTCTCATACGTTATGGAGGATAAAGTCAAAATGTGACAGCAGAATGTTTTTTCAGTTTCTCTCTGAAAAGCCAAGTCTCCTGGTAGCCAAACTGTAGAAACACAGACTATTCAGTGCGTGATCTGACAAGTACTTGCTGTGAAAAATAGATAGCCACTGTCTCTTTCCTCTCGCTCTTTGATTCTGTTGCTCAGCCTCGGTCCCACCATCAGATAGCTACATAACAGCCGTCGTCTTTGTGGAAGCACTGATGCTGACACACCATCCCTGCACACCCCCGGGAGGGATGCCATTTCAGAGGATGAATGTTTAAAATTTAGAAAGGCAAAATGTCATGTGGCTTTTGAAGGATAAGAACGTTTACAGTTATAGACCTGCTGTGAGCGCTGCATGTTAGAAGGCTATCTTTACAAAGCTGATCAAAAAAAAAAAAAAAGGTTTGGCAACTGAAGTACCACCATTTCCCCTAACTACAGAAAATGTGTATACATGTTGGTTTGTATCTTTACTTTGTAATTCTTAAATTCACCCTCTGCAAACCTCATATTTCTACATGTCTCTCCTTTCTCTGTCTACTCCCTCCTCCTGCCCCGTCTGTTGGCCAGTGTTCGGCGGCAAGGGGGTGAGATTCACCACTAGTGAAGATGTTTACCCAGAAAAGGGTATGTGGCACTCGGGCTCGGGGCCTGAGACATCCAGGACTACCAGAAAGTCTCCAGATCAAAGCCCAGCTCCTTCCACCTTCCACCCCCCTAAACCACCCATATGCATCCTGAACCCGTTCCCCCCTGCCTGCTCGAACTCATCCCAATAGACAAATGCAATGCACAAACTAAACACACTTTTTTTCTATCTTTCTCCCTCTACCTCTATCTTTTTGCACACACACATACAAACATCTTAATAACAATAAGAACTTTATGCATTCATGCATGAAATAAACCCACTGATGTCTGTATGCACAGAGCTGCACTGAATACATACGCCACGGACAGTATGTATGAGCAGCCGCTAAAGCATGATGTCCGGACATCAGACAAGAATAATGAAAATGCATTAAAGTGTGAAGGAATTCTGATGCAGCATGATGTGGTCAAGAGAGGCTGGAGGGCAAAATGAGTGTGTGTGTGTGTGTGTACGTCCATGTGGGCGAATGAGTGCCTGAGCAGAACAATGTGACTGATTGTGACTTCCCTTAAGGTTGTAGAAGCTCCGGTTATTATCTGTCTCCAGTGAAGACCACAGAGGAAATCCCCCTTTTTTCTGCTGCTCTCCCCGCTGTGTTGGAAATGAGAAGTGCTGATGAAGAGGAGTAGGGTTATTATTATTTAGAAGATGACGGCTGTTGGCTCATTTTGTCTGGGAGGTCTTCCTGCCCTTGCCTGCTCACACACAAACAGATGAGTGAAAAAAAAACATACAGTTCCCTAAAGCAGTGACGAGAATGGGTGCTTAACTCATCCCCACAGACTGAGCCAATCAGGAATAGCACCTCAGGTCAGGTGGTCTGATCTGTCATTTTAGATCAGGTCTCTTTTTCTTTTTTTTTGTCTTTTTTTTCCGCAGACAGCATATTCACTCACACACACCCACACAGGGCAATGCACAACCTGAATATATTTAGTAATATTTCTCTCATTTAATTTTTTAATGGCCACTTGATGAAACATACATTACTCACAAAAAGTTAGGGATATTCAGCTTTCAGGTGAAATTTAAATAACACATCAAATGTTCACGCTACTCGGATATTATATCATGAGTGTAGGGCATTTAAGTAGAATAATGCAGGTGGTAATTCCTGCACCAAAATATCTGTAATTAAACAGGCAGAGGCAAAAAAATATATAAAATGTTTTTAATGTTTTTATCATAATGAGTAAATACCTTCAAAGTTACTTAAACTTCTTTTTAATATATTTTTAATTTGGTTGATTTTTATGTGGACTGAAGTTTATCTTGTATGCTATGGCCACTTTCCAGTTGAGCATTTTTCTAAAGTTTTCCTATTAGCAGTTTGTAAATTGCTAAGATGTTTATGTGTGCAGAAAAAAAGTGCAATTAAATATTGAAAATACTAAATGTAATTGAAAATAATTCAATGAAAGCATATCTAATAGACTGTTTTTCATATATACTCAAATTTGTTGGGACTGAATTTTGAATACTTTCATAGTGTTGTTGAAAGAAGAGATGATGCTACCAATAAATCCTCCTACTGAAACCGTCATATAGATGGTTTATCCACACATTTAGACACAACCAATAATAGTGATCTGTGAAGGAACGCAACTACAAGTGGCAAAAGGGAAATGTGATTCATATAAGCGTTCCCGCATAAGAACAGAAACTTTCAGATTTGTTTTTTTAACCTATAAAATCCTCAACATCCTAAATAATCTAGGCTTGTTAGATGTTCAATTACAAGCAGTTTTTCTGATCATTCAGTATTTTCAAGACCAGCACAAGACAGCTGTTTTTTTCACATCTGAGTAAGGTTCAGTTAACCAGCTGGTACCAGACGTCCTGTGGGTGGGACATGACAAATATGCATTTTACTCAGTCTCCCTTCCAAGTACTTACACATACAACATTGGAAAACTAAGATTCTTGAGATGAGAAGGATGTTTACCATTCCATGTTGCAATCATAACTCTAGTTCAGTAAACACTTATTTCAGACCAATCGCCCAATGCATTTTCCAGTAGCAACTGCAACAAAAACGGTCCTGTTACATCAGCAAGGGTCCAGTAAAATAGTTGGTCCACAACAAGTCTTTTATCCATAAAAACCTGTTTTGAAAATTGAAAGATTTTAAGGGACTAATATTCTTTTCTCTTCACTTTTGTCACTTCCTGGTTGGGTTTAGGTAATAACATCACTTGAAATCAAATTTACTTGGTTAAGTTTAGAAAATTAAAATGATCATGATGTTGTGTATGTCCTAGTTTGAGTCAACTATATTTGAGTCCAAGCTTGCAGACACAGAAGATCAGTGTCTTTTAGCTTTCCGGCCAGCAAGTGAGTGTCCTTGACTGTAACAAGGTCAAAGAGATTTTACTGAATACTTTCTTCAACCATATCAGAGCGGATGATTAGAACAGGATGAAGGAGAAAAGCTCAGTATGAACTCGCCTGCAGCTGAACAAGTGTGAATCAAGGACAGTGGTGACTGTCATGCTGCAAGATATGAGCTACATTAACAACTATTCTGGTGAAGCCCACCTCTGATAGCTGTTTTTAAAGAAGAGAGCCATAATTTTTTTAGCAGCATCTTCCTGCATGTCTGCCAGCAAAGTTTCTTTCTCATCTTCTGTTGACATCCTCCACAGAGAAGACAGGACCAGATGGAAGATTGCTGCTCTCTTTGGTCCTTTTGGCAGCAGAACTAAAAATCCCATGATGCTACCAAGGGAGATGCAGAGAGCTGTATGCCAGGAACACTCAGCCATCTAACTCCCACAAACACCTTGTTTAGTGGGTGGCTGGTTAAAAAAACGCAGGCTTCTGGAGGTCACAACAAAGATCCTGCTCATGAAGCAAAGACACTCATTAAAACATAACAAATGAATGCCCATCTGTCACTGTATCCTTCTGGACTTGCCTGTGGATATGAACCACTTGTTAACAAAAACCACACAGAATAAAGATTTGTCCACCGTCTCCCTCCCAGACAAAAACTGAATTAGAGTCATCAAAATGGGTCATAATCATCATCTTTTTAGAACAATTCTTCAGGTTTAAGTTTCAAACCAAGGCCACTAAAGACCCAAGCTCAGATTAGAGTTATCTAGATAAAACTAACCAGTTTATCCAGCTGTGCTGCCGTTCACAGAAAGATCCAAGAGAAAACTTGTCCTCTATTTTGACGCTCACCCGCTTCTCTTTCCATGCTCGGGTAAAAGTCTTTACCGTGGAATGGGTGTGTCCACCTGTCCAGATCCTTCTGAGCATGCAAGTTGATCCTTGCTAGCTTATCTCTTGTCTTCTTTCCTGCCTCTTACTAACCACCCCACATCCTAACAGACATCATGCATCTATCAGTGGGTAATGAATCCACACTGAACTTATTTCTCAGCTGCTGAATGTGTACAAAGGCTTCTGGTTCAAGTCAAGGTCTAAGCATAATGTAGAATATTGCTATAGAAAGGAATAAAACTGGGTTGGTGGCGTAAGAGGTGTTTTGCCTCTCTGAAAGTTCCCATCTGTGAACGTCTTACAGTGAAGCATGTTATACACTTTAACCCACTCATAGCCGCTTGTCTGATTGTCCACTTTCAGACCACAACATGCACAAACAGATCACTTGTGCTTTATTTTAATTCCTTCTGTTACATTTCAGTATAATATGGATCTACAAAGAAAGGGCAAATCCTTTTCAGTGTTCAGTCTGAGAAGCTGAATTGGAATTGGTCTGTAACTT
>JBBBVU010000015.1:21081334-21099930 GCA_037177055.1 Atherinosoma microstoma | reverse complement strand
TTTCTGACAGGATCCGGTGTGGATGATGCAGTGGGAGAAGTGTCCATCCATGTGGAGATTTTCACTCATCCAAACACAGGAGAGCACAAAGTCACAGTCAAAGGTGAAGCAGGATATTTACCTCTTTGTTTTCACCTCTGGAAGTTGAAACGGGAAATGGTTTTAACACTGGGAGTAAAGCATTTCACCAAAATTAAAATAAAACAATTCTACAGCCTTTTTCCAGAGCTGATCACCTTCACCATACCTGGGAAAACTTCAAACTTAGTCTCAAAATGAAATGATGGTTTAGTTATGAAATCCTGTACTAATCATATTGTCCTCATCTTGCCAAGAAGCTGAAATGAACACTGAAGGAGAGCCAGCCTTCTCCTGTTTATCCACTCCCTCTCATCACTCCAGTGTCGCACGTTTTCTCATATTCCCCCACACCTTCCCACTCACTTCTCTTCCTCTTTTCTTCTTTCCCTCTTTCCTTCAGTGGTTGCTGCCAACGACCTGAGGTGGCAGACGCAAGGAATATTCCGGCCATTTGTGGAGGTCTTCATCATTGGCCCTCACCTGAGCGACAAGAAGAGAAAGTACGCCACCAAGTCAAAGAACAACAGCTGGGCTCCCAAATACAATGAAACCTTCTCCTTGTAAGTAGTTGGTAATAATGATTGGGAGTTGTGGTTGGAGATTGGGATGTTGAGATGCTCATGAACCACTCTGGTTCCTCTTGTTCTGCAGCACCCTGAGCAATGAGGTGGGTCCTGAGTGTTATGAGCTGCAGGTGTGTGTGAAGGACTACTGCTTTGCTCGAGAGGACCGTACTGTGGGCATGGCCGTCCTGCAGCTGAAGGACATGGCCTCAAAGGGCAGCGTCGCCTGCTGGCTGCCGCTGGGTAAACGCATCCACATGGATGAGACGGGCCTCACCGTCCTGCGCATCCTCTCCCAACGCAACAACGACGACGTGGCCAAGGAGTTCGTCAAGCTCAAGTCAGACCAACGCTCTGCAGAGGAGGGCCGCAGTTAAGAGGCAAAGCATAGTTTAAAAGGCCCCGTTCACACCTACTGCCCTGCAGCTCTCCGGAGCCACTGCAAGTCACTGCCTGGATAATCCAGTCTTGTAAAAGCACAGATAAGACGAGAGTCATGACACATCCAATGCTGCAAATATTTCTATTTCAGTGGAAAAGACACAGGTTGAAGCAACGCATCTCTTTTCCTTGAAAGACAGCACCAATGTCTTTATTTTTGCTGATGTTATAGATCATACTTTTGATTAATCATACTGGAGCATATTTCTACTTTCCTCTATTCGTAGTGGAATACACACACAAACACACACACCTAGTTTGAGAGATAAGTGTGAGAAAATCTTGTAGCCTTTAATATTTTGGCTTTATCTCACTTTTCTCTGCCTTTTTCATTTCTCCTTCTCTCCCCTTTACTTTGCACTTCCTCTCACTTTTTCCTCCGCTTCGTGCCCACTTAGAGAAGGGACCGCAAGTGCCAACAGATAATAGCTAAAATATGCCAAGACCAGCCCCAAGCACAACGGGACCAACTGTCCAACTGACCTATAAACAGCAAGAAAACATTCCAGATATCAGATTGGGGACACATACTGGGAATGACGCACTGTATACATGAGATTTTGAGTTTGTTTACTTCCTTAATCTAGATTATATTTAAATAATTCTATATATCACTATATATATTTATTGTATATATGAAAGGTCATATATACAAAGATGCTTACAGGATTATTGATGGACATGTGGTACTTGAAGGATTGTCCTTGTCTGTCTTTCTGTCCCTCTACCCTGTAACAGAGCACACTGCCTGACACCCTCAATGCCTTCTGTCTTGTTGACCCTTGTAAAGTATGTCTGTGTATTATAAGAGAACTGTACAGAGAGAAGAATCTGGTGAAAACAGCCGAGAGCATTGGGATTCATCAGAATATATAAACAAACGTAAGCTTCAGAGTGAGTGTGAATGTGTTGGAACATTGTGTGTGTGTTTGTACTATGTTCTAATGTTGACCTCATGTAGCCACCTGTGTTGCCTGTTACCTGCAAATGTAATCACAGAGAGAAGCCATCACTAGCCGATTAGACTTGGGGATTTCTTTTTGTTTCAGAAAGTTTTGTCTACTTTTATGAGGCCAAAATGCTTTGAAAGTTATTTCTACCTTTTTTTCTGTGCTACTGCAAACATTCCTTACAGCCCTATAAAGGGTGTGTCAGCATTGCATTTTGGAGAGATTTACTGCCACCTCCTTCTCTTCCGAAAGAAAAAAAAAAGTATTTGCCAAATGAAATCCTGCATGCATGAGATGATTAAAAACCTGAGACTATTCTGCAAAGCAAAGTCCTCTAAGGGTCAGATATCTACACGGGTTGCAAACCCACAAACCCTGCACAAATCTCCACTGGTCCAGCACCCATGGTCCCTAAGGATCCAGCTGCAGGTGCTGCACCCCTAAATCCAGATTGAGAAAGAAACCTCTGCTAAAGGGCTGCAGATCCAGACCACAACAGGTCTGGCTCTGACATTTAAAAGAGGGCATTTAGTCCAATCAGCAAACAGAGGAGATTTAGAAGAACAGGGTCTTTGCTGCACCTGTAATAATACATTCATCCTCCGATCTTGTGTTTGTCTTTCTGTAATTTTCTATAACATTCGAGGAATAACACATTGTTCAAAATCATCAAAAATGAAATTCACCCTTCAGTCACTTTCGAATCTAAATGTTTTTGACTATTTGTCATTAAGCAGATTTCTCAATGCTGCTTTCACTTAGTTTACTAATTGAGAGGTTGGTATGCTTGGTAAAAAAAAATAAACAAAAAAAAAGAATCAAGGAAACAATGATTATGAGGATTTTCTTAAAAAGAGGCAGTGTAAAAATAACAGGGTGATTTTTGAATTTCTGCCTCTTTCTTTGTCTTTTTGTTGAACCTAAGGAGCCCTCCCTCCTCCCCATTATTTGAACAAAGTGTAAGAACCAAACTCTATGCATCTTATCTATAAAATCTTCGTAGATGAGTCATTTTTGAAGCAGTCTTATAATGTTTACATGGTGGATTATTATTCTAATTATATCAGCACAAGTGTTTGTCTGATATGTTGTGAATGCCGTCTCTTGTTTTAATGGACCAAATATCAAAAGTGTAGTGGAGCCAACGACGAGAGGTTGAAATTTGAAATCAGTTTGTGCAGAAGAAACTCATTAGAGACCGAGATGGATTGCTGTAAATAGCTCAGATGTAACAAAAACACGTCAGACTATGTCAAGTGAAGTTTGCTGCTCTTTTGTGGACTTGAATTTTGTGCTGGGCGGGTGGTTATTATTTCAAAGTGGGTGCCCAATTCAGTCATGTAGCTACTACTGAAAGACATAGGAAGGCCCTGTACACCGGAGATGAATAACAAGCCATATGTATCTGCTTAATTGGCCTGATTAGGAGCCAAATGACAAATATGCCAGTTTCTGTCCTTCATACTGGCAACATGCCTCTTATATTACACAAAATTCTAATAAAAACACCATATACCAAACATGTTATGTAACTCTCTGATGTGTACACGGTCTCTGAAAGATGACACCTGCACTGTCTTTTGACAACTCTAAATAACAGATACACTACTGTCAAATAGCTGGAAATGCCACGAAAAAAAAAATCTTTATTTATTGCTGTTGACAATGATACTTTAGTCAAGGAGGCTCATTTTGTGTGTTGGGCTATCAGGTTGTTGCATGGAGCAGGAATGCACTAACAAGTTGAAGAGATAGGCAGATGAAGCACAAGAAAAAGCACACAGACACACACATGATCCGTCCCGCTCTGTCCAGCTGACCGGGCCACACAGCGGTGCCGGTCATGTACTTCCAGAAACGGTGCATGACAGGAACAACAAAACAAAAAAAAACAAAAAATGTGTTGTGCCAGCACGCATAATTATTTGATGTTAAATGCCAATTGTTGTCTCCTTTTTATTTTATATTTTATTGTTTTCTATTTTTCAAATGTTTGTGAATATATAAATATGTATTACTGATGATGTGTAGTGGTACGAAGTACTCGCAGGGAAATGTTTTTATACACAAGATGTTTCTAATTTTTTTTTTTTTTTTTTTTTTTTTAAATCTAGTTGTTCTTATTGGGGGTTGAGGTTCCTGAGACTGCAGTCTCACTGTGTTTCTGCTTCCAATAAAATATGAAAAAAGAGCTTCATGTCTCATCCTGTCTGCCAAACTGAGTTTCGGTGTTGGACTTCGTCATAGAACTGCTTTTTCTGGATGATTCATCTACATTCCTGCACTCCATTAGCATCATTGCCATGTTAGTGACATACATGTGGATTCTAACAATCAGAAAATAATTAGATTCATAACAGATCAGAGGGTGAAAGTTGTTTAGATTTGACAGGATTAAATTTAGTAGGTTGGGAGGAAAATTTGAAAAAGCACATTTTGCACTTTTGCATCCAGTTTTTTTTGTTTGTTTTTTAGGATTTGCGCAGAAAGGAGATCTTGAGAGAGTCTGGGATCACCAACTCCTCAGCACTGAGGATTGGGGGAGGCAAGTCAGGAAATGTGACAGGAAACACCCTCCTCAGGTCCATTAGGAGTTGTGGAGGTGGACTGCCAGAGCGGCCTTTGAGAAGCCCCTGGGGACAGTAAAGACAAAAACCACTCACAATGAAATGCTGCTTTAAATGAATCATTGTCAGACCTCACCTTTCCAGACATTACCTGGACAGTACGGATGAAATTCAGAGTGACTCTTTCATCAAGATCACTTTGGGGCGTGTAGAGGGTCAAAATCTTCACAATCTGTCAAACATCAGTTTTTAAAAAAAAAGAAAAAAGACCAGCAGGCAATCAGATAAAATGCTCAACACTTTTCTTGCTCAAGACCGAGAACTGACTAACACCCACCTGCTGACTGGAGAGGGCTGTGCAGGTCTGAACAATGGCCTGTGCATCCACCTCAGTATTTTTCCCCACCTGCAGCAGCTGAACTGCCTGGATGAGGGGCTCCAATGTGGCCACAGCGCCACCTGCCTGCACATCTCGACCCCGCAGCCACTCCTCCAGCAGGCTCACATTGTAGCTAAATGACAAAACAAAGATGATTAATGTGGAACAATTTAAAGCTCATAACAGCAAGTTAAGAGGACAGAAAGAAAATCATTAATGTTGTTAAATTAATTCTGAGAAAAAAACTTTATTTAGAAACATTATGAGTAATAAGATCTTTAATTATTCCATTTTCAGTACGTTGTTTACACTTCGATATTTGAATGATGCTCCAGTGCAGATCATTTGAGACATCCATGTTGGAGTATTTCATGTATGCACATTTATCCGTGTATGTATTCTACCGTATTTGCATGCCACGACTCCAGCAGCACATATCTTTCCTCAGCAGCAAGTTATTGAGAGCTGATGCACAGATGAGGTAGGTGAGCTGGTGGAAGGCCTGTTCCACCAAACTCTGGGGCAAAAACTGGCGGGTCATGGCCGTGTGAAGGGCTCTGAGCTCCCTCAGCACAGACGCCATAGTTGGAGCATCCCCTCCTACAGGCCTGGGGTCTGAGCCTGCTCGCTTCCTGGACACTCCCAGCTTCACTGCTGAACCAGACAGAGCAGTGATGGTTTCGCTCTCCACCAGAGCAGGGACTGAGGGGGAGAAGGAGGAAGAGGAGGATGTAAGGAGCGGTGGAGTTTTGAAAGAGCATAAAGCAGCATCAGAATTATGAATGCTGTAAGCGGTACCTATAATGTTATGTAGACTCTTCCCAGGGATGGAGAGAAGCTGCTGGTAGGCCTGGATACAGAGGTCACTCAGGGTGCGTATCAAGTCGCTCAGGTCGGCGGTCAGTGGAACCTGTTCATCTGATACAAGAGTCTGAAAAATAAAGAAACAAGTCACCAGACTAAAAACCGATTCTTGAGATTACTGATCTTTCTGTTTTAAGATTTTTCAAGCTGTTCAACAGGATGATGAAAATAAAATAAAAGATACCCGTTTTGGAGAGTGCTGAATCAGCAGGTCGTGCAACAGACAGAGGTTTTTCAGCCACAGAGCAGTCATTTCTACATCACTAGTATGTTTCTGCAGAAACAGATAAGTGAGAAAAGTAACACTCATAGGATGTTAAAAGAAAAAATATGCCAGTGGTGATGTTTGCATTTTTTCACATGGGCTTTCCTCTATGAGTCAGACTGTTCTGCCTGCGGATGAACACGACCACAAAGGGTGTTTCAAAGTTAGTGTCTGATGTTGTTTTGTTAGACATCTTGTGACCGGCCCTCGGGTACTAAACCTCCATCATATGGCGCATGTGGGAAGATTCAGATCAGAGCTCAGGTTACCTTCAGAGCGGCCTTCATGGCGGTGACACCGGCGCTGCACAGCGAGCGAGCACGAGTCTGATCTCCACTGCAGTCAGCTTGACGAACGCACAGGAAGAGCACACTGGCGGGCAGACCGGGGGGCAGAGACAGCGCGCTGTCGACACGGATGTCTGAAACGCAGACAGAGACATCAAATAAGGACTCTTCAACAGAGGACACAGCTGCAGATGATTTTTACTGTAACTCTCATCCAATTCCACAAACTGTTTAAAAAGATTAGTCTCACCTGTGATGAGGTTCTTGATAAGTTTGGTTTCATCTTTTTTCCTACATTCCAGCAAACCAGTGACTGCTGTCGTTGGCTTTGGGTGATGTGGACAGGAAGTCTCTGAGGTTGAAGCTGATGAGAGAACCAGAGAGGGTCAGCACCTCAACACAGAGACACAAACATGACAGACATGACAAATCTTACCTTGTGTCAGGAGTCGTCTGAGTGACGAGATGTTTCTAAGCTCCTTCAGCTCCCTCCTCAGCCACACACACTCATGCTCTCTGGCTTCTTGCAACTCCTGGAGCTCCTTTACAAAAACAAATTTGGATTTTGAACTTTATATTACAGCCAGTGTTCTGAAACAGGGAAAAGTCAAACATGTTCCTTTAAAAGCAGCCAGATTTAAAAAAAAGACAGAGGACTCCAGCTGTTGAACTATGACTCTTTTATATTAATGAAAGAAAAAAGTTGGGATTAAATTGTTCTGTAATTTCGCTACATTACATTAGTTCTAGACAACAAATAAATCTCCACCTGTGTCTGTGCAGCAGCAGAGGAAGAGATTGCTTGACTGAGCCGGCACCTCAGAGCCTCCAGTTCCTCGTCCCACTGGCCGCGCTGCTTACGCAGCTGGCTCTCTAGAAACCTGGCTCAGAGGGACGGACAGATAAAAACAGGATGACTGATGAGCGTTCGTCTCGAACATAAATCATAACCCAAAAATGACAGCTCTGAAGGAGTAAGTAGTGACAGACTGACTTGTTGGCCACTCGTACTGCATCGTAAGCAAGTTCCAAGTCTTCTCTTTTCATCTTCACCGCCGGGTCTTTGGCCACATCCATCTTCTCCATCAGTTGGTCCTGTCAACACAAACATGACACGATGCAGTATTTCACTTGTTATTGTGACTTTAGATTCTCGTATCTTCAAGAAATGTCTTCCGGGCCTCATATTTACTCACCATTGGTGTTTCAGAGTTCCACACTGAGAATCTCCGCTCAAGACTTGGAGACGTCACGCTAACTCTGCGCACCTCCTCTGGGGAAGGGAAGGCAGATGTGAAGGGTGATGCTGTGAGTGGGGTGAGAGACTGGGGTGACAGCGGCATTGGGGAGGGAGAGAGCGGCTCCAGGCTCAGACTCTGGGTGGAGTCGTTCCTTCTGTGGCCTTTGGTACGCTGCATGGTGAGAAGGAGGAGGACATGAGGCAAAAAAAACTAATAATTTACAACAAAAAGGTATTTATGTGTCTGTAATTGCAGTTCTGAACCTCAGTGAGCAGACTCATCTCCCTGAGGTTGTCATATCTCTGCTCCAGTCTGGTGAACTCCCTCAGGAGGCCCTGATACTTGGTCTTCTCCTCATCCAGCTCTGCCTGAAGAGCTGCACTCGCCTGCAACACAGCCTGACGCACACACTCTGCACTCACATGGACAAACACACAGAGGAGAAAACAAAAAAGAAAGGGTTAGAGATAGTAAATGTGGCAGTGAAACGGAGAGAGGAATGAATGCAGCTGCTGGAGCCGAGGCCCACCGTTCTGGGCTTTTTCTTGATCAAGCAAGCGGGCAGAAAGATCTTCTTTCTCTGTGGAAACTCTGTCCTTTTCTGTCTGCACTGCTTGCAGCTCCTTTAGAGAAAGTAAGATCACAGGTCAGAATGTCTAAAAAGCTGGATAATTCAACAGAGGATGAAGGCAGAGAAATGTATCGTGTATTTTTGGGTTGGTGGAGTTACTTGTGTGAGTCGAAGGATCTCCTGGGCAACTTTCTCCTCGGCTCTCTTCCTTTCCTCCACTTCTTTCTCACTGATGACTGGGCCAGGTGGAGGTTTCTCCTGTTTCTGGTTCTCCAGTTTCTGTATGATGGCCCTCAGAGCCTCCAGCTCTGCACCAGCAGCCCCTCGTTCTACATTAAGGGTCTCTCTCAAAGCAGCACTCTCCCTTGCCTGGAACCGGCACAAAACCAGCTTAATGAGGCAAATATCAAATGAAATCACTTAAAAACGAACTCCTTTAACAACCCCTCACCCACCTCCTGGTCTACTCTCAGCTGCAGCTGCATCAGTTTGACTTCCATGCCTTTGTTGAGCTCTCTGTACTTCTCCACCGAGCGGGCCTCGGTCTTCAGTTTCAGCAACTCTCTCCTGGCGGCCCTGCGGCGCGCGCAGCACTGCATGAAGACCACAGCAGCACGCACCCGTCTGTACGCCCGCCTCGCCGACCACCCACGCACTCTCGCCTGGAGCAGCACAGCAGCCCTCTCTGCCACCAACTGGGGAGTGAAAGCAGGGTTTGAACTTCAGGTCAATTCAGGTCACATGCATTTAACTTGTAAAGCAAGTATTTTGCAGGGTGCTGCTTTTCACATCGGTGGGGGGTGCCGACACTGCGCACTGACCCGTCTGTATCTGCGGCGTGCCACTGTGCCCCTGGTGAAGGCCTGGATGGTGACAGTGGCCTGTCGGATCATGAGGAACAGCTGTCTGACCACCAGCATACGGTACGTCTTCTGGATCACTAGGGCAGCTTTGGTGTAGCGCAGTATTAGAGCCAGCCTGCAGCCATATGGGAAAGAAATGACACACTTTTCTCAAGTTTAAATCTACAATATGGTTGTTTCAGTTTCCCAGGGTTATGAAGTGGGCATATAACTAAAATGTCCATTTTCATTTCATAACATTAAATGAAATGTGAGAAGACTGCTGTAATGAAGATGTGCTTGGAAGTTTTCTCACCCTTTAAATCTTCGACATTTAAGAAACTATATGACTGAAAATATCATCAGATATTCACACAAGTCCTAAAAGCAGAGTGAACTCATTAGGAAGAAAAAAAGTCCTGAATCTGTGACTAGCAAAAGGATGGGAACTTGTCCTTTCAGTGACTGATGCAGCAATATTTGTGTAGGAAATATTGTAACTAAATACTTTACAGACAACGGATCTCTATGAAGGCATTTTAACATATTTAAAACAGCTTCAGCTCTGCAGCGGTTTCCTCAACATTACTTCTTGTTTCAGGTCTTTCTACAACATTTTAATTGCATTAGGGTTTGACTCTGATTTTGAGGCATTTGCTTTGTTCTCTTTAGTGTAGAATGATATGAGTGCCAAAACAAAGAAAAAGTATAGAAGATTTAGACAAATAAATATATCTAAAAAAAAGAAAAGAAATGAGAAAATAGGACAGTTGAATAAAACTATAAAGAAATTTAAAGAAATGTGAAAATACATGGACAAATAAACAGAAAAAATTATTCATTATTCCAAGCGTTGTCTTTTATTCTATACATTTCCACTTTTATTTATATTTTTATTTTGTCTTTATAGTTCCTCATTTATTTTCTTGCTACCTTCTTGTGTGACTTTCCTTCTCTTAAGATTTAATTCAAAGACAAAGGACTTGATCTTTTTCCTTTCTCAGATTCATTAGTATCATTAGAAATTCATCATTAATAGTGGCAAGCAGTCCAGATCCAGATCCAGCTAAATTGGCCAAAATTCCGAAACCAGCACCACCATATTTGACAAAGGAGAAAAGTTTTACTTTCTTCATGCATAATCTCTGTCATATAAAACATTGAACTATTTTTCCCAGCAGCTCTCTAGCTTGTCCAAACCCAGCATTATTGTTCAGAGATTCTTCTGCTGGAAAATTCATGACCAGTGATGTTTATAACGGCTATTAAACACTTAGACCTTTGGGGGGGATTTTGTTGGTTGACCAACTTTGTTAGTCAACAATGGTCCTGAATATCCTTCTTTTGAACACAACATATCTGACTCCAGGTTGCTGGAGTCCAAACTGTAATCAAGGGAACATATTATGGATAAATTACTATTTTTTTCTGTGCATGAGAAGTTAGATTTGGGTGTCTGTAGTCAACACCAATTAAAAAACTCAGGTACTCAGAGTAAAGTTACTTCACTTGATAAATTTATCCAGCCTCTTTTCCCATCATTTCCACTTAGGTTCAGCTTATGATGCTGCATTCACTGTACCTCGGAAGTGGGAAATTGAAGTTCTTTTAAACTTGCTCTTAGTTATATAGTTCATTTAACTGAAGTAATAAATGAGCTGCTTGTGTTTTACCAGTGCTTTGTTCAATGTTTTTTCTTCCAACAAGGAAATCTTACTTTTGAGTTTGCTTGTTGGAAAGTCAAATTTCTGAATTCTCATTTGTCAGTGAATGCACCATCAGCGACATCTGAACAGAGTTGCAAACTGATGGAAGAAAAATTAGTGTCTCAGTTATTTTGACCAAAGCATGTCAAAGATATTTCATTAAAAGCTCAGAAAATTGTGACAGCTTGTGTAAAAAGGACTTAATTTGTCTCTGTTATATGTAGAGGAACCTTTTCCAGCATGAGGAGCATCAACAGCTCTTTATGAGTTTTTCAAACATTTTGTATTGTTGGAATATTTACAAAGATAAATATCTGTTCTCACCGTCTGGCGAGAGTTCCTCTGCAGTATCTCTGTATGATGACAGTTGCCCAGAGGATCCTGCTGTATCTAATCCGTGCCAGCCATCCTTTGACCTGACTCTGGATGACCACAGCAGCCATGCGCAGCCTCTCAGCTCTAAGCCTCTCTAGTAGAGCCACCTGACCTGCCCGGAAGAATACTTTGGTCTTTCCAAAGCAGTACTGGTTTGGGTCTGGGATGAGCTGAGGCAGGGCCTGTCTGCATGAAGCTTGAGCCTGCTCCTGGCTCTGAGGCCTTTGAAGTAGAACGCGATACCTGCTGAAGAACTCCCCATACGTCCATCTGTCGACACAGATTCAACACGCAAATATCAGGTGAAAACAACCTGACATTTGAACATTTGAACACATTCATCTCATCGTTTGAAGCATGAAAAATAGTAGTAATGCCAAACTATTTTACTAATATATAAGATTTAATTCAGGAGTAGGATTAATGCCTGGGGAGTTCTCAGTACCTGGATGGATAACCTGCCGCACTGATACGAATAGTCTCCAGGACCCCGCAGGCTCTCAGCTGCTGGACTGTCCTCTTAGGGTCAAACCTTACAAGGACAGGATGTTATTCATTGTTACGTGCACACAGTGATACCCAGTAAACCCGGGATGTCCCCTTTGGTTGTCAAGGGCCACTATCCTGCAGGTTTTGGATGTTTCCCTGCTTCAACAGGCATGTACAGAACTTGTCGGACCAGCAAAACATCTAAAACCTGGAGGATTGTGGCCCTTGGAGGACCAAAGTTGGACGTCCCTGCAGGAAACCAAATAAAGACTTACATAAAAGGTTCTTTTAGGTCATTGGGTTTGATACAGCGGACGTAATGAGGGGTGGTGCTATTAAGAGTGTCCATTAACATCTCCAAGGATTGACGAAACTGACAAGACAAAGCACGATGAACATGAAACTTAATTAGCCTGAATAAAAACTATATGTGAAAGAAGAAAAAAGAGATAACATCTCACCTGGAAGCCGACAGTCAACTTATGTTCTCTGGTGGCTCTTTTTCCTGAGTGAATGCCTCCATTGGCCACAGAGGGTCTATTTCCCTGCTGCTGGAACAACTCAGCCACTAGTTCAGACTGAAGCACGACATATATCAGCGACACACTGGTCACTCCGTACAGATTTTACAAGAATATGTCAGAAATGTTTTATCTAGCACATATTTACCTGACTTGCTTTGAGAATGTTAATGAGCTCCTCAAAAACAGTGTCTCGATTCTTGTCTAAAAAGCTATCGCATTCATACTGCACCTGATTTAAGGGGGAAAACATTCAATGCAAGCAGACTGGTAGTAGCAAGGAAAGTAAGAGATGCAACAGCTCATCACTTACAATGTCAGCAAAGTGCAGAATGATGAAGGCGCTGTTGGACATGCGAGGTTTCCTAAAGTGAGGATGGGGCTTACTGCTTAGATGTTGGTCGTACAGCTTGCGCACCCAGTTTTCATCTGAACCTTTGGGCATCTGCATCATTCACAGAGACACCATCATCACAGAGTAAATCCAATGAGTTCAAATTCTATAAGTTTGTAAACATGCAAAAAGACTCAACAATAGTCAGAGGGAAAGGGTGAAAGGGTGAAAGAGGGACTGACCCGGCATTCCTCATCTAACAGATCAAACATGCCCAGATGTCCCTCAATGAGATCGATACACTGCTGATTGTCACTGAATTCAATCCTGTCCCAGGCAAGCTCCTCCCGGACATACTCCTCCTGCTCCAAGTGGAAGACATGCTTCAAACAAACACAAAACATGTATTTAAATATTAATAACAGAGACAAAATAAAGAGCTTGAATGTAGCATTTGTACTGCTCGACAATAATAATCGTTTTAGCATCCCATCATTTAGCTCTGAAATAGACCAAGATTTTCTTGGCTCCACACAGCATGACACCTGAGAATAGTTTAAAAGCATATCTTACAGTTTACATATTGTATAGCTTTCAAATTTAGATAAAATGCTTTAAATATTTAAAGCAGATCCTTGTAACCTTGAGAAGAAAGTGAGAAGAGAAGAAGGTGGGCTTAGCATGAACATTTGCAGGTTCCTTCTCCCCGTTTTTGCTTTGCTTTAGCTCTGCCTCCAAAGCTCCTCTCTGCAGAGGAGGCCGTCATGCATGCACGGGCTTATTACCCTGGCAACTCAAGTAGCAATGACTGACACTGTCTGGCTCTGATTTTTTATCCCCCATTCAGGCACATTTGATTCTTGAGAACAGCATCAGGAACAGGAGAAAGAGGAACCAGAGGAGCAAATATTCTTCTTACAGAGGGGCTGTCTCTGTTACAGTCAAGGCATAAGGACATTAAAAGGACATATTCTTCATCATAATCTTTATCAAAGTCCCTATCTTCTGTTTGCATAGAAGCACTACAGACCTCCAGGTTACATTGAAACTGTTTCTGTATGATACATGTCAGTGTAGCAACTGAAAAGATGTCCAGATTAACAATTTGATGTCAAATTGCTTTGACAGAAAGTTAAACAGCGCTGCATTTCAGATGTCCACATAGAGGGAAAAAACTGTCAAAAACTTACCCTGTTGAACTGCTGCTGCAGCTTTTCATTTGCATAATTTATACAGAACTGCTCAAAACTGTTTCGTTCAAACGTCTCAAATCTGCTCCAAGAGAGAGAGGCTTATCAGTCTATTTTGAAGACACACAAAAAGATATCAACCACACACTGCAGATAAACACAATCTACAGCTTATTCACTCACCCGTATATATCTAACACCCCTATAAAGGATTTGGCTTTTCCCTTCTGTGTGCGCAGGGCTGAGTTGAGCCTCTGGACCGTCCATGTGAACAGCTGACCATAGATGTGTTTGGAAAGTGCATCTCTGGCTTCTAGAGCCTGCTGTCCGGTCATAGGCTTCATCAGCATCTCTCCTCCTACAGCAAGTCTGCGATGGCACAGCCAGTGAGCCAACTGAGATCCCTCAACTCCTAACAGCTTGGAGAAAACAGCCAGAGAGCGGTCCTCTGCCTGAAGGAAAACAACTGACAATTATTCCTAATCTGCATTGATTTAAAGGATTCAGGATAATACGAGAATCTATATCAATGCAGAGCTGCAATATTCATTACATCGATGTAACTCCGATCAGAACTTCTCCCACTGGCTTGAATTTTGACATTTCCCAGGTGGAGGACAGCTGACAGGATCCTGAAGAGCTCCATCTGCTGGTCAGGCTGCACGCCTGCAATTTCAGCCACAAATAAAGAATTTCCACTTCTATCTCCAGTTTTCTACTCTGTGAATCTCTGTTTGGTCTGAATTGAATATACCCAGGATGGTGAAAGCATTGCGAGTCCGTTCCAAGTCTGACAAATCATCGGTGTCTGGTATCTGCACCTGTCCTCCCTGATTGGTGTAGCGAAAATATTCAGGCGCATCTGGAGTCAACGAAGACACATCACATTCAAACTACAAGTATGGACTGAGTGGGTGTGGTCATCTTTATTGAATGAGCTGACGGAGTCAGTGTGACGGAGTCTCACCCAGTTTAAGTGACCTCATTTCAGGCAGCTCTCTGGAGGCACACAGCTGGTAGAAGATGTGGTAGTTTCTCTCTGCTGATGCCTTAAACACACACAAATATACATTTACAGGGAGAAAGACAGAAAGACTGACAGAAAAAAGAGTAACATTTTTGGATTTTAATCAACCTTACCTGGAAGACAACCCTTGATTTCTCCAGCAGATATGTTCTCATGTTGGCCCCGATGATGTCCCCCCTCCTGCCAAAGCCGATCTCTATATACTTTCCAAAACGACTACTGTTGTCATTCCGAGTGGTTTTCGCATTCCCAATGGACTGCAAATAAAACAAACCATGAGGTTTTGTTCATAAATTTAAAACAAAACTCATGCATTGAGTCTTTACCTCCATGATGGGATTGGAGGCCAGAACTCTCTCCTCCACGCTGGTCTGCTGTGCTGCTCCTCCAACCACAGCAAAGTAGCGCATGGTGAATTTGGCTGAAACAGTTTTCCCTGAGCCTGACTCCCCACTGATGATGATGGACTGGTTCCTCTCCTCCCTATTGAAATAGACAGTGGGACTATAGAGCTCCTTCTAGTAAACAGGCTGTCTTGAAATGACTTCTACCCCCCTGACCCTCTCACCTGGTCATGGTGCGGTAGGCTTCCTCTGCCACAGAAAAGATGTGAGGCTCCATGTCAGTCATGTCCTGACCACTGTAAGCATCTATCACCTCCTCCCCATATATAGGAAGCTGGTCATAGGGATTGATAGCAACTAACACAATACCTGGAGGGACAGGCAAAGGAAGTAATACCATCAATACAACATCCCGCATAGCCTACTGAAGGGATTTTGGCTTCAGAAGGCGGATAATAGAAGGGCACATTTTTTACTCAGAGAAACATTATCATTAAAAGGATCCCAATTTAAAAGGAATACTTACACTATTAAAAGTGTAAAATCCGATCCAGTAGTTTTCCTAACAAAACCTTTAGCATGCTGTCTACTTTTATTACAGCCTCTGTCATCTGTAAGGTTTTACATGCCAGGGCATAATTGAATTTTTGTAAAAAGAGAAAAAAATAACAAATTTAGCTATTTTCAAGAGCTGGTTCTGACTCGGTGCTTCCACAGAAATCAAAATGGTAAGTAGCCAAGTGCTGCCTGTCAAATTAACTGATAATTAATTACATTTCTAAACGATCAGGAACATTTATTCACATGTGCAAAAACCTCTAAGACAGTTGCCATTTTTCCCAGGGATAAACGTCTCCTTATAACAGTACAGGCAGAACATGGCTTAAAAGAAGATGGAACAAGTATGGCTTCATTTTCTAAGATTTACAGGAGAAAGCATCTTCTCTATAAAAAGAACATGGCAGCACCGTTTAGGTTTGCAAACTGAACAACTGAACAAACCATAAGACTTCTGGAACTACATCCTTTAGGACCAGTCAGATTCCAGTAGAGATGTTTGGCCATGATGTAAAAACCAAACAGGGCATATCAGCACAAACACCTCATAACAGCTTTCAGGAACAGTAGTGGAGGGCTTATTATTCAGCAGCCAAAGCAACTGGACACCTTGCAGTCATTGAGTCGACCATGATCTCCTTTGTATAACACATTATTCTAGAGTCAAATGAGAGGCCACCTGTCTGACAGCTAAAGCTTGGCTGATGCAACAAGACAAAGGTCCAAAGCACAGCAGTAAATCTACAGAATGGCTGAAAAAGAAAAGAATCAAGGTGCTACAATGACTAAGTTAAAGATATTTTAAGATCTGGTCAGAACCAAGTTTTTTTTTTTTTTTAAATGTCCTGACATGTAAATCCTGAGGATGACCATGTAGCTTAGGCCTGTTTTATAAAGGGTGACAGGTAGGGAGTTGTCTCTTTGTTTCAACCTTTGATCTTCTTGATTTATACACAACTTCATGAGCTGTAATCATGCAAACAGAAGCACACAGTAGCTGCTTGGTTGCCCCCCCAGCACAAACATGAAGGCTTTTCATGCTGTCCCACTTTTGTTTGGACAATCATGTCCCCCTGCATATGATCCTCTTTGCTTTCATCTGCTTTCATCCCAGTCTTTGCTCACCACAGTATGTGTAGATGCAACTGTAGTCCAGAAATCGAACCCGGAGGTTGTGCAGCACAGCCGGCTCATGGAGAAAGCTGAGAGCTGTCAGGTCATTCTCGCCCTCCAGGATGTCAGGGTTCCCCAGCGGTGGGAGACCAGAAGGAGAGTCCACGGGGTAAAGGACCTCCTATCAATGGAAGTGGAAGTTAATGGTCTAAGAAGTAATGAATAAAATTATATTTAGGGAGAAATTGAGTCTTTATGACATTTTATGAAGGTAAGTAAACTTGAGCTATGGCATGAATCTGAATACAAGATAAGGTGCTGCAGGTCTCACATTTCCATTAGAAAGCTGTAGCTGTAGCTGTTTCTCTCCTGGTCTGTAGTCCTGCAGGAGCTGAGCTGAAACCCAGACTGCATCTGGGTCAGGCACCCACACACTCGCCCCCTAGCAAAAGAGCAGACTGTTACCAAAGCATTGCTCTAAAACAGGGTCAAACCAAACGGGGTATCGGTATTGTTGGATATGGACATAATGGGGGAAAAGTCTGTAATCAGAGAGGAAAGAGATGCAACACAACAGGACATTAAATTTAGTGTCAAACACCGTTCAGGTGTCACACGTCCTGGCCTCACCCAGTCACGGCATTTGTCACCGATCAGCATAAAACCCTCTTTAACGATGTTAAAAATTAACACCAGTCATCCTCTGGCTAAATTGCCTTCATGGTGAGCCATTTTTTACCACCAATAATTCACTTATTAATATTTTGAACGAACAGAAGGATTTGATCCTGTGCAGATATTCAGTAGGTACTTTGATCAGTCAGTCTGATACCATCAGGTTTTGAGAGGTCAAGATTTAAGTCTTTGCATAGTCTCTGCATCCAGTATGGACTTTATGAGGACCTTTTATTTTAAGGCCTGAAGCAGATAACAGTTTACCGGACATACAAACATATTCATGCTAAACCATCCATTAGCATTTTTTTTCCTTTACACTAAACACATTTTCTTCAATCACTTTTACAATCTCACATATATCTCAAACTTTATCTCTTACCTTTGTGTATAATTCCAGAGTTGACATGTTTTTACTCCTTAATCACACAAGAAGACATCATGTAAAGCTTCCAGCCGGCTGCTGTCAGTGTGTTCCTGTGACGGGAGGAAAGCCGGTATCCTGTTTCTATGAAGTTGCCTCCTGTCCAGGTGACAGTATTTTGCACTTTGTCCAGACTCACATAAAGACATGGTCAGGTTAACTGTTAATCTGCAGGAGGATGCAGCGATTGGATGAGCAGTTACACCCAGGCAGAGCTGCTCTATGGACATGTGTCTTCTGGATTCATTTGTGACATCTAAACGGGTTTTAACCATTACAGCTGATACAACTCACACCCTTTCATCAATATAAATGTAGCACAAAAAGCAAGGAAGTTTGTGTTTCATTATTTGTCCCGCACACATTCACATTCTCCCGCAGTAATAAAAAAAATAAATAAAAAAACACATATTGGCCATTTTTACACTTTATTCATTTTACCCTGTATGGAAGACCAGGAGGCTTAGTCCCTCCTCTTCATGCTGGTCACATTTTGGCGTCCCAGTCCTCAACCATGAGTTGTTTGAAGGTCATTCAGTGTAGTTTTGTTCTTCTAGCACATCTTGATCCCACAACTGTTAATTGGGTTGATTTCTGAACCATCCTCCTCTCTCCCAAATTCTTGAGGTATTCTGTGGGGGAATGTTGTCCTCCTGCAGGATGAATTTAGGTTCCGGATTCTGGAGCTATCGAATCGCCACTGGCTCCAGAAACTCAAACGGATATGTCTGTCTGTCAATCAGACAATCATACATATATTACTAATCACATACCCGTCAGCAAAACAAG
>JBBBVU010000015.1:21040414-21081234 GCA_037177055.1 Atherinosoma microstoma | reverse complement strand
CCTAGGCTCTTTCCAGATACTTAACTGTGCTCCTCATCTCACAAACGCACAATCCTTAAAAGTTCCACCTCTTATAAAGACGACTGATCAGGCTTTCCAATTATATAAAACAAAGACACACGGCAGATTTGGTGACAAACTGAAACCTTTTAATAAGCAACACAATCAAATTCATTTCAGCTAATCAGCCTACTGATGTGAGGGGAATTTCATGATTTCAGGGATAAAATCAAAATAGCAAAAAGCCTCGTTTTTCAGATAATAAAGAATCAAAAATAACAATAATTTGCTGTCATCAGTTTTGTGCGTGGGTTTAAGAGGAGGCAGCATGTGTGGTAACATTGACACCAAAAAAAAAAAAGAAAAAAAAAGGACAATAGCAATGTTTTTTAACATCACTAAGCACCAACAATGAGGATGAAAAATATAAACAGCAACAACCAAAACAGGTTTCAAGTCATTCCTCTCCTACAGCCCTCTGTTGCATCATGTATGCGTTTAGAAGAGCAAATATACTCATTAAAAATTACACGTCCTCTCTTCGATCAATACCAACAATACAGCTGATGTAAATGATAAAACATCCTTGGAATTACATTAAAACTTTGTCCACTTTTAACAGATACACAAGCTTCATACTATACCTTTTTATATTAGCAGCACCAGCCGCCTGCAGGTGAGACCACATCAAATTGGTCTAGAACTAATAGATTCATGTCGACCATGTTGAGTTACTCATGGAGCACACAGTAAAATTTCCAGTAAGATGACAAAAGTACAAAACATTCATTCCCAACCTGCCCAGAACCCAAAAAGTAAAAAACAAATCGACTTTCCGCTGGCAATAAAACGTTTGGATCTGACATGATTGTCGCAAAAAATTCAAACCCACTCTGAAACCTTTTGTAAAAAATACACGGAACACTGAATTTGACACATTAGCTAAATTATTTCTAATATTTCAAAGTTCATTTTTGTGTCTCTCTTTTCTTTTTCTAAATTTCATCATAAAAATCATCTGGGGCTGATAAATACAGTCAAGGAGTCCCATCCAGCAGAGTTCATGATGGAACAGATGCAGAGGTTGCACTGGAGTGAACGGGGATGGAGGTTAAAGTTGGATGCTTATGTCAGTGATGGGAACAGTTCATCAGGGCTGGACTGGAAAAGGGTTCTTACTGTTCGTGGTCATGTGAGCAGGCATTGAACAAGCCTATTTGGATTTTGCAAAAAACCTACAAGACGGGGGGGAAAAATGAGCAGAAATGTAACATTTATAAAGACAATCATCCAATTCTCTTCTGCATCTACACACTACCAAGCTTCCCCGTCACTCATGTCTCCACCCACCTGTGCTATACACTCTCCATGTCCTCGCTGCCGTCGCCCTCCTCCTTCAGAGGCTCTCCTTTGTTGGTGGCCTCCTCGACGTGGGCCAACATGTCAGCCATGAGCGCCTCCTCCAGCCTTTTCCTCACACTGTACACCAGCTCCTCCTGTTTCCTGTTCAGAAATGCAACAGGAAGTTGTTACAGTTGGCAGTTTCAGCTGCCTTTTACAAGCACTGGATCAGTTAGAGCAGGTGATGCTTTCTTTTGCAGATTGTGTGGCACTTGCAGCAGAATTATTCGAGCTAACGCGCATGCTTATATACACTCTCAGACATTTTACAGATAATGTGTTCCAGCTGTTTTTCAGGCAAACTATATAACCAAATAAATAACCAATTCAAATGTTTTTAAAAAAAAAAGTGAATTCATTTCAGATCTGACTGCTGAAGGAAATTCACTGTTTCCCTGTGCATTTTGCAAGAGGCCTGAATGAAAACAATTTGTCACTCTCGCTGGTCCAAGTTGACCACTGGATTCCTCTTCAGCCAAATAATTGTAACACATGGACTGAACTGCTAACAATTCATGCTCCAGGATCAGCTTCCATTCAGAGAAAAATGTCTAAATGCATACTAAACAAAGAAGAGGTCAACATGTTCCAGCTGTTCTGTGATGACCCACCTGATGTCCTCATCTGTGACTATGAAGGCCTTGCACAGCGGCTGTGCCGTGTTGAGCCACACTCCCGGGTTCTTCTCTACAGCAGCAGACAGCTGCCCAGTGATGGGAGCGGCGCTGGTGTGGAGAGCGCTCGCTATGGCCGACAGGAGAGTTTTGTCTGTGCAACCCGGTCCAACGCCTGCAGGAGCAGCAGAGGAGTCATCGGTTATTAAAAAAAAATACATCAGCTTTAATCCTGAGCTGTTGCAGCAATACTGCCAATGTAAGAAATATCTAAATGTTGCTTCTGCTAATGCTCAGCTGGTTCACCTTGCAGGCCTTTAGGCAGCTCCATCGTTTTCACCAACTCTTCTGCAATATCGTAAGCGTTAAGACCGCTGAGTTTTTTCTCCCAAAACAACTGTGGACAGAAAAATTTACAGTTGCTTCAAATGCAGCAAACAAATCTGCTCAACACACCACAAACTCAACTCTGGTTCATCCAGTTTTACAGTCACACATTTCCTTCCGAGACCTGCACAATATCTGCAGTCCATGCCTTAATGTTACAGTTTCAGAAACACGTGTGGGAGGTTCGTAAGGCAATAGGCAGAAGCTGTTCACCTGTCGGGGTTGATCAACAGCTTTCTGAGGGTCTGTTTTCACTTTATTGTTGGGATGGTTGGTAACCTTGGTAACTGGCTGCTTAAAGATGGAGGCCGTCTGTCTGACTGGGAGTGATGTATTCAAATCAGGCTTGCCCTTAAAAAAGTAAGGATAAAGACAGGAGCATGAGACCACAGAGAACAATTTCCTTTAGAAATAATTTGATTATAATCACACATCTGTGTTTATAGGAGGCTTGTACCAGCACTTGAGAGAAATTAGCACTAACAAGTCTGACAGAAATCATTTTACAGTTAACATGCCAAGTGTGCTGATTAAATGCATCTAATTAAGTTACAGGTGCTTCGTGAGCTACAATAATTAAGCCTCCATCACAGAGATATACAACATATGCTGCAAACTTAACACTCAGTATTCTGGCTCTTTTACAAACATTTTCTAGTAAACAGCAGCCAGTTCTGGACATGTTTGTGTTCATTCGTCTCACCTTGTTCTGGTTGTTGTTATCATATCGAAGTCTCTGACGGTTTTTGTTCAGTTTGCTCATCAGCATCTTTCCTGTGCGAAAATCAAAGGAGCTGAGGTCCATCTGGTTACCAAGGTAACGGGCCAGCTGAGGCTTGCTCCGAAACTTCTTCCCAGATGGACTGGCAAGGCAGGTGGAGACATGAGAGAGAGAAAAAAATCATCAAATCAATACAATCTGCTATCAAAACTAAAAAGAAAAAGGACAGACCGAACGACTGGAAGACTGATTGTCACACAGATAAAAGACAGCAAGACAGACGCATGGCAGCTGAACAAGGCAGACAGAAATGTGTAAACATGGACCACAACGTGCAACAAGTCAAGAAGCAGTAGAGAGCAGGACACATCCAAATGAGCAATGACACTGAAATCGCCTCAGCAGTACTTTGTGAAATGGATGCACTCCTTCACGAATTATCTATCAAAACCCTGTTATCTACTAAAAACAGCACACATTTTATGATAAACTTTTTACATACAGCATTGAAATTTACCTCTACCAAAATAGTCAACATAATGTTAAAATGGCTTAACACTTGGCCAAATGTTTCAAGATGGAAACATTGTAGCTCCACTTGAAGGAGGGACTATGTTTTTAAACTATGTTTGAGCGATGATCAACAAAGGTACAACTGTGGGTGGATTCGTGCTAGTAACTCATGCAAATGTATCACACACCACTGTTAACACCAGTATGATTGTACAGGTAGCCTACCACAAACTATACAACCGACCCGCCTCCCCCCTCTCTTGCCTCTGTTCCTCATCTTGCTCTTCTGCTCTGCTAAATGAAAACAAATCTGGCGTTGTTGATTCACTTCAATGGGAAATAAAGAGTATTAACTGACATTTACACTGAGTTTTATTTATCAGAAAGGCCTCCACAGCTGTGAGCTACTACCACTAGCCTGCACGGCTGGACGGACTCCCGTAAACAAATGTGAGAGGAGGTGGCCTGCTGGCCTTGTTGCCCTGCCGCAAACTAGATCCCCCTCCCCTTCCTACTCCAAACTTTATACCAACCACCGTCCCCCTGATCATATTCCTGTCTGTTTTCGTTCGTAAACTCGGTGTATCGTGCAACTGTAATTATTGCAAGCTCTCGCTCGTTTAGTACCTAAAGTAATAGACATCGCTCTTTCCAGCTGACAAACCCGACTTTCTGGTCACTTCTTCCATTTTCCAGCCTTTGGGGAGAGCAGTGCAATCCCACCTTTTCTTCTCCATTTCCCACGCGAGTAGCCTATTAATCCACTAAAAGTTACAAATAACCAGATTGGACTTGAGGAGATGTGTCGATTTTTTTTGTTTGTTTGTTTGTGGGCTGAAAGGCCTATCGCTTCTTACGCTTTTGTTTCGACCATTTTAAAACGTGCGTCCCCTGTAATGGGATCTCTCAGCGAACAACATCTCATTTCTTTGTCGTTTTGCAGATCGCTCCGCCACGGACCTCAGCCACATCACTACCTGCATATCTCGCCGGAGCACGACGGCTACATCCGCAGGAAAACAAGGCAGCGCGGCTACGTAAAGACACCGCAAGGCATGCGGAAAAGGACAGGAAGTTTAGATATTGAGACTTCATAATAAAAGTCTAAGTTTGTCACATATATATATAAATATATATATATATTTTATCATTATTTTTTTATTTACATGAACTTCTTTTTGTATGGCACAATCAGAGTTGCTATATAATTTATCAAAAATGTTTTCAGGTTTGGGGTTGCTCAGAGGTCGGCTTGTTTAGACAGTTTTTAATGTAACAATAAAAACTACATAAAATCCTAAAAACTAACAGGCTTTAAACTGTTCTGTAACTACTAATGAAGACGCATTTCCACAAGTTTATTGGTTAATTTAATCTAATAATATCTTTAATGTTTGAGCATGTCCTAACTACGAGAAGTACTCTCTGGTAACAGGAACCATACTCAAAGTCTACCTACCAGTGATAACTTGAGCCTTCAAGTGAATGGCCTTTATCTTGAATTTTAAGTATTATGTCAAAATTTGCATGAACGACCACAATTCCCAAAAAGTTGAGATGCTGTGTAAAATACAAATAAAAACAGAATGCAATTTTTGTTTGTAGGTACATAAATAACAGATCTGAATCAGACATTTTATCATTTCATGGAAAATATTAGCTTAATTTAAATTTGACAGTAGCAACACATCTCAAAAAAAGTTGGAACAATGGCAACAAAAGGCTGAGGAAGTAATTGTCACATATAAAAAAACAACTGGAGGAGACAACAAATTAAGTTAAATGGCAAGTAACAAGCCTGAGTATAAGGCAACGCAAGGCACGTTTATTTGAATAGCACATTTCATGTACAGGACCATTCAAGGTGCTTTACATAAAACAGAAGTATTACACCAGGGTGCAGAAAGCATTGAGAAGTATTAGAAACATATTATAATAAATGAAACAACAGAATAATGAGTATAAGAGTATAAGACAAGTATTTTAGAGAGGCAAAACCTCTCAGATGTAAATAAGGGCAGAGGTTTCCCAATTTGCAAAAAAAATTGCATCTAAAAGTTGGGGATCAATTTTCAGAAAAAATTTTCCTCAATGTCAAAATTGGGAAGACTTTAAAGACCCCACCATTAACATTGTAAAATATTATCAAAACATTCAGAAAATCTGGAGAACTTTCTGCACAAGGCCAGCACTGTATTAAAAGCAGGCACGATTCTTTACTAGAAATTATTGAATGGACTCAAGAATGCTTCAAGAGATCACTGTCTGAACAAAGACTACATGCAATCCACAAATGCGGGTTAGAGCTCTATCATGCAAAGGAAAAGCCATATGTGAACATGATCCAAAAACACTGCCAACTTCTCTGGGCCAGAAGGACCATTCATGTTATCTATGGACAGTTTAAAAGCCTGCATATGGTATGGGGTTGCATTAGTGCCTATGGCATTGGCAGCTTACACATGTGTGAATGCACCATCAATGCAGAAAAGTTCATGTAGGTTAAGAGCAACATATCAGAGCAAGCCATTCAAAATCCTTTCACAGAAAGCGTTGCCTATTTCTGCAAGATACTGTTCAACCACATGTTGCACCCATAAAGCAAGGCAGTTGTTCAAAGAAGAGGGGATGCTACACAACACCTGCTCCATCTTTTTTTGAGATGGGTTGCTGGTATAAAAAAACAAAAAAACTAATATTTTCTCAGGAATGGTAAAATATCTCACTTTCAACAACATATATGTTCTTTTATGTTCAATTGGGAAAAGGTTAGTTTATGAGATGTGCAAACCATTGCATTATGTGTTTAGTTAGCCTACATTTTACTCAGTGTCCCACCTGTTCTGATATTTACGTTTTAGTTCATACTTTTTCCAACCCGTTTGTCTTCAAAAATCATGAAAAACAGCACATTTTCCTCATTTGATTTTTTTTCCCCATCAGTGACATTGAAAGAGGGCCCAATCCAACAATGTAAATTTAGCTGAAAATAAATCAATGCAACACTCATTTAGCATAAATATTATACAATAAATGATATATGAGTTAACTGTTCCACTCTTCATAGTTAATATTTGTTTAAGATGATGTACCTGAAACAGGGACATTTTGATTTTATACAGTAAGATAGGCTATATGTATTACCTTGCTCCCTCTGGTCATATCTCGAGTGAAAGGAGCTAAAAACTAACTCTAAGTCCTTTCTTGGCCGTATCCTTCCATTTTGGAAACACAAGGAGTCACTTTTCTTTTGGGATTAAGTAATCATTTAGCCCACGAAGTGGGGCATTGGAAAACTTTTGGATGGATGACTAGGTGACCTTTATTCCTTGCTTCCAAAAAATAAGTGGGTCATCTCATCCATGCAAACAGGAGTAGGGTCAAGTGTAGAGTCAAGGGGATGAATTGAGACTGGGCCTTCAACAGGAGGGAAGGAATCGATAAGTTTACAAATCGGAAAATGGGATGAGAGCAGAGCATGATAACCAATATTTAGGTTATTAGCCCTTTATTTTTCACAATAACAGGAAATTGTATTTCTGCCTGAATGCTCAGTGGCTAATAACAACGGTTCTAACTTCGGGGACCATAAATTTGACAACAATTAGGCCGTAATCACGAAGCAGCAGTGACAAAGTCTATTAACACATTTGAATAGTTAAAGCAACAATAAATTAAACCCCTTGATGTTCATAAGTACATATGCGCATGTTTTTACGTAACGTGTGTTACACTGGAGAGCCGCTTCACCACGACAATGACGACCGTTGTCATTCAGACTCGAAACCGGCTTTTGTAAATGAACAAAGTAGTTCTCATCGATCAAACACACTTCGTTGCAGAAGCATGTCACAGTTTAAAACGCGTTTGTGTGTGCTACACAAGACCAGTACAGCAATAATTACAGACGCTGTGCATGACTAAAATCTCGGTCGAAATACCAGACTATCGACGCAGTAGTTGCCGACTCGGGACTGAATAGGACATCGCTGTACAGAAGATAAAAACCGTATTAAAATAATGCCCCAAAAAAGACAGACGTTCATCCATATTGCCGTAGAGCTATTTGCACGGAGCAAGACTGCAAATTGTATTTGCCTAATCGATGACAAACATGCTTTCTAAATTGATAATAAAACCCAGGTTATCATTCTTCAAATGCCACAGTTACAACTTAATTCTTTGCTCGCGGCCTTATTATCCTTTAGATGATGTACTTACTCGTTTTTGTCCATCTTGAGGACACTATCTCGCTTTCTGCCTCTTGCTATGTTAAATCCCTTCTCCCCTCTCCTCTTTCAGTCCCCTCCCCCTCCAATGTTAGAAATGAAAGACATTATCCACGCAAATTTCGCATTGAGCCAGATAACGAGGATAATGCCTTTCCGAAACATGGCGTATTATAGGTCAGGTACTTTGCAGTACTTTACAGAAATTCTTTTATTTCGTAACACCCCTTTTTTTAAATTGCATTATCAGACACTTTCCCAACGATTTTTAAAATGCAACTTAATTTCAAAGTAGTTTTATGGTCAAATATTGGGTCTGCAAAGCCATCCTAAAAGAAAAAGAAGCATATCCAGCTGTAAAAATCCTGGTTCTGCATATGAATGATATACATTTAAGAAAAACCTCTCACCATGCAGTTTAAAACAAAACATTTTCATTGTTGTGAATTCACAAAATAATTGGACACATTAGGATAAATTAAAGATTTATTCACATCTTATAACACTTCATCAAAAACAGTATTTTTACAGTGTGCATCTGGAAGTCCAAACTCATAGCAAGCCCTCAGTGACTGACTGTTGAGACATGGCATCCCACTTAAGCTTGTCCTGTGTAAGCAATTCACCCATGCGCCCATCCCCAAGTTCTGGTCCTGTAAGCAGACACATGGTCCATTCATTAGCAAAACATGCATAAACGCATCTGTTTGAATGTGTTAAAAAAAACATGTAATTCTTGAGTCTGGAAACCTGTGCCTGACTTGAAAAGTTAATGATTTCTAACATAACTACATTTACAGAGAGCGTTTAGGGTAATGGTTCTAGAGAAAGGACTCCAAAAGGAACATTACTAATACCATTATAATTTTATACCATTATATTACAATATTCAGTCATATTCATAAGAAAACACAGAATATGATACCCAAAAAATTGGCACATTGTTACTTTACTGATTATACAAAGTTAAAAAAATAAATAAAAATTAAAAAAAGATATTTTAAACATTTTATTTCTGTTAAACTGGGACAGTTTCTGTGGGGGGGGGGGGACTACTTGGTCCTCAGAAAATATTATACAAATGCACATTGCTTAACAAGTCCTCAAGAGTAGCTTCAAGCCTTTACTTCCAGTCTACAGTAAGCTTTAGTTTAATAAGCTGTGCAGAAATTGGAGGCAATTCTGACCTCAGTAGGTCAGTTGTTGGGTGTACGCAAAGTGATGGCAATGTTTAACCATGGCCATGACTCAGAATATTTCAACTGGAACTTTTACATGGCAAACAACTTCTGGCAAAAGTGATGGAATCATCTCATTTGGAGGATGTTCAGCATTTTTATTTGGAGAGTGAAGCAGGGAAGGAAAGAAAGGAAAGGAAAGACAGGAAAGTAAAGTAGGAATCAATTGATACTGAACTGCACTGATATAAA
The DNA here is from genome assembly GCA_037177055.1 of Atherinosoma microstoma. Classification (NCBI taxonomy): domain Eukaryota; kingdom Metazoa; phylum Chordata; class Actinopteri; order Atheriniformes; family Atherinidae; genus Atherinosoma; species Atherinosoma microstoma. The sequence continues at coordinate 21,071,939 of JBBBVU010000015.1, read as the reverse complement.
TATACAAATGAGTCTGTTGTAAAAGTGTCTGCAGAGCTCAACTAGTTGTTATACCTGGCTGATTGGCAGAAAACATGGCCCCAACGAGAGGGGGCTGAGTTGAAACACTTGAAACTTCAAAAAGGTAATTCAACTCAGAGCGTGGCAAAAGATGATGGCCATTCCCAGCCAGCCGTGTCTAAAATTTAGAAGATGTACAAAAACACAAAATGGGAAGGTTGTAAAAGGAAAACACACATTGGGTTAGGAAGGCAAAACGTCAAGACAGAAAACTCAAAGGAACATACCTTCAAAATAGAAAGTGCATGCATGCACACAAAAACAGGGAAAATAAATTAAAAAAAATGTTTTTAAAAAAGGCCAGCAGAGCAGGAGTCATTGGTTTGCAAGTTAACTGGAAGAAACTGCTGAAGGAAATGGGATTTCCAACCAGGAAATCCGAATGTAAACCACTATCGCTGATTTATAATTTCTGCCACAAGTTTTCAAACCATTATATGAATAAAAGAAAGGAGGTGCAATGTATTACCGATTATTTCTGGTTCATAATTCAACTTTTTGGTGTGAAAAGGTATGTTTTACAAAGCATAAATGTTGAGCTAATAAAGTTGTTTTGCATCGTATCAGTCCATTTATTAAACATCCTCCAAGTGTGGTGACTCCATTATTTTTGCCAGGGGTTGTACACCTGCCTGCATCTCATCTAAGGGACACAGTAAAAGCTCATCAGAAATTCAGCTGAACACTGCAAACCATGCGAGAGGGAAAGAACATCTATACATTTGGTTGGCATGAAGACAACCGACTCACATCTTAAAAGTCTTCTTTACTCATCCTTCTTGAACTTTCCACTAACGTATGGAACATAGTCTAGAATTAGTCGCCAGTCTGTGAAGTGAACGAGCGCCACGCCACCGACTGTTCCCCATGCAACCATATTTGGTACCCTAGATGGAAGAAAACAATGGAATTTCTAATGAGACAGAACCACAGAAGCATCTGTGATGTTCATCATACATGTGCATAGTACATTGAAGCCAATTTACAATTGGCTGAAACTTTGAAGTTAGAAAAAAAAAAATAGAAAAATTATTACATTTGAAGAATTATATCATTAACACAAACTAAATGCCTTTGGCATATACAGAGGTGAAATATAACCAAGTGTATATTGTTTAATGTACTGTACTTAAGTACAAATAACGGTGCTGTAAAAATTCTATGAAATAGTTGATTATAATATTTTACTTGTTTAAAGCTTATCAAAACCTGTTGCCAGGAAGTATTCAGCAAAGATTTCAGGAGATAAAGTTGCTATTCACTTATAGGTACAGAAATCTTCAGGAAACCGTATTTTAGAACCACATTAAAGGGAAGGGTGTTAATTTGTGGAATGACTTGGACAGAGAAACAAACCAGGTGAAATCAAAAATTGTATTTAAAATAAAAATGAAAGCAGTTTTGTTAAACAAATATTAAAAAACTTGAAAGCTGATTGGATAAATACCCAATACTAGTATAAAAATTGTGTCTTTTTTGTGTTTGGTAGCTGATTTGACTTGATATTCTGTTGTATTGATGGTTAGGTGGAAAGGGGGCAGATAAGTATTTACAGATGCTTATAAAAAGGTGCTTATACCATCATTGAGTGTTGTTTATGGAACAAAATATGTTGGACTTTCCACTTTACTATATTAGACAGCTTTTGTTAGTGACTGCCTGCAAATACTTTTTTTTTTTTACACAAAATACAAATTTCTAGTATGGTCTTAACTAGGGATGCACAATATTGACAAGCCCTATTTGTAATGGCCAATAAAGCATTTTAAAAATCTATACAGGTACTATTGTCTGGATCAGTGGTTGCCAGCCCTACCAAGGGGACATCAAAGATAACAGGGGATGCACTACGTCTTCACTCCAAAGAGATTGTCAAATATTAACACAAACTAGCACATGTACAAAAATCATAACACATCCGTCAGCTTCACCAGCTGATTGCCATGCAGGGTCGTGGGAGGAGGTGGAGCCTCTTGCAGCTGCTATTAGGCGAGAGGCAGGGAACACCCTGGACAGGTCACCGGTCCATTGTAGGGCCAACATACAAACAACCACTCACTCCTAGGGAGAATTTAGAAACACCAATTAACCTAACAAGATTGTTTTGGGGCCATGGGAGGAAGAGGGATTACCCAGAGATAACCCATGCATGTACAGGGAGAACATGCACATAATCCTAATTTATTTACTGGATTAATAGATTCTGTAGGAGGCTGAAGATATATAACTGTTACACACACTGTAGGTGTGTTTTCAATCAAAATGGCATAACTCTCATACACGTTCATTCCCCGCAACAAGACAAATAAGCAAATGTAGCCTTCCGAATTAAACTTAATGCAGTGAAGAGACACTCTTCATATGTACAATTTCAATTTCAGATGAAAGTCTGGTGGCACTGTGCATATCTTTATGTACCATTTTGCACATAAATTTACATGGCATAACATGTTTCTGGAAGAGTGTTTGGAGATGGTGACATCCAGGCTACTTATTGATGTAACTCAAGTTCTGGACCTATAAATTTCCATACAACAAGACATGGAATACATTGTCTATGAAGATTAACTTTAAGTTAATTAAAAAAATTTTTAAATGTACTACACAAAAACAACTATTATAATAATATCAACTACATAACCAGGGGACAATACGCTGTGTTCACAGTCTCGGTTGTTCTGGACCTCAGTGCTGCTTTTGACAAAACTGATAATGAAATTCTTTGGATGATTATAAAATAAAAAGGAAAAAAAAGTTGGGACCCACTAATTTGGATTGAGTGAGGGAGGCATCAACTAAGTCTGTTAGAAAAAATGAAACGTTTTTACATTAAAGTATAGCTTGTGTACATTAAAGTCAAATATTTCTTTTATCCAATGAATTTGTACATTTGAAAAGCTACGTACTTTTCTCAGCAAATAGGGACTATGCATAAAGATATCAAATATCAGTCCAAATTAAAATACGTAGACATTCAAGACAGTCAGATTTACAATATTATGCATCCCTAAAATTAAAACAACCTAACAGTTAATAGTTGTACACCTTAAATTAGGAATCACCATAACTGTATCTCTTGGGCCGTTGTCCTGCAAGTTTTAGTCATTTTACTGTTGTATTACACCTGAATCACATTAAAATGTTCTCTAACAGCTTTTCGTCTGGTTCTGCACAAACCTTGTAATGACCCATTAATGACCCAGTGTGTTGCAGCAGGGAAACATCTTACAGTGTGTTGCAGCAGGGAAACATCTTACATAAATAGTTTATTAGTTATCCAGTGGGAATCTATAGGCAACATACCAAAGACGACGTCCGCATAATAATCACAGTGATGTACGATCAAAATAATTAGTTGCCGTTAAGTACAAAACAGTTTGAAATGTTTTACTTTAACTAAATATAACACAAAATCTTACATTTACAGTAATTAAAGAAAATTATGTTACAGGAAAAATCTCAGTACTTTACAACAGTTATAGATTTGGGTAACAGCATATTACTTTAGAGGTTGTTTTTTTTTAATCTATGAGAATTCACCTGTAACTATAACATGAAAATGTTTATAATTTCTTAAAGTATGGGAGTACTCCAATCTTTAGACATCAGTTTAACAATCTCTCAAAAGTACAATTTTGCACAAAGTGAGGGCTTTGGAGTGGGCCCATTTCGATACTAACTAAACATTTGACTTTCAGGCTAGTCGTAAATCTTCCGTGTCCTTCTGGTCAATGTCACTTCACTTCTACACTAAATGAGCTTCTTACAAACGATAAGATAAGTCTGGCCAGCTTGAAATGAACATAAATGCTAAGCTAAAGTTAGCTTGTAAGCCAAACAGGTCACGCAGAAGGACACAAGGACGACGACAACACAACCAACATGACAAAAGCACAAATCATTCATCCCAGAGCTCAAACTGTTATTGTTAATACTTACCACGCCCGCAGAATAGTAATGTACTTGCCACCGACGACTTTATTGAGTATTTTTTGGACCATTCTGACCTCTTTCTCGTAGCGCTTCACAACACGGTACGTTTCCCTCGCTGATGGCTGTTAAGGACCCTACGTAAGGTTGGCTCTTCTGATGCCTGTTCAAAATAACCGGCGAAGTAAACATCCTGGGTGGGTTTACCAACAGGGTCGCCTCAGGCTACCAGCAGGTTAGTTTTTCAGACGTTTTTTTTTTTATATATATATATAAAAAAGACACGTTAATTGGTATAATTCCTTAAGGCGGTGCCTAATTATTGCACACCCATGTCAAATGCATTTGTTCCCTAACCCTTAATTGACAATGAAAATGAGAAACAAATTCATTTTCCGCACTACAATAAACCCTTTATAACAATGGTTTCTTTTATTTTGCTTTTAATGTATACAATATTCAAAAGCCAGACATTGGAAAAGGTATAATCTGTTATTAAAAATGGCACATTTATTGCTACATTACTGTTATGTACAGGACAGTTCTCAACTATATATATTTATATATGTTTATATATGAGACAGATTTTGTGAGGCACAATGAGGACTCTGGATGAGTCAACATGGTCCTCACCCCAAGATGGCAAGCTCTGCAACTGCGGCTGTATTTAACACTCAGTGGTCACATCTTTTTAAACAAAAATATGAAAAAAATAAAAATAAAAAATTTAAAGCAAGATTTTAATCACTGCTTTCTATTACTGAATGAAGTCAAATCCCATCAAATTAAAACTCTATGAGCTCCTGTGTCAGCCAGATTTGGGTAAAGAAATAAAATTAATACAAATATGCAATTTGTCATTTGTACACTAATGTCCATAGAATACAAAATGATACCTAGTCTGATTTCCCTTACAACAAACCAGCATAATTCCACACACTCACGGATTTTGAAATAGACAAAAGTTCAGACACAATTTTTTGAAATAATTGATTAGAACTTCACACACAAGTCACTTTCAATGCTATTTAAGAGCAGGAAGTTTGAAAGTCAGGCCTGACAATGATAACTAATCACTATAGTGAAAGTCACTGCAGCAAAGGGCTTGTGCTCTGATATATACACAATTGTAAAATGCTCCAAGTCTGAAGTTCCAGCTAGTGTGGGAAATAATACTCACATCCTACACGGAAACTGAAGCAACACATACTGAAACATGTTCATGTGCATCAAAGACGGACAAAAAGAGCCGAAAGCAGCCTCTCTTAAACCCTGTCATGTCAAGTGATTTAGCAGTTTTAGGAAAGACAGAACTGGACCCGTGACCATGACCTCAATTAAAACAGCAGTTTGGACAATGTAATCCAGTTGAAAAAAATTAGGGGAGGGGGGCGGTAAAGAACTTAACAAGATCTACGCAACATTTATTTATTTAACTAGATACACTGAAAGAAAATCTCTTTATTCCATTTAAACTTCCTCAAAATTGAAAAAAAAAAAGCATTAGGAGAAGGGAGGGTGGGGGAATGAACAAGTACCTCTTTAATCTCCATGATAAATGAAATGATATGGTTCACAAAAAAACAAACAAACAAACAAACAAAAAAAACTGTCATAAATGAAAAATACAAGTTCAGGCACTGATAAGGCATCACTCTCCCATCATGACATCTTAAGTCTTGAGAATGAAAAGGCCACACTATTGATTTGTATAGGTCTTTTTCTTCATCTTTTTTTTGTAGAAATTAAACACACAAAATGCTCTACCTCCCACTTGTGATAACATGTTGGTAATAAAAAGAAACCATTCACAACTTGACTTGGGAATAACATCACAATAACACTGTTTTGTTCTCCGTATTATCCATTACCTTACACCCAAATACAGGTATCTGCCTCCAAAATAAGTGTGCAGGAAACCTGACTGATCTGCACACAGAGAGCCACTTGACTTGAGGGCAGACGTAAGAAAAATATGAAATGAAACTTATTACACTGAGATGACAAGAACCCAGGAACACAACTTTGAAAATGAAGGCGATCCACATTTGTATGATAGCTACATTCAAAACCAGTTGCATAATTACTGTTGGAGACAAAAATCCCTCCCCACATCTATTGTAAGTGCCCGCTGCTGAAGTAGGAGTACCTCAACAGGGATGTGGCACAAAAGTCTGTCCCAAATGGAAAAAGTTCATCTGGGTAGCTGATGGTGCACCTCACGTCTAAAACTGGAATAAAAAGGATATTATCTGTTGATCCTTTTCCTCCGTCATCCCAGTTCAATTCTGAATTAATTTTTGAACATCATTTAAGTGTCAAATATCCCCTTATACAGCTCATCTACAATACACTCTAAACTTCAAACTAATATTGCCATTTATGTAAAAAAATCTACAATGTATAGACTAACAAAAAATATATATTTTTATATATATTTAATTTTGAAAAATGAAACAGAATAATGTATGAAGTGAATTTACACATCACACTTCTCTCAGTAAGAAAGGTGAGAACACACTTGCTCAGGAGGAAGGTGAGGGTCTGTAATTCAGTGGGAATGCTCATTAAGGAAAAGAAAGCCTCAATAACAAAGGCTCGTCTGTTTTAACAACTGCGGCTGATGAGATCCCTCCATTAAAAGGAACCCAGATTTTTGTCTTTCACAGAGCATCAACAAAGGGGAAAGACTTGAGCTGTTAAGTCTGCTGGCACTGTCAGTAAACCATTTCAAGAAAGTAACAGCACTTAGCTGTGCTGATCACTAACAAGTGATTCAAATGGCTTTTATACAAAGACTTTCAGGGACTCAAATGTGATACAAGTCAACACTTAACTTCCAGCCTAAATCTATACAACTGTGCTTTGTCTTGTCCATGTATGCTTTAGTACATAAAGCAGTAAAAAAAACCTGGCTGTATAACAAGGAACCCCTGGAGTAACACTAGAATTCTTGGTCAACAAAGAGGAAGAACAATTTTGTTTTGTTGACAAATTCTACCCCACTTGATAATCCATAACTTTCAAGGAAGAAGTCTTTGATTCCAAGTCTCCAGATGCCTTGTGGGATGAGACCAGGCCTGAAGCAGAGACTGGCTCTGGGTCAGAGTTCCCGTCTTTCAGGCAAGCTGCATTTGAAATGTCAAAACTAATAATGACCTTTCCAACCATCGTCCACAAGCAAGAGGAAAAGTTACTGAATTTTGACAATTCAACTATGGGCTTGGTTACATAACATATGTAAGACTGTACCATCACGCTGGGAATGACATACATTAAAAATAATTGCTCATACACATAAGCAATCCCTCACAAATGTTCCTCACATGTAAAGCAATTTGCTTAAATGTCAAATAGAAAACATGTAACAATTAGGCACAAATTCTTGATTTAATTTGTGTTTGTTTAGGTCTCCTTTTTTTTTTTTTTTTCCTCTTTCCCTCCACCAGAGCACCTCTTGGCAGTGTGTGTAGTCCCAAAATGTGGCAGGACAAAAAGTACTCTGGTGTTAAACCAAAAGGTGGAAACCAAAATGAAAATAAAAATATTACATGTATAAAACAAAGCAAAACTTTGAAGAAAAAAAAAGTTCTTCACATTTGAGTTTGTAGTCATGGTTGGGAGTGCGACAAACAGGCTGTGTCAGTTTTGGCAGTATGTATGTGTGTACCAGTGTGTGAATGTGCATCTTGAAACTCAAACGGACAATACACAGACATGTCCACATATACACACACACACTGAGAATAATGGGTGGAAGAAATCGGTTAAGGCCACATCCTCTGACAGCCAGGGAAACACCACCAGATCTGTGAAAAGGAAGGACCACAAACATTATGCAGCTGTAACTCAACATAACTTCAACAAATCTGTTGCACTGTGACTTTAAAGCCCACCTGGTGTTACATGTGGCCAACTGGATTGTGGCCATCTCCTCCCATGCTGGGGTGGCCTCCTGAGAGCTGCATGGGTGTTTCTCCCACCACCCCAGACACCTTCTCTTCCTCACGCCGTTTTAAACATGCTGCCTTGGGGTTAAGGTTACGCTCTGATGAAAAAAAAAAAAAACAGAAAACAGGGGGGAAAAAAAAAACTCAGACTGATAAGACTGGGTTTCTCATAGTCAACCTTCTGTCTGCAGACTTACCTCTGACTTGTTGTTCTAAATTGAGGATGACGTTGACTGCTTGGTGAAGGATGAGAAGTTTGGTCTGAGGTTTGTCATGGCTTAGGTGCAGCTGACACATCCTCCCAAGCTCCTTAAACGCCTCATTGATGTCTCGTACTCTGAGGCGTTCACGGGCATTGTTAGCCACTCGTCGCTCCCTCTCACGCTCCATCTTCACCTCAGGGGGAAGGTCCTCATCATCCTCGTCCTGACTAGTAAATGAAAAAAAGAAAAAGTGGTAAAGTTATAGGCAAGAACATTAAAAAAATAAAATAAAATAAAACATCACACAGCCATGTTCATGCAACCATGTGGCAAACCCGCACTTCTGCATTAAAATAATGCATTCAACGTGAGGTCTTTGAGAAGTTTACAGTGTGTTATAGGTGATAATGTATCCATCCAAGAAGCAGCACCTCCACTTCTGATGACCACTAGATCGATTTGGATGAGTGAGATAACTTTTGGTATTATTCTTTTTGCTCTGTGTCTGTATCTGTGATGGTTCAGCTGTCACCTCACAGCCTACTAATCTTTTGTTTTTAAATCTTTTTTAGTGTTATATCATTTCATATGTGCACTCACAACCGTTTATTTCCTTATATGTAAATCATACAGAGACCAATTACATTTTAATTATGAATTTAAAAGCACAAACATTTAAGGACATTTATTTCCAAAGTGTAAGTGATCATTTAATAAGTTAAAAATATATCAACATATATCTGCCAATCAAAGGTCAAACTTTTGCCACCAGCTCAAAGAACGTGCTTTGAGTGATGCCCGACAAGAGCCCAGAAAGTACTAGGAACTGATTCCCTATTGGAGAAACTTACTCATCTTTCTGGTCTGATAGGCCAGAGAACATCGGGAGGGTCAACACCTCCTTTCTGTAAACGTGACATGAAGGGAGGGGTATTTTGACATCATTAAACACCTAACAGCCTGTACAATCAGTGGAAAATACAGGAAAGAAGCTGCGTTGTTTTTAATTGAGCAACAGCTGACATTTGGAGCCTTAAAATAGATACTTCTTGAATTATATGGCTCTCTTTATTAATATAGTAAAATGGTAAAATGACAGACTTCCCTGTAGTGGGATAAAATAATTTGGATGAGAACATTATTTTAGTTTTCAAAATAAATACAGATAAGCAACTGAATAGTACATTACCTTGTTCGATTGCGCGCTACCTTGGAGTCTTTCTTTTCCTCCTCTGACTTGTCTGCAACAGACGAGTTTTCGTCATCCTCTTTGTCTTCTCTTTTAATGTCTGAGCTGCTGGAGGAGTGTGTGGAACGGGCCAATCCACCAGGGAGACCTAAAAATATACAAATAAAAATGTTCATCCAAAGACATTAAAGACCTAATGAGTCGAAAGCCAAGTTCAAAACAAGTCAGTATTTATGAAGAGGTTAACTGCTACACAAAATGTTTTGTTTTAGAACTTTACACTACAAAGACAAGACTAAAATGATCTACAAAGAAAACAACCAAACTTACTTGTAAAGCCTTCTGGCTGGCCAACTGATGGTGTGGGTCCAGATGCATGATGACCGTGCAGGAGAGTGCTGCTGGGAGGAAGACCTGTGGGTTCCTCATGTTTACTTCCCTGCTGATCAAAGTGGAGAGCAATGACATGAATCTCATAAGGAAAGACAGAGCCCAACACCACCACAGACTAATGTTTCTCCCTATGGAATGTGTTAATAAAACCTGCAGACAAAGTAACCTGTACAGCTGGAAAAAAAATCCAAAAGAAGATGAAAGGATAAACAATAATTAAAATAACAGCCTCTGTAACAAAGCACAAAGGTTACTCTATCTTTTTGTGAAACTGACTTTACTTCCAAAAGATGTTACGCATCCTACAATAATTTGTTGGCCAGCAGATGGCACCATTGACACTATATTAATATATTTTATTCCTTGTGAAATAAAATCCCAATTAATGCCATTAAGATTTTTTTTTTCATTTTTGCTCCAAATTTTTCCCCATTTATCCTGTTATTTGTTTCAACCGTATCCCTTTATCTGAAGCATCCATACATTTATCGATGTAGGTCATCAATACAAACTGCACCAATCAAGTGTCCCATTGGGATTATTAAATGTTATTCAGTTGACTTCAATTAGAGCACAGAGTTAATCAATTAAAAAGGGTAATTTGTGGAGCCACATAAAATAATGTAAATAAATTTCTTCCATCACAAATCTTAATGCAAGGGTAATTTAAGGCATGTTTTATTTAGACCTTTACAAAGAGTGACTTTAGAAATGTCTGAGCGTCTGAACATTTACTGACAAAATACACACAAAGCTCCTTGTAAAGAAGTTGTAGCATGAATACTTGTTTGCTTCATGACACAATGTACAGCACATTGTGTGTCACATAAAAGAAAGCTCAAGTGACTCACCATGGCAGGATGTCTATTACTGAGAGCAAGGCTGGTGTTGGGGAAACCAGGAGAGAGGCCTCCAAGGCTGCCATTGTGTACTGACGACAACAGGTTGTGCATGTCAGAGTGAGCGCCCTCTAAGGCAGGGCTCTGACCCACAGCATGGTTACGGAGTACATGAATGGCCTCTTCCAGGCGGTCCTCCATTTTCCCCTGCTATACAAGTACATGAATAAATATGAATATCGACATAACAAAGTCCAAGCAAAATATTTAAAAATAATTTATTTAAAGGGGGGCTATCATGTCATTTTCAGGCACAAAGAACCCTTTTATAGCACTATCAAATAACTGTGTTACCTTCAGTTGTTTTGAAAATATTGTGTATAGAAAAAAACAACTCAAAAGAATTTTAGCTTGCAACATGTCTGTATATGAAGCCTAGAAAATTTGCCTCTGTCTTTAAGACTCTCCGACCCTTTCCGACACACCCCTTTCAGCATGTTGCTGCAGCTGAGAGTAGGAGGGGGGAAGGGGTGCTCTGCTGAAGCTGAGCTCAGCAATAAAGGGGGAGGAGCTTTGCAGAATAGGAGGTGCTATGCAGTAGCAGCCGTTTTTGCTCCCCTCGGTGGCTTCAACAGGGAATTCAAGGATTTCTCAAATATGCATGAATGAGCGAAAGCAACCCGCGGAGTATGTGTTTGGGGAGGTAATGACATGATAACTTGATAAAACGCTACAAAAATTCAATTTTGCATGTTACCCCCCCCTTTAATTGAGTAGACTTATTCATTGTTGGACACACAACTGTAAAAATAGGCATCATCACATAAAAGCTAGAAGAATAAAATTATTGTTATGAACTCTGGGCTTCAAATAATCTCTGATGTAGCAGGAAAATCTTAACCTACCAGTGCATGTGGTTGTCCGTCATAGTTGGGTGTGGTGGGTCTTTGCCACTGAGACTGAGCTCCTGCTGGGAGAAATAATGCATTGTGTTCAGTGCTAATTTTGTCATTTACAGCAGATGGAGCTGGAGACACATTTTTGTGATGAATATTAAGAATGCAGAAGATCGTTTTCACTAAACAAGGTAAACTGATAAAATTAAATATGCCAAATTCAAATTCTTCCAACTTCACACTGAAATGGTATAAATCTTACATTTTTACACAATCTATGTGAGGACTGAACTGTACCTGCAATGGCTTGAGGAGATCCAGGAGTAGAAGGAGCTGAAGGGAAATTATTACTGTTGTGGTCTGATGGGTAAATCTGAAATTGGAACAAAATGAATCTTTAAAAACAAAGCTTTTTGGTGTCATTTGTAAATGAACAACAATTACAATAATGACTCACCACTAACTTGCAAAAAATGAAGCAACAAACTGCAAAGAACCTACCGAGGCAAGAGCTTTCCCAATCTCATCTCCTGAACTGCTCGCTGTGGTGCCTCGGTTGGCTGCAGAGGCAAAATATACAATGTGAATCAGATGACCTGATAAAATATTCTAGAGAAAAACAAAATGAAGCACATGGCTGCAGAAGTTGAATCAGTGACAGATGCTTGCAAATACTTTTCTGATGAGGACAGTTAAAAAGGTCCTTACCCATGATGCCTTCTCCGTTGATGGTGGGTGTGTGGCTGTAGGTTGTGGAGGCTGAGTGGAAGCCGTTGACTTCACTGCCATGCAGAGGATAGTTCTGTGGGGAGACAGAGAGTTTAACGCCTATGGAAAATGGATAAGTTCCACCAAAAGGAAAAAAACAACAACACAAAAACCTTAAAATAAATAATGAAGCAACAAACTTCAAGAGAACTTTTTCATGATGAATTATTCCATTAGTTGTACAACAAATATTAACCATATGATGGGAAACTTCTTATATGCATCACTTTGAACTTGTTTTCCCTCATCCTGGCCTTCAGTTTTACCCGTCTCGTCCAAGGTGCATCATCTTGTTCCCCTATTCCCAATTATTTTCCGTGATTTTCTCACATTCCTCTCTCATCCATACGTATCATGTATGTGTATAAATTACTCCTCACATCTGCAGTCTTCATCTCTCATTCTGAAGAACTGTCAGATTGTTTACTGAATGACTAATGGATCTTTCTTTCAAGAAATACATTTATAAAAAGACATCTTAGTGGGTCTTTTCTCTTTGCTGCTGTTTTGGAAATTGCTGTTGTGTATTTTAAAATTAAAAATATGGCAACAACAATTACAGCAATTGTTTTCTTGATGAGAGATTGGGTCTTAGAGGCTACCAGATAATCATAAATGCTAAAATTTCATGTGAAATTGATTGAAAAAAAAAACTGAAAAATTAAGATTGGTTTCAACCCACCATTCTGTCCTGTGGGTTGATTGCAGGAAAAGAGCCTGGTTGTCCAATGTGAGGGGAATTGCCAAGCATGGTAGAGTAGCCAGAAGATGACCAGGGGTCTTCTAGGGAAAAATAAAGCAAGTTGAAAATATGAAGAAAAAAATGCCTCACAAAAAAAAAAAAAGATTATGGGATTTAATCATTCAAATGATTTTCTCTGAGGTTACCTTGCATGTAGAAAGAGCCTGGGTAAACTGCACCAGGTTTAGCTCCAGGGTATCCTCCATTGTCCCTGGCAAACTCGTCACCGGATGTGGAAGCATATACCTGAACGAACAAACACACAGGCAACAAACAGTTTAACCAATGTCTTTATAATAGCTAGTAAACGCACACCTTACAACACACTGATTGGCAAAACTTTTTAAAAATGGTGAACAGCACTGATCATGCTGTAACAATACAATACACTGTGTTCTGTAAGGAAATATGTGGTCTTTGAAGTGAACCACATTTCTGTAAGGAAATATGTGGTCTTGAAGTGAACCACCCATCTTAATATTAAACACAAAGACTCCCTGACACCACGGGCATCTGTCAGCAGGAACATGCTCTGCACCACGTAAAAAAGACTTGCCCAGGATGAGGCCAAGGGAAAATGACAAACAGCCAGTGAAAGTAAGCTAGCCTCCAAATGATCCAGATCCCAATTCAAGCCAGCAGTAATATGATGCACGCATCGAAGCAAGTCTGTTCCATGGAAGTCCCACTGATCCTCTACCTATATCCCAATGCCACACAACAAGACACCTACAGAGATTCCATGTTCATGTTTTAATGAAGTGAAGGGGGGAGCCAATATACGATATGAGCTATATAGTTTCAACAGCAACACTTGTAGTGTATAATTACGAGGTTTAAAAAACAAACAAACCCAAAATAAGAGGGAATTAAGTAGAGCAGCTGAACCACCTCATTATCAACATATGTTCACCCATTGATCTACCATATTTTAGTTATCTATGAAACACCATTTAATTACACTAGCTTCAAGTGACCACAAGATGGCAAGAGGGAGTCTGCTGGTAGTGGAGGAGGAAGACCAGCTCCTCGCCAGTAGAGGAGAACACAGTGGCCATGGCATGCTGGGCACAGCGACGGCTTGAATCCCAGTGCACAGTGAGCATTTCCTCTAGCTCCTAGGACCCCAGTGACATCGCCCTGCCTGGCCTGCAGCCCCTCCCTATAACATGCTCAGTATCAGCACGCACACATACCATGCATTCAGTGAGCCAACACACCCATTCATGCACAATCCAAAAGCAATGTCCTTAAACAAGCACCATCACATTTGATATGGCATCAACAAAAGGACTGAAACTTTGAGAAGGAACAGCTCTGATTAAATTCTACACGAGAAGCAAGAGTTCAAAAATCCCTTCAAAATACTGGTGACAAAATTGGAATAAGTGGACTCAAAATAAACAGCCTGAAGATGGACATAAGAAACCCTCAGTTTCCAGGCACCATCATGCTCCACTCACTCCTCCTTTTCCTCCTTTCCTCTGTACTACATGGCAGATAGAGGAAGAGAGAGAATGGAGGCTATGCTGCAAAGAATGCTAATCCAGAAAAGGGATTTTTTCTGTAATTTGATTTAACAGGGAGAAGTGGAAAGGGAATGGAGAGATGCACTTCTAATTACAGAGCCATCTGCCTGTTCCTGGACCGCATCCAACTCCACAGGCAGCTGGGCTGAGGAGAGGGAACTAGGAGAGGGAGAGAGATGGGGGCTGGGATCCAGTCAGCAAGAGAGACGGAAAGAGAGGCAGAAAGGGAGAGATTGCAGTGGGTAGGGGGTGGTAAAGGGGCAAAAGGGGGAGGACTGAGGGGGAAAAAATGAAGGCCCTGATGATATATGAAATGGGTAGAGAGATGAGGGGTGTTGAGGGGGACAGGAGAAGGTAATCTAAATGACTTAAACAAAGCTTGATATGGCCAGGGGAGTGTGAAGGAAACAGGGGATTTAAAATGATCACGGTTAATTCAGGGGAAAACATGATGGAGATGGCTTCATTTAACAATAGGCTTTGAGTTGTTCTTTCACAGGGAACAATGTCGTGCAGCTCGAGATGGGAACACAGAACTACACAATGACTAGTGCTGCAGGATAATTGTATTCTCAGGAAGAATGGGATTTCTAGGGTAAAATCCTCAACTAATAGGGGTTTAATGTAATTCAGGTTATGACCGTGTAAAGGTCCCTACACTAGAAAAACGTGCTGTGGAGGCGGCAAGGGGGGCAGATGAAGATTAACATCAAACTAACCTCCACATGCTTATATTCAACCACAAAGGTTTGTGGGTAGTCTACGAGATAACCAGGGGACAGAAGAAAAGCCTGTACAGGTTCTTCAGTTTGTAGCACATAAGTGGAGGTGAGGGTTCGCTGGGCAACGATGATGTGAACAGGTATCAGTATCTGACACATTAATCCAGCAGATTAAGGGAAAAACAGGAAATTAAGTTTACATTGCTGATAGCTTTTAACCATTCCGTGATTTAAAGCACCATCATTGAAGTAACAAAAGTAGATAAATTGATGGGTTGGTAAAGAGAAGAGGGAAGCGAGGAAAAAACACAGGATCATCACTGGCAGTCATTAATCTGGGCTCAGACACAGGGCTAAGAGGCCTCACAAGCATTGCGCCTCACAACTGGGTCACTCACAGGGGGAGGCCCACCCAGGCCATCATGTGGTGAAGCGTAGGCGGAGGACTGGGTGAGGTGGGGGAGGGGGGTTCACACACAGACTTCTCATCATTCGCACTAAAACCACAGAGGCATCGTTCACACTGCGGGGAACGACTGAGGTTGAGACAGTGAAAAAGACAGTGCCTCAGTCATACGGAGTGATCACTCTCCATCTCTGCGATTTGTAGCCACTACGATGACATGTGTCTACAAACACAAGCTTCGGCAGCCACTTCAACACGACAACACCCACAGGTGGGGGAAAGCAGAGGGGCCGTTAGACAATGACTGCTTCTTTTTCTCCCCCAACGAAACAGGATAGTTCCTCAAGATCAACTCTACTCTGAGCACATACTGACCCTAGTGCAAATATGATGATCACACAAATCAATAGATGGTTTTAGTAGTTCCATCACTTACAACTGTATTTCACACCAACAGGAAAAAGAACAATACTAATGCTTCAATAAACATTAAGCAAAATCTCACATTTATTGCCAATTTGGATTTAGTTGTTTATATCAACTTGTTTAATTTATTCATTTCATTCTTGCACTGGGGAAAACATGTCAGCATATGCACAAGTTAATACTGTATTATTACTTACTTTAAACTTTTATCAACACTAAAGTTGAAATCCTTGGCAAACATCTAGAAATGGTAAGTGATTTGCTTGCATTGTGATTTCCCGGGCTTTTGTTCTGACCAACCTCAGGAGATGTAGTGAAACAGAAGCAACAAGTGTGAAGATGCAAAGTTTCCAAAGGCAGTTCATCTTTGAGGTCACACATATTCGATAACTACAGTACCACAAGGTGAGGGTTAAAGAAAATGTTTGCGCAATGGCAACATTTCTGTGGTAGTTAAAGCATCAAATCTGTGGTTCTAGTGCAATTAAATCAAGCACTGAATCTGTGCTTGAATAGAGACAAACTCAGGGAGCTACTCACCAGTCTCAAATTTAAAATGTCACGTTAGCTATCTTACAAGTATTGCACTGGTACGGCTAGTGGCTGTAGCCATTTCAATCCGAAAATATCAAGATGTGCTGGTATTGTGTTGAAAATGCTACATAGCATTTCAATTGAGCAGACAGTCTTAAGAGCCAACTAACATCTATGGTATTGAAACAGTTTCTCAGCAGCAGCGGAGAGACAGGAGTGGTATCTGGGCACAAGATTTAAGATTAGATTATGACAGTGATTTATAAATTGACAAGAATCTTATTTGCTTATGTTCACTCCCTTTGAACTAATACCAACATTCATGAACTGTACACTCAGACAGTACAGTGTGCAGTGACTAATATATTCAGCTATGTGTAGCTGCTATCATCCTCACATCAGCTGCTAGACACCCTGGGCCCAATGACAAAATTGCAACACTTTGTACAGTAAATAATTGCACTATAAGGTACATCATACAGTTGAAACCAGCGTAAGGGGTCTACACTACTCTAAGGAATTTATTAACAGTTTTGTAAAATAATTTAAAAAGAAACCCAAAGATATGAATTCAAAGAAAGGAAACTTTGGGGACAAAAAAAATTCACTTCAGCCAAATGACTTACTGAGAGTCTCAAGTGATTGATTGGATTAAAAAAAAAAGGGAAAAAAAATAAAAAATAAAGGAAAAAATTAAAAAAAAAAATAAGGAAATAAAAGATCTGTGAGGCCCTAATCCTCACAGATCTTTTAAGGCTGCACAAGATCTCAAAATTTAAAATCGCAAGATTAACATCACATCAATATCAAAGACATTGAGTAAAAATAAGTCAAGCACAGGTATATCAATGGGGGCTGCGTTCCAACGAGAAGTTCTGCTTTTAGTGCATGTTCTTCAACTAAATAGCATGTGCAGGTGCAGTAGTGGGATGCTACTGAGACTGATTAATACGCCTGAGATTAGCATGATATATTGAAGCATTTGATTACATAGTGGAAATCAAATTGTCATCTCATTAGTCAATGATTCCACGTCATGTTTTCCTAATATTGTGTGGCTCTAGCATCTTTTTCAAAAAATTTGATTAAAACAAAACAAAAAACACAAAAAGAAACTAAAGCTTTAATATTATGACCTACATTCACACATTATGATGAGCGACACCTTCTTTGAAAATGTTCTCCCACAACGTATAATTCAAATTGGGTCACTAAAGAAGATACGTTTACAAGCTTGACAGAGTACCTCAAAATCCGACTAAATTGCTTGTCTACATGACAGTCAACCCCAAACATCACTTGAGACCACTTGACTATAGCGACAACCATAGTGATGATGTTTATTGGGGCCTGAGTTGCCCAACTGTCAACTCCCTGAGAGTCTTACTGAGCAGTGGGTCTTTACCCCTGTCTGTCACAGAACTGCTCAAGTAGAGTGGAGAAAGCAGTGTGCATGTGTGCATGAAAGAGAGAGACACAGAGGCAGAGAGGGGACTGGCTGTGAGCTGTGAAGACGAGCAGAAATAAGCTCTCACCGAGGACGGCAGGCCAGGGGGTTTCCGAATCTTCTTTGGCTGGGTATCTATGTACAGGCGACAGAGAAACAGAGGAAATGTGAAAAATAGGCTAAAGAAATCTTTTAAATAAAGACCTGGAAAATGACTAATTTAAAATATAATGCCAGTTTAGATGCAGTCTCTGTGTATGCTTTACAATTATATAATTTTTTTTCCTGCAGAAAAGCATTGATTACTTGGGGGGGGGGGGCACACTCTTTTGGCCTTTAGATTTCAGCAATACAAACGATGCGAACCATATTAAGGATACAACTAGGGCACTGTAATTTGTTACTGACATGTTTCACACCACGTTTTTCTGACAGAGTATAGACCAAACAAGTAAATTAATAAAAAAAATTGACCAGCAGATTACTCATGTTCCATGTCTTTTACCTAAGCTTCCATCAGGCGGCCTTCTCCTGGGGTTGTTGGGGTATGACGGATAAAACTGAGAGCCAGATTTCAGACCAGAGGGGGACATGGCATCTGGGCTGGGTATCGCTATGTCACTAGGAAGAAAACCAGACTAGACACAGACAAAGACATGGGTTTAATAATATTATGACTTTGGGAATGCATGGCATAAAACAGCAACTTTTCCTCTAAGCGACTAAAAGGGTTATTACTTCAAAGTGTATAGAAAGAAAACTGAGAAGGCTGTTTCCTTCATAGTGACACATTACTTCTATCTAGTCTTTACATTTATAGTCAAGTAATGAAATGCAAGGCATGAGCACAGTTAACATACCTGGCTTCCAAAGGGAGGGTATGGCGGCCTCTCATTTTTACCTGTAAGGTGAAAGTGATGGTTCTTTGAGCATTAGTGCAAGTGAAACCCTGACTATATACACACATTAAGATACAATGGTGGGTTAATATAAATGAAAAGTAGGTTTTCAAATGTACAAAAAGTCCAGAGAAGCCCTCCCTTTTTTCAGTACGCTCAGCTGCATAAAGCAGCCCGCCAGACAAAACCCTAGGGAGGGTTTCTGCTTCAATGCCCTAACATCCCCAACATTCAACGAATGAACACAGACACACACATACACATGCATGTAGGCACACACACATTTTACAATCCAGAAAACAATTATGTGGTCATAACATAGTACCACATGACAGTCAAATTAGACATAATCAACATAGCTGTTTTAAAACTGAAAGGCATGTAAACAAGTAAAAAAAAATTAGAACAAAAAAAAAGAAAAAAAAAACATAAAATTGGTCATTTGAAATACTCATACCAACCAAGTGGTAAAAAAAAAAAAAGACATTTATGGGTGATTTAAAGAAAAGTTAGTTGAAGAACATACCAGCAATCCCTGAACTGATGAATGGAGAAGACAAGCCTTCATGTTCACTGAAGTGGGATCCTTCTCCATAGCCCTGTAGAACCAACAATACAAATCATAACCAACCTTGAAAAAAAACAATAAAAATACAAACAAAATGTTGAAACAGGGAAAAACAAAAATCGCACCTGCACACACAAATGATACACAAGCCATCTCCATCCAGTCAGCTCTTCTATATGGCTTAGTGGTTACCCTCCCTCTGCTTTTCTAACTAACAGGATCCATGCCAAACAAATCTGCATCAGCTCAGGGGATTCAAAATGACTTTCTTAATTATCAACTTGTGGTAATCAAAGCTTTCTGCATCTATTTCACCCCCTGTTCCTTGTATTTACACAGAGATGTGCCAAGACAGTTACGATGGATGTGAAGCTGCAATTACTGCTGGGCTTCAACAGAGGTTCTCTGAGCTACGAGAGTGCTTGCCAATTCAGGATCCTGGGCCAAGGTTATTTGGTAGAAAGTAAAAACTACCACTTCAAATCAAATATGGCTCACGGCAGGAAAAAAAGCACAAAGCTGTTGTGATGTTTGGAGGAGAGAGGATGTGTGTTTTCAGCTCTGGCAGTGTGATTAACTGAATATGTGAGTGTGTGTGACAATATTGTGGCACCTGGTGTTACTTCTTAAACCTGGAAACTTAAAATCAAGTGAAACGTAGAGTGCAAGCGTATTTGTATTTAGATCTTACCCGTCCTTGGCTGAATGAGGGACCGTTCTGTTCTGTGGAGCCCCAAGACCCAGAGCCACTGCGCTCATCTATTGCTGTAAAAAGGCAAAGATGACAGATCAGCATGTCGGTCTAAAGAAGCTGACTTTATTAAAATGCAGGCTGAAGTGAATGCTAAAAAGGATACCAACAAAACCCAAAAGAGAACATATGAGTGTTTCTACCAACATGTAGAAATTCTTATAATACTGTAGTCAAGGAAACTGGTCATCGCATCCTATTCTTAACATTCAACCTCCTTAAAGGCCACAATGAACCAGGAGAGGATTATTATTGATCAAAGATGTTTCTCTTCAAGGCACATTGCAATGTAAAACCCTTAATGGAGAAAACATGTATGAAATGCTGTGCAATGTTCCCATTAGAGTTCATTATGGCCACTGAATAGCAGAAAATTAACCATTCCCTTCCTAATGTAATCCATGAGGTAAAAAGTGTCATCTAAGCCATGTTTAAATTACACTCAGTGAATCTGACGCAAACAAATAAACTAAAAGAGAATGTGTTAAAGACAAAAAAACTGAACCTCTACGCTTTAGGTAGAAGAACTGACGGTGTAGCACAAAGAAAACACAGCCAAAGACTGGTGGAGCAGAAAACTCCAAAATACCCCCATCATCCCCTTCTCCCTGTCTAATGCACTAATGCTATCCAGGCTCTCTGGAGACACAAGGCTTAATTGCATGCTGATTTGCATAATTGTGCATATTAATGCAGCTTCCTTATGAATATTCATATTCTGTCTTTGATTTTTGCCTAATTAAAAAAATGTGTGTGAGAAAGCAAAAGAGTGAGCGAGTGGAAGGAAAAAGCAAGGAGACGAGAGAGAGGGAAATGGGAGTGAGAGGGGTCTGGGTGAGATCAGCAGCCAGGCTGACGAGTGAGAATGAGCGATGAGACTAACAGAGCGGTGCAAGCACCTACACACGCTGCGACAGCCGTGATCTATGGAGCTGATGCCAGTGGCATGGAGAATCAGGCAAACGGGGAGAAGAAGGGACCTCAAAAGATCAGCCATGCCCACTGTCAGATCAGCCCCACTGAAAAGCCACAGCACTAATAAAGCCCTGCACCACCATCAACAGAATCCAATGGCACAGGACTTTGGTGACAAGCACACTGCTAAATAAAGATGACAGACTTTGTACGGAGACAATTCAGCTAAAGCTTGGCGACAGGAGAAGTTACTGTAATTCCAAAAGATCAAGATAAATATATAAACGTCAAGAATGAGCCTGCAACCTTCTAGTATAGCTCACATTCTGACAATTCAAGACATCCAAGTTTAATCTAAAGTTGCTAGTAAAAAACACATCTAATGTAACCTGTACTAAACATAAAATGAATTAGGTAACCTACACACAAACATTATTTCCATTAACAATAACCTGCTCTGTGTTGGACAATGAGAAACAAATTACTTCATATTCAAAGCTATTTTCAAAGCACTACTCATTCACCTATGATGCCTCCATTTGGCCAACAGGGGTGCAGAGAATAGAGTGAAAGCACGGCAGTGCAGGGCAAGTCTGACAACATTGTTTCACACTTACTGGAGTAATTAACTCAAAGGCAATTAAAACAAGGTGGAGAGCTGCGGAGGTGACGCTGACGCCTACGAGAGCTCCAGCTAAGCGAGATCTTCTTATTATTGTTAATCTCTTGTCACATGTCATGCCAAACTGAAGTTCACCATCAATGAAAGCGTACAAAATACCATAAAAATATCAAACACCGTTTAAAGTGTGCCCCATGACTCCAATACAAACTATGTAAAATTGGATACAACACATTCCATTATCTCAAAGATATATATGCAGAGTTTGTTGCTGCACTTGCACAACCATTTAACATTTGAACTGTAAAAGCAACTGGTGCACTTTTCAAAAGGAAGTCAATGATGCACTCCTTATTTCCATTGTTTTGGCTAGAAAATAATTCAACCAGCTCTTCTCCTTGATCGATTCAACCTACAGAATCGTTTTTTTAAATTAAATTTAGAGGACAAATAGATCATCCCAATCTTGGCTGTTTCATTCTGATTTCACAGTTTAGCTCTTTATTATTTTTATTGTCCAACTGTCCAACATGTACTTAGAAAAACCTGAGCTTTTATACTGCAAATATCAGCTATCAACTCGTGTGCGGCATGCCATGATAATCAAAAGTGATACTTGCATAGCAGTGCTAACATACCTCCATAAGTGCTTAAAAAAATTAACGGTTTTCTGCAGTGTTTATCATTTAAGGCAGTGAAGTAGTTTCCAATTATCTAAATCACAAATAAATGTAGTATTGTACCAGATTAGTAACCAATTTCAACAACTGCCCACATTTAGCAGTGCCATTTGTAGAAAAATACTGCTGCATTCAAATGAAACAACACTAAATACTTTACATCACTGTGCCCTTTTAAAAGGAAGTTTATACTAACAAAATTCAGCATTACAAAATACTTGAAAATTGAAGTACTTTAACTCATTAACTTAAACATCTAATGTCTCAAACATTTCTCTGTTAAACTCTACCCACTTTATCCTTTTATAAAAGTCTAATTACATGTTGGACTGTGAAAACTTGAACTAAATCTAAAGTACTATTTGAAGCAAAAGATAAATACAATCAATATTTAAACTGCAAAATATCATGAATATTTACTGATTTAACATTAACATAAAAGGTTTAAGTCATGGGATTGGCATTGATATAACACGTTCTCTACATCCAACTATATTTCAGTTTGGCTTGTGTCAATGTACTCGCATGACAAGACAAATACTGTCTCACAACCAGAGCCCAAAAAATATTTATTTTCTGAGCTATAAAGCTTTCTCACGGCTGCAGGCTCTGAAAATATCTAATTTAGTTGAAGGAGGAAGCCACTTGCTTTTTAGATTTCCTCTTTCTAAGGGCTTGGTTTTTTCCAACAAAGCTCACCAATGCACAGAAAATGATATAACAATACTGCAAACAACTAAGTGTACAAAGTTCAAAGCAAAGCTATTAAGTTAGCCACCAAGACAGAACACATGTGTAAATTCAGTGTTTGTTGCAATCAACGGGAAGCGCGCCTGTCACATCCCATGTATTTGTGCGTTTGTGTGTGTGTGAAGGGGGTTGGAGACGTTGCCAGCAGCTGCAGAGGTGACGGAGGGGACGCCTGCCTGAAGGCTTGTGGGCTTGGCCAACTCCCACCACACACCGTCACACTCTGCCTCCCCTACTTCTCAAACATCCCACACTTCTTGCCAATCCTCTTTTCCTCTTCTCTCCCCTTCATTCTACGCGACACACTCTTCCACGCGCACACACATACACACGTGCGCACTCTGGCCACTGAGGAAGGGAGAAGGACGCCTAATGCAATTAGCACCCCTCTGAGCACTTTTGTGTTGATGAATAGAGGTGGTCTGGTGAGCTACTAGGTTGCTCACTACAGTTCCCGCGCTGCTGGGTCCCTGAATATACAAGCTGCCTGAATGACGTCACAGATGGCCATTGTTTTTTAACTGTCATAATTTCTACAATAAATATTTTTGCAAACCTGAAGCAATAGTCTTGTTAGCAAAACATTATTGTGGTACAGCTTTTTTGTACAAAAAACAAACAAACAAAAAACATTCATTTAATCTAAGAAATGCATCCAGAAGTCCTCCTCTTTGTGTAATACGATACAGTTCAGTGTGAGGCAAATCTATAAGAAACTTTTTAGCTGGACTCTCCATGTGTTAGCATTTTGACTCCAGAGCTATTAAAAAGTACCTGCAGGATCTCCCAAAGTTAAAGCTGACAGCTTTATGTATCACATTATAATAGGTGTCAATGACAGAGGGCCACACTTTCGGACATGAGGAGGGGGAGGAATTAACTCCTCACTGCTTAGTAATTGCCTGCTGTAATAGAAACAAACAGAATCCAGCCTTCCACAGACTGATCCCTCTATTCAACAAGCCTTCTCTCCCACTTTAGCCACTCGCTGCATGCTGGGCCAGTTTAAGAGGCTGTGAGCTAGGAGTGAGGGACATTGTCTCAGACTTGAGCCATTTCCTGCAGATCAGTGGGGGTAAGAGTCCTGTGCAGCGTTGGGGGAGGAGTGTTTTACACTTCAGGGTGGGGGAGTCGTTTCAAGTCCATAAGCCCCCTTCTTTGCCTTTGTTCCTCAGTGGCCAAGTTCTCACTCTGGGGAATGCTGGGGAGTGTGACTCAATTTCACACACCAGGTTGGCAGGGTGACAGAGGAACGAAAGTAACACGACTTACTAATAACCTTCAGGAAGAGAGAAACGCTCACTTAAAGCCTTCAGGTGCTTGAGTGTGTTAACTGCAGCTATTTTGCACTTTAAAATGAGAAGCTATAACTAAAGAAATGTATAAAACAGGCATAAAGCAAACTGTAGCATGTCAATAATAGAAATGTCTCCAGAAGGTGTCCAGTACTTTAGAAAAAAGATGAATTTTCTCAATTTCTTCAGCAGTCTGTATTAATCACTTATTTATTAAGTGTTGCTTCTGAAAAAACTCTTAGGACACATTTTAAAATCAAACTGTGAAGCCTTAAAGATGCATTATGCAAGTTTCCAACATTAAAACTCTGCATTCCAGACTCATTTAATGGCACAGTGACATCTAATATGTGCCTTTGTGAAGCTGCCGCTGCCCAGCAGTGTCCAGAGGCTGAGGAACTGCACTATACAACTTTTTCATCCAGGATTCCATGTGACATTGCAGCCGAGTTTCGCTTTACGCACCACATTACACGCTAGCAAGAGGATGTAAACACACCGGCCGTTTTGAATGTGCACTGTGGCCGATTCAGGAAAGAAACCCAAGACATTATTGGAGAAAGAGAGGAAAAGTAAGAGAGAAGGAGACAGCAGAGTTAAGACAAGAATCAAGATAAGACTGTCATTAGCTGGCTGGAGAGAGGTCATAGTGCAGGTAAGATGCAAGATGGATGCTGAATTAGCCATCGATAGGGGGCGCATCACTGAGAAAATTGCTTAAGTTCTGTAGTTCATCTTGAAGCAACAGAAATAAGAATTCACCTCTGTTGTTCCAACTGAGGAAGTGACAGAAATATTAAAAACCAGGGAAACAATGGAAACCTCCTGTTGGACAGATACCTCAATGCTTAAGAAAAAATATATTTTTCTAATTTTGGCGACCGGGTTTTTGAAACACTTGTGTTTTGCTTTTGCTTTTAATAAACAAGAAGCCACAATTATGTCAATCAAAGATCACATAGGGAAACAAATGATACCGTGCTGATAACCAACATTACTTTAGACATACAAGTCATCCAAAGCTGGTACACCGCTTTGAGATGAAGCTTAAAAGCTTACCTGATCCACCAAAATGAGTGCTGGCCAGTGTCATTGTCCTGTTTTTCCCATTAGCTACTGGAGGTGCGAACATCTACAAGACAAAAGCAGAGGGACACCATAAGTAACAAAAGAAAGGACGGCACACTTCACACTTTTAACTAACTTTACAACACACACATCGGTCAGTTGTGTGTGCACTAACTCCTTACAGACATTTCAGTTCAGGATCAATCTAAAAAGAGATTAAAACAAACTGGTTAAGAAAAAAAATTAAATAAAAAGGTTAATATCACAATTGACACCACCATTGACAACTCCCAGCCTCACAGTGACACAAAATAATATAAAGTATTGCATTACAAATAATGATTCTTTTTACTACACAGATAACTCAAAACAAATGTAAAGTATTACGCAATCAAACCATTGATATACATACATTTAAAAGGAAGAACTGCACACTTTACCTAACAGTGATAATATCAAGCCACTGTGGGCTATACCATGACACTATGGTGTGGTCTCCACGTCTGCTATGTGACATCTTTCACAGACAGAATGTCTGCTGTACAAACCTTACATTTTTTAGTAACTAGGGCACTATAACACAATCTGCTGCTGCCGAATGAGAAACCATTTTTACTTTAAACACACATTTGACTGCTTATACTGAAAGCATCATCAATTTTACTTTATTCCACATCCAACAAAGAATGCTGTTCTGTGACCAACCGACTTTAAATAAAGTGAAGAGAATGTATAAATACAATGTTCAACAGTTTCTCACCCAGTTATCAATTAAACACAACATCTGACAACTAAAATTGGCAGCTGATCAATATGAGCTCAACTGCCCAATGATAAACTCCCACAAAACCCTCTTTGCAGCAGGAGGCTTTTTACTTTCAATAGTTACGTTTTCCGTAGAATAAAACATTAACAAAGCAGCTTATTTTTTCATGTAAGTTAATATATAGTCTTTGTAAAAAACCATCAAGAAGCTAGTCCTGTTAATCCCCCACATTACACATTACATAAAGATCAATTATTCTTGTAACAACAACAACTTAGTACAAATAATCTTATGTTTGTCATCTTTTTAAAAACATTAAATCTACTGACAAATATTAATTAGCAGTTCAGAACTGCCTGTTGAGCCACACATAAAAGTCCAACACTGGAAATATCACCATACCCCTTTCAGTTTATTGATAGAAGACACATTTTCACTGGGGTTTATGTCAGCATAAATCTGCAAAGGCTTCAAAACAAAATGAAACGCGGTAAATAAAAACTGAACAGAACACTTCTATCCACTTTGTAGATACTGTCAAGAGAATAGCTCTGAAAGCACCTCCGAAAAATGTGTTTCTGAAGACTAAAAATGTGACAAAAACAAATGCGGAGGCTGTCTGCTCAGCCCCGTTCAAAGTATTATATTTTCCCCTAAGAGGATGTTAACAATAAACTACCATTTCCTAATTCACCATCTACATTTTATATTAGATACTAGTTGACTGAAGCAACACCATCTTTCTCGATGCCTGCATCTCTGCATCGTGTACATAATTGAGTAACCTATATTTGAAGCCTGAATTCATTTTCACCTGTCACCCTGAGATATGATAGGATTTTAATGAGCACTACCTCTCCATTCTGGGAATTTTAACATTTTAAAATAATTACAGAAAAGTCTTCTGCAGATTATAAAATAGCTTTCCCGAGCTTCTTTCCTTGTCCCCTTCCCAACTTCTCCTATGCAGACCTCCAGCTTTCCCCTACACATACATAGACCTGTATTGCACTCTGCATTTCTCCCAGTGCCACCCACCTACAGCACCACTGCCACCCAGAACCACCCAGACTGCTCTCCCACACTCTTACCGCACTGAAATCCAGGAGGTCGCTGAGTTCCTTGTCAGTTCCCACTGCAGCCATTCTTTGCTGCTGTTCGTTCATACCCTTCAGTCTCTAATAAACCCTATGAGAGAAATTTGCAAATAAAGGATTTTAATTGCACTAGTAAGAACAACGAGAAGTTTTATGTATCCTTGGAAAAAATAAATTAAAAAAATATATGATGATGATGATGATAGTCATGGAACTATTTTTGCTATAACACAACTCTTATTTCAACCCATAACAAGAGTAATGTAAGAAAAGTAGCTTCTTTCCCATTATATACCTATGCAGAAGTGCAGCAGCAGTATGTCTGTATTTCTTATAGATAATGAATTATTTTATTTTTTTTAAACTAGTCATAAGAAAATTGTGTGTATTTCCGAGGTTGAAAACCTCTTGTCAGCTGGCCACAATATACAGCTCATATTGCTATCATGCTGAATTATAGACAAATAACGGGGGGGGGGGGGACAGACATCACGATACTGCTAAACACAACACACTAGAAATGGGTTTATTTGAAAATGCTATTTCTCCCTTTCAGATACTGCCTTGTGATCCAGGCAGAGAAAGGCACATGAAGTGATGAATACTCTACCTTTAGCCAAATCACCAACAAGTAATGACTTAAAAATTGTCTTTCATTTTACGCAACCCCGGCAACTAACACAACCATATGTCGATCATTGCTACATAAAAGAGAATGTAATATACTTACAATTACAGACATAATTGGGACTATTGTTAGCCCAAGGAAATGGAGGTGAAAGGCAGAGCTAATGACTGTATGCAAACACGTCATTAACGAATTACCATATGTCAACTCAGAAAGAAGCTTGTCAAAAGACACAGTGAGCATGAATACTGGATTTAGCCAGTATTTTGCATTCCAGCGCAAGCCTGGGGCTGCTCTGATGCTAAGCACTGGGCTCTGCAAGCCTAGCAGGGAGCTGGTGGTGAGGGGAGCAAGTGGAAGAATAGAGGCACTTGGACACCAACAGGTGGTGTGCTTTTACAGCCTCTTTTGTAATTCAGAACTAGCATAGACTGATGCCATAGGAAACAAACAAAAAAGGATGCATGTCTTGGTGAACGTGCAGGTTTTAAAGCACAAAGGAAAATCAAAGCATGAACATTTCTGTGAAGAACTAAGAGTGCTAATTTGAAACTACTTAAAAGCAAAGCAAACAAGAAATCCTTCTCCATATATAAAAATAACAAATCACTTCAGAAGATAAAAACATTATATTCCATGTCAACTATGAGCAAATCAAACTAATTCAACTTTAGGATAAGAAAAAAAAAGTGCATATAAAAACATGTCCCCAGTTGTAAATAGACCACAAATATGACTGTCATGGCCATCCCAAACTTTAAAAGATGGCCTATGAAGGGGACTACTGGCATAAACATACCATTCCCAAATTTCATCTACCCAAGAGTTAAACGGAGCAGAGCATGCGGAGGAGCTTTATGTAACAAAATGGCATCTTCAGCTACTGTTGGATCAATATTTCAAGGGAGCAGATTAGGGGGTCTTTGTCACCCCCACACCAGGCAGAGGAGACAGGTCATTCTCCACAAAAACAGTCTACATTTCCAATATAAAAAAAAACCAACCCATGGTTCTGACAGATGCCTTACACCTAAATCCTAATGTTACATACGCGTTTAGGAGACCAAACTTAAGTTTGGATTCCTATGTCAGCTGTGACCATGGCATTAAAAAAAAGGGTGCATTTCAAACACCAAAGGAAAAACTAATTTTGAGAATGGTTTTAAAATGCATTTTAAATCCATA
The DNA here is from genome assembly GCA_037177055.1 of Atherinosoma microstoma. Taxonomy (NCBI): domain Eukaryota; kingdom Metazoa; phylum Chordata; class Actinopteri; order Atheriniformes; family Atherinidae; genus Atherinosoma; species Atherinosoma microstoma. The sequence continues at coordinate 21,042,681 of JBBBVU010000015.1, read as the reverse complement.
ATACTCTGTCAATATGTTGTGTCAATTCTAATAAAATGATTAAAAAAAAAGAAAAAGTTTGAAAAATAAATATGTTTGTTTATCTCAACGCTTGTCTTGCGGCACCAAGAGCCGCAAGGAAATGCAATTTCAACTGTTGATCTAAATAAACACGATAAGTTAATGCGTTTTGCAAAGAGAAAACACTGATACAGCCCAAATAAACAGTTTGGGTCAAACTGTTAAAAAAAACAGGGCCAATAAACATGTAGGACACCAGGATATAGGTTGTACATTTCCAACCCCCCCTCCTTTTTGAATCAAAACTGCTAGGCCACATCCAGAGCCAAGAGAATGCTAACAACTAACCCATTCTCCATTTGTTTTGAACTGTTGATATCGTCCTCAAGACTAACAAAAAACATAACTTGCAGTTGTGTCTTTCCTGTTAATAAAGCAAGAGCAACGGCCATGACCCTGGAAAAAAGGAGTGAGGCTCAAAACTTCAACAGAAAACTCTCAGCTCAGTCTCTCTCATATTATTAGGGTTCAAGTCGTGCATTATGAGGGAGTTCTGCAGAGGAGACGGTGGGGGTTGGAGCATGAGGAATTTCCTGCCAAATGTGCAATAAAATAAGTCTAGCTGGTGGCCAGACACTTCCATAAAATTATGCTTAAAGAGCTATCGATGAAATTTTATAGTTTGTTTGACGTTAGTGTGGAAAATACACGTAGCTCCACATCACAAAGTTTAGCTAAAATGCTCGCCAACATTACACAACGTTAAGATTTAACATTTCCACTTACTGGCTCGAGCTTGTGGCGGAGACATACAGTGAAAAACAAACTGAGGCTTGTTAGGCGGCACTAACATTTAACGTTAATGGAGTCCCTTTTTTGCAGAACAAAGGAGTAATTTCCTCCTCTCCGTGGTCGATGCGGAGACCATCACACACTTGGCTCGCCACCTCAAACCAGACAAAAACTTACATCCCCGCTTTAACCACACATTCCCAAAAACTTTTCGACAATTGCAGGCGTCAAAATGGGTGTCAATGAAACCGACTGAGTACATGCAACTTCCCCCGAAACGTGAAGTGTAAGCATGTGTTTTTACCTCTCCTTTCCAAGTGTCCGATATCCAACAGTAAAAAGAAAAGCGGAGACTCGCGAGGGGAAAAAAACATAAAACTTCAAGAGTATTTCGACCTCACTGCATGAAATGCATTGGAGCACAGTAGATGTCTTCCTTTTGTCCCGGGAAGCCTGCTTTTCACGCAGCGCCCACGTGTTGGCTTCAATGTAACAAGTCTGTGTGCAAACAATTCTATTATAGTAACTAATCTCGCGTCTTCCGTTTTTGTTGTTACAACTGAGATGATTTCATTCTTCTCGTAGACATCTTCACCACCTCCGTCCACATTGTCAGACGCAACAACGTATCACTCCGCACTAAAGTGAGGGCCTCAACGCCAGTGGTGTCCGATTTCAAACGCCTTTGAGAGACGAGGTATTTTTCTTTAGGAAAAAATATAGCTTTAACACTTTTGGGTGATCGAATCGACAGAAATATTTACTTACGACATTCAGTATTGAGTACTGTATCTACAATCCTCGAAATGCTGGCGCGCTAGCAGTACTATGTCGTCTTGCGGAAGGCTACTGTAAGAAAGTTACCTGCGATTACACAGCAGCAGCTTGGCGAGATGGCACGATAAATGCGAAAACACTCAACCAATAGGAAAGTAGAAAAGGTTGACTGACAGTGACAAAAACCAGTAAGCAGCAGGATATCCAATATATACCCGCCTTCGTCGTGACGCTCACTTTCCCTGTGTGCTCTGGGAGGCTGGCTGAGGGGGCTCCAACATCCCCGCTGACATCATTTTAATATTTGGGTTTGTGTGCCCTCTTTTAATTTATTTTCGAAGAACAAAATTCCTATCTGGCGGCGTTAGAAAACAACACCAGCCGCAATTGTTAGATGAATTATAATTTATATACTATGACATTTATTCTAAATGTTTCAAATTTTTTGCAGAGCTTAATGTGACACTTGCTAATTAATTTATAGTATTTTGAATATGCTTTTTATTTATTTATTTAAAATGAACACTACAAATTAATATTATAAATCATTTATTTACTATGACAACCTAGTTAATATGAAATTACATTTCCCATTCCTTTCTTTTCTAACTGAGCATGCGCTTGTTGTTTGGTGCTGAAATTCCCAGACACTATTTTGATCATATAATAGTAATATTGATAATAGTAGTAATAATAAT
>JBBBVU010000015.1:21021964-21040343 GCA_037177055.1 Atherinosoma microstoma | reverse complement strand
CTATGAGAATAGCTATTATATATGTGTGTGTGTATATACACACACACACACTGCTCATTTACTCTGCCAAATATACACTGCCAACAAACAGCACTGCATTATTATTATTATTAGTTACTGTACTGCTTTTATAGTCAACCTTTTGATGGATGATCTGGCAAACATAAGATCAATATACCCCTGGTAACTGCCTTCTCCGGAGCAGAATGGAGAGGAGGGAGGGCAGAGTATAGGATCACAGAGAAGGGGGGCAAAAGAAATAGTTCAGGGAAAACAGTTCAAGCAGGGAGGACACACTGCATGAATTTGCTTGCAATATTAATTTTCTCCATTTAGAAAGTAACAAGGTCATTAGATTGATGATAGAAATGATCTGCAGTTCAACAACCCAGATTACGACAAAACGCTTAAAAGGGAATAAGTTTAGATTACCCTGTTATATGTGTTATTCTGCCTTCATTCAGTCTGCACAAAATATCTCCATGTTATTGCACACACCTGAAAACACACAATAACCTTGCATTTTAAAAGTGTATGTAGGTGTTAGACAGCTGTTGTATATAACCTGAGGGCAAACTTCCTCAATGAGGAGGAAAGTTGAGATGACCCCTCTTTGTTTCCTGTCTAGTTACCATGACATATACAAATACCTTCTGGGCATGGTGTCAAAACAACAATTATAATAAAAAATTCAAATACACATGCGGAAAAAAAAGAAGATAAATGTTTTTTTTTATGTTATCTTATCTCTGTCATGTAGGAACTATAAAAACTACAGCAACTGCAGTAGCCTATCATGTGAGTCACAGTATGGGCAGGATGCCCATGCTTTGGATGTGAGCTATAACAATAAAGGACATGATAAATGCAAATTATACACAGCTTCTTAGTGTTATTATCCACCCCGAAGCCTCAAAGCATGGGAAGGAGGATTTGCTGTCAATAGGACATATAGGTAAATAATCCATTGAGTGTCCCCTGGGTAAAAGAAAAGCCTCGGCACAGAACATTAATTAGTTTTGTGGACCGTCTTAGGAATGTAATGGGGTTACAGCTAGGAACAAACGCACATATGGGCCATAAATACCTTCACAAACATACCACGCACACATTTGGTTGCACATACGTGCACAGGTAAGCCACTCATAGACGTACAAACACATACACATAAATCACAAATAATCATAGCATCAGAAAGTAATCTTAGTGATCAACAGATGGGCATCTTAAGTTATTTGTCTGCTAAGACCTATTTAGAATCCCTGCTTTCAAGAGTGTATTAGCCAAAAAATGAAATTTGAATGGATGGAAACATCTGTTTAGGGGAAATAAACATCTAGTGGAGTCAGGGAAAATCTCTCATATTCTTGCTCTGAGTAAGAATGGTGCTGTTGTCAGTATTTGCAATGAGGCTTGTAAGCTCTCCAAGTAGTTTGTAGTAACAGCTGGGTCTGACATGGAGAGCATGTACAAGGGCAGCCAGTCTGAAGAAAGGGAGGGGGCGGAAGAAAAAGACCTGAAAAAACATATAGACTGAAGATCTTCACCTTAGTGAAGGCAGAGTGCATCTCAGGGTGACACATGGCTGAACAAAAAAGAGTTGTATAACTCACCGCTGGATATTGAACCAATCTTGGTATGAAATGTGTTTCAAAGAATGATCCTCTCCTGGACAAATGTTATCTCTAAGAGATTTACAGTAGGGTGTTACTACTTTCCTCTTAGAGCTGAGGGCCATAACTGTTTTAATGTTATACTTGATGCAGAGAAATCTAATTTTGTATTCAGCTGTTAAAAAATAATCAATTCAGCCTGAAACAAGTCAACATGACAGTACTGCTATCCGCTATTTAGGTTGTTTTTTTTACAATTGACTTGGACAAAAGAGAACAGATAGTGACCTCTAAAAGCACAATCTTATGTCAAAATTGTCATTATTATTGTCTATTATTATTTATTATTCACAGTAACTATGGGTAATCTACCACGTTGTAACCTAACAGCATGTGCCATCAATATGCAGGAAGAAACCAAATAAAAATACAAGTATGTCATTGATAATCTCAATATACATTTACAGTACAATAGATGGTTAAAGGTGGACTGGGGATGGGATGGTGTCACACAGGCCCTTGATGATTCCTTTGAGCCATTTCCAGTTTTCATATCTGTAATTAACAACAGATGCACATGGAAAATTTGTATATGTTTGGCACATTGGTGCTAATCAGTCATATATTTGTGCATATTAATGAAATATTCAGTGTATGTACATGTATTTTTGAATTACATTAATTTCTCACAAGAACAATCTGTAATAATATGTATTAATGTGTAATAATGACTTAATCCTCTTTTGACCCCCCCCCCCCTCCCTTTCTTTTATCAACAATCCTTTGCAAAGAACAAACAAAGGGAGGGTATCCTGCATCATAGCACAGTATTATGACATATGCAACCTTTGAATTTGGCAGGTTAACGCCGACTCTCAAATGACAATCTCATAGCTGGTATAGCACGTAGGAAACCACTCTTTCAGACTAGACCACATCACCAGGTTATATCACACACAAGGATAAGCTTGTAAATGTGCTATATAGGTGGCACGCACGACGCACACAGAGCTTGGCGGTGAGGCAAGCTGCTCACCTCGCTCCACACAGAGCCCCTCTCAGCTTGTAATAGTAGAGGCTTAGGTTTGGGTGGGGGAAGGGCAGAGGTGCACAGGTTTCTGATCAGACAAGAAAACTAGGCCAAGACCAACAATCCCTCTCCCTGTAGAGGCTCAGCCCCTCCTAAATGTTACAACTTTGTTACAGGGCTGCGACAATCACTTGCCAGACTGTCATTAATGCTGAGTGATTTTCAGCCACAGCACATGTATTTAGAGGCATAACAGCTTCTCATAGCCGGGCTATGATTCATGCTTTCTTGCCCCTTTGGAAGCCGTCCTCCAATAAGAGTTAGAGGCTGAGGGTAGGAGCGGATAGATTGATAGTGTTGGCTGAGTGCCCATGCTCCGAGTCTATCTGTGCTGAAGGGGAGGAGACAGAGGGGAATCTATCTGTTGTGCTCTCTGTGCTCATGATAAACTGACTCCCGTCAAGCTTTTTCCGCCTATTACAGCTCACCTGGCAGAAAAACACCCAAACTCACACAGACTTCCACCATGTTAAACAACAGTGAGGTGCAGGGAGGGTGATTTAAAGAGGGCAATAATCCTCAAGGTTATGCTATTCCTGTTCAGTGATAGTTGGGCAACATAAGTGAAACAGGACCAATTGTTTTTCGGGCAAGTTAGAACGGCACATCTTTCTGAATTCAAACAAGGAGCAGAATGAACCCGGATTTCTCTTCATCACAAATGGGACCATTGTCTGTGGAAAATGTAGTGTCCTTCTCCCTTATCCTCAAACTGTAATTCCCACCAAGCTCCACAGTTAGAAAGAAAATGAGTTTGAGGGATTGTCTGTGACATTAATCCTCCCATACACCACAGTACTACACAGGATCCAATACAGACAGACAAACACAAAAGTAAATCAACAATCTATTTACTGAAGGAAAAAACTGAACCAACATTGTTTTGGCTTCTGTTTGCCCTCATTTCACAATGGCTTTCCTGCCTTCCTCTGTTCTCTCTGCTGATTTTATGGGACCCCTCCCTACCATCTTGGATTCCCATTTTGTGTAGTTGTACGGGTACCCCTGTTCTGCCACCCACGCTTCAGGTACACCAAACAGAACTCCAGCTTCCTGTTTACAAAGCTGGACAAATGAAACGCCCACCGCCCCTACCATGCAACTGAGAAAAAAGCAGATAGACTTTAGTGCCGGTTGATTTTTTGAGGAAGGGTTCAAGAGATGAATGGGATGGTGAAAAAGACAGAGAAAGAGATAGAAGCAAACAAACTGCAAAGAAGAGAGGACTATGGCTGCCTCAGTCAAAATATATATATGAAAAAAAAATCTCCAACCCCTCTCTGAAAATAATACAGTAGTCATATATTGAGGAGGTGTGCGAAAAAGTCACATGATAACAATCAGATCAGAGGTTGAATTGACTTTAAATCAATTGAAGTAGGCATGTCAGGGCTACCCAGGACAGGAGGGGGAAGAGAGGGAGTGAAAGGGAGATAGATGTGAGCCCGTGTGGGGGAGGGAAGCAGAGATTGTTGGTGTCGTGGGAGCACTGCAACAACAATAACAGCAGTGTGTGCATGCGTGTGCATGTGTGTGTTTGAGAGAGTGACAGGATGAATGAGTTAGAGTGGAAGTGGGGATGTGTTATGGCTCACAAAAGTGATGAAATGACATCTCCTTTACTTCAGCTCGCAGCTGCTATTGCAGCAAAGAACACACTGTTGAGATATCTGACCTTCTATTTTCTTTGATAGCCGCTGGTCAGAAGTGTCTGCCTGCCTGTCATGTTCTCCTCTAATTAGCTGTATCTACACAGTGACTCCAATGTGTCCACTGAAAACAGATTTCTGCCTATTGATACTCATATCATCTGTATAATCTTCTTTTCCTGGGGGTTTAATAGACGAACACACATACGCACAGACAAACACGCACGCACACACAACAAATCCCTTGTTTAGATTGATGTTTTGAAGGATGTTCATCATAGATTTAAATTTCCTTAAATAGTGATAAACTGTATACATATCACCAAGTAGCTATCTATGTATGTTACCTGAGCCAATCATTTAAATTACAGCCACCGGGTTACGATATACAAACTTATGATTATGAACAAATTCGGGTTGTAGCTTATCTTTTTCGTTGTTTTCTCTATTTATTTCATCTCTTTTTCTCCTCCCCTCCCCCCTTTCTTTGCAGATTAGAATTCATTAGCAATCAAAGAGCCTCCAGAGAGCTCCAGCTCTTAATTACCTACTCATTTGCATTTTTGCATATTAATGACTGCAGGGTTTTGGTGGGGTTTTTGCCGCAGTGGTTTAAAGGCACCTCAGTCCTCTGTACTCTGGGGAGGAGGAGAGATGGCCAGAGGCAAGCCTCCGAGTCTGTCCAATCCCCCCCTCCCAATCACTCTTGATGGGAGCTGGACAGGGTGGGGGGGGGTTGTGTTGGCCGGGGGCATATGGGACGACTGGGGTGTGGTGGTGAGGGGGGGACTACAGGGGTGCACAGGTTAAAGGTCAATGTCCCTTATCAACATAAGAAAGAACACATGTCTTCTATACTCCCTAATTATTCTCATATTGAGCAATTTAAACACCTGATCTGAACAAAATATACCCCGAGAGAAACTGGAAATCTATACTGCAGAGATTTCTCACGTGGGTTTTTATTGAGGACGGCAGCTAGTTTGGATGAAACTCATGTCCCACAGTGTGCAGCGGCAGGAGCATTTTACATCCCAGGAGAAGGGTGTGTGATGGTGAAAATGAGGCTAAAGTGTGAGTGTTGCCGTTTTCCTTAACACGGCAGCCCGTTTCCACAAACTCACTGGACGGGGAGCGAGGAGCTCGTTTAATGTATGTATTAATGATGGTGCACACTCACGGGTGCAAGCAAAAACAGAAAACATTTGTGTATACATATATAAAGAAACATCTAAATAGAAAAACGCACATAAATACACACACACACACACACACACACACATATTCTGTGCATGCAAACATGCACAGACTGAAGGAATAATATCACAAGAGATGTCAGACAACAGCTCCCAGGCATCTCCTGGCCCCTGAAGGGCTGCTGCTCCTCTTATCCAATATGTTTAGACTACAACAATGGTGTCTGAACATGGAAAATAACACCATACCCCACTGTGTTTTTAGATACCTAACATAACAATTAATGACCTGGAGCCCGTAGACATCTGGACAACAGGTTCAACAAGGCTGAATAAACCATCTTTAACTCTGTGGGGATCTGTCTCATAGCAAGTTTTGAGAGTAGTTTTTCCTCAGAAAATTATAAAGTAAATTACCACACTCCCCATTTATAAGGACTTTAAGCAAGTTACGTGTATTTCTCATGCTACAGCCTTGAAAGCATACTCCAATAGAGTGGGCTTAGGTCTACTTAACTGCTATTAGTGGAGCTTTATAAAGTGTGTGTGTGTGTGTGTGTGTGTGTGCAGGCAGGACCTGAGGACTGCAGCAATGTGTGAGCTGTTGGGGTGGGGTTAATGAGCTATTCTATGACCTCTGTCACCCCGTCGGATCGCCTCAGGGGAACAAGCTGAGACAAACAGGAAGACAGGGTGACAACAAGCCTATGGTTGTGGTGTGCCTCTGGACTTCTTCTGCAAATCCAATTTAAAATAGATTTGAAATAACATAGGTGACTTCACCTCAAAACAAATATCTTTTGAAGCTAATCGACAGTTATCTTGATGTACATGTTTACCTGGCCAAAATGCAGTGTTGAAATTCCTCTTACCGGTACAAGAATCAACATTAGCCTGCGTTGTTTTGTTTGGTTTTTTTTGTCCATGTGAGGTTTGATTTGAATTGCAGTGTTTGTGTGCATGCATGCAACAGACAAAAATGCAAACATTGTGTTGTCAAGCTTGGTAAAGAGTTGGGAGTGGGTAAATGCCAGGGATGGGATCTCTGCCTCCTCGAATGGTGATAGCAGTGATAATACTGCCACCGTCTGGAGAAAGTGGAGAACTCATAAAAGGTAGCACGAGAAGCTGATGTCAAAAGTCCAAATGACACTAACATGTCAAAATGATATAATCCCATATGGCAACAACACTGTTCTATAGGATTAAATACCTTTTTAGTAAAAATAATCATGTTTGGTGTTGATTTCACTGTCATGTTAAGTGTTTGCTATTTTGACCATTCTTGTAACTGCAGTTTACCAGGTTACTTGACACGGTTATGCACCATAGTTAACACTGTGTCATTTCTACACCATTCAACCATTCACAGAAAGCTCTCTCCAGTGATACATCTATTGCTAAAACAGAAACCAAAATATCCACACAAAACTTTGCAACCATTGTTTTTAATAGAAAGATTTTGTATTCTTTAAACCAGACAACCAGATACCAGACATATTTGGATACATAAAAAAAAAAGAAGAAGAAAACAACAAAATAAAAAGGACACAAAATGGAATTATATGGTTTAGACTGTGTGGATTTAGTGGTCTCATATACAATACTATTTCTTTTCATTTCCAAAAAGTGCAAGTTCTCTTAAAACAAGAATCACCAATATACACCCCTTCAGCTTCCAACAGATATGTACTGACAGACCTCTATGTAAAGAATAAAACCCATTATGAAAATAAAAGGGTTATAATTGAAAAATTCACACTGAATCACATGAGAGGACAAAAAGTCTACTGCCCTCTGTAGGTATAAACGTCCATTTACAGTATGATACATGTGGCAGTAGCCCGTTTACATAGCTGTGAGCATGTATTCTGCCTTTTCTACACACTTTCGAGTGGGTTGTGGACAGTTGTGCAAAAAAAAAAAAAAAGGGAAAAAAAAACAGGGATGAAGACATGGGACAGCAGTTTTCTGCCTTATGTGATTCAGTGTAAATTCAAATATCCACATTTAAGAATTGGGCTGGATTCTGCCACTTCTAAATGTACACCAGAAAAAAAAGAAAAAAAAGAACAGAACAAAATATCTGTAAAGATTTGCAATGATCACAGTTACAACTCAATCAATAAATAGTAGCCTATTTTTTTTCTCCCAAGTTGGACCATTTACTGAACTATTGAATGCGTATTATGATCAATATTTTTCTTCCGCTCTACTGCACCAATGATTTATTTGTCACGGACGTTAAGGCCAAAAGACATTTCTGTACTGATTTGCGAACGAAAGAGATGGTCATTTCATAATCATTTAAGCTTTGTATGGATACCAGATCCAGCCTTTCCTCACACAAACAGGGTGTTAATGCAGAGAATCTGCAGCAGATACAACACTGCATTTTTAACATTCAGGACAGCCAGCCTTCTCAGAAAGCTTTGCAACTGTTTTACAGGTTTCTTTTTCAATAAAAAGTCTTTAGAAATGAGATCAACATGACCTTTTTCCCCAACAAGATCTGAGACAGTGAGCAGAGTGTGTTTGGAGGTCCATCCTGTATACCCCACCTACCACAATTTCATGACTATGCAGTAAGCTGCATAACAGGTTAGATGGTTTGTATAACAGAGATGTATTGTAGTTCAGATGAGGTGGCAGCTTGAGCCATCTTCATCATGGATACCAAATATTCAAGTTTTTCTTATTTATTTGTACTAATATATATATATATATATATATATATATATATGCACAATTAAATAATCTGCATTGAGAAACAAAAACAAAGCTCATTGACAGGGATAAAAATACCCCCAAAATAATGCAAATAATAGTGATAACCTTAAATTGAAAGCGCACAAAATTCAGGATGGCCTTTCGCAAAGTGCTTTTGTTACAATCGCAGAAGCTGAAAAAAGGCAGTTTGATCGTGCTACACTGGGGGCCTTTTGAGCTATCTGTCTACGTATCTGTCTGTTACACAGGGGCAGGATTGTGAGGCTGGACAGACAAAACGAAATGTCGACATTTCTTCTCGCCGCCTCAGATCCTTTAAACCTGCCACAAAAAAAAAAAAGGGTGTGAATCACAGTATGAAATCCCGGAATGTATCCTTAAATTGGTTTCAGGTGACTATAAACTGAAAGCGTCTCATCCTCAATAGCTCATCCACTCCCCTCTCCCTCTTGTCAGTTCCCCTGCGAGGGTGTATGATCTCTGATCAAAGGCCAGTCTACAGCAAAGATGGAGACTGACTCCAGAGAGAAGGAGAGCGATGGGAGAAGAAAGTAGAGACCATACAACCCCGTCCCCCTGTGTTTTTCCCACCCATTTAAAAAAATGTTAGTCTGAATAAGACATAACCCCAAGTGGCTTCTTTTCTTCCAACAAACAATTCACTGGATCAATATTAGATGGAGAAAAAGGTTTGGTCACAGCCACTTCACAATGAAGGAACTGTTGATGTTTTAATCTTGCTGGGGTAGCTATTATATCAAATATTGGTATGAACAGACAGGAAAAGACAAGCGTAACACAGAGACAGATTAGACATACCATAAATTGAGCACACACAAAAAACCCAATGCATAGCAGTGTATTTTCCACCTGAGTAGTACTTACATAAAGACAAAAGAGATCAGCAACAGTCTCTTTGTTGCATTTCCCCACATCTGTGGTAACCTCTTTTGTATTACATTTCTTATTGTGGCCATGCAATTCCTAGTTTGGCGAACCAACATTGAACCATTGCTCAGCAAACAGTCCGTCACCTGGGCTTCCTTAATGCATCCCTGAAAACAACACTAAGCCTTCCCCAACCACCCGTGTTTAATCCTCTTCCCTGTATGCCAACCTTTGTATCCCCAGAGACTGAGCAAGACTCAAAGTGCAAACTGTCCCCTCTTGGCTGAGAGCAGCTAAACAGACAGAAGCCTGCCTCTCTGAAGGACCCAGGGCTGTCTGTGTAAGTGCCAGAGCCACGCTGCGCATAGTGCCGTACTGCATATGCTGCGCTCAGCTTGCTGTGTGCATCAACGGCCTGACGGAAAACGCCCAACAATCAGGTGTGCAGCAAAATGGCGAAGCAAAGCAAGCAGCTCACTCCCGCTCCCATTAGTCCCCATTATAACAGTCACCCCATCCTGCTTTGTTTGATTATCACCATTATCATGCTATCTTATGCTTTGTTTTGTGGCCTTCTTAGATAGAGTCAGCAAGAATATTTGATAGCACTGGAAAAATAACACATCGAGGTCAATTTGCGGGGGGTATATGTAATGAAGTTTGGAGACTGCCTCAGTGTAGCCTGTGTCAGAGTAACCTTGGTCTGGGGCTGAGGCTGGGGATATACCAGTTGTGGAGCCATGGAGGAAGATAAGAGATACAGCTCTCAACTAGGTGGTACAAACACATTTTTACAAACATTTTACAAACACCATTCTCATAAAATAATGTCAGTAGTAAGCCAAATTAAGTTTGGACAATTTATTTAAAAAAAAGAAAAAAAGAATGATTAAAAAAAAAGTGTAGCTAAAGACATTTCTAATAAAAAATAATTGAACAAAAAGCTACAGGTTTGTTGTTGATCCCTAAGGCACACTGAGGCCCCTTGATAATTCGTTGTCCACATGGTGAGAGTGAGCCTCAGCCCCACACTGCAAATACAACTATCTGAAAACATAAAACACAACAAGCTTAGTGCTGCCCAGACAAGGCCACAAAGTCACAGTCTGTTTCAGCTTGAGATCATTTAAATTCAGTTCAAACTTCTCAGAAAGTAAAATGAAATCAACCAATTCAGCAGAGTTCCAAATCATTAGCAGTCTTACAGAAGAAAATTATTTTCCAACGTGAATTACCAGTCGGAGGGCTGAACGTGAGACAAATATCTCCATCTCTAATGTAATAAACTACCTCTTGTCACCTTCACACAGAATATCTCTGCTATCAGCTCACAAACAACTCAAACTTTTCAAGTGGATTGAGAGAAGTTTCACCATATGTCTAGTCATTGTATATTTATAAAGTTTGTTAATATAAAAACAAAATATGATTTGTTTCCTTTTATTGTTATGTTGAGAATCTCTTTAAGAGCCTTCGGATTAAAATATACAACTCTGGTAATCCAACATAAGATTGGTAGCTTAAAATGCCCAGTGATGTGAATGAAAGCCATTTATTTCTGCTTTGGTATCTGTCGTTGCTGGACGTCTGTATATTTCTTAATATACTGTACACAAATACGTTTAAGGAGGGGTTGGATGGACTCTTTAAGAGACCATTGAGTATTGACCACACAGCTCTGTGTATATGGAAACTCGCAGGCCTTTCTGAGGTCTCCTGTCCTTCTCTCATGAGCAGGACGAGGACATTTAACATTAGTGCAAACTTTTGCTCTCTCAGCTAAAGCACCATTTCCAGTGCTATCAGGCTTTTATCCATAACCCCACCCAAGCACCCTTTTACCCCACCCTCCTGGCACAGCATCCCTAAACCACGACCCCCCCCACCCCCCCACCCCCACCCCCCATGCTAGCAAACAAACACACACAAGCACCCACAGCCATGTAAATTGTTAGGAGAAAAAAATAGCCGTAGCATAAAACATCATCTTAAGAAAAACGGGTATAGACAGAACAAGCTCCACCTTCTTAAACCTCTGATTCTATGTCCACAAAAATACAAAGAGTGAGAGGAAGCAAACTCAAGTAAATATCTGGAGGTTTCCACACATTTCTGCATATGTATGCAAGAGGCGGGCATCAGTGTGTGGCCTAGACAGGGAGGCCCACGCTGGATAAATTATAGACATACTTTCAATGCCTTTCATCTGCAGTGGACTTACAAAGAAGAACAAAAAGCTTTGGTTAATCAGCAAACAAAAAAAACAAGGGAATATTAAAGGTCCAATTAAGATGGCTCACAGGTCTCATCTGGTAAAAACTGCCACATTAAGACATAGTGGGTTTAAGCAGTTCATGCCAAGTACCACGGCACATAAAGATCACAAACCAGCCAGACATTAGATCACCCAGCTCACACTGGGCTGCAAGTGGGAGTCAAACTGTGAAACATCCTTTGTTGTAATGAAAAAGCAAAAATAGAAACTTAAACTCTCAAGACCTTGCCAACCTCTGACACTGACCAATGATGGTAAACAAAGACGAACGCAAACCTGCATCAAGTAAACACATGAGTCCATTGCGTTGTTTTATATGGTCTTTTTGCTTCTATGAAACAGTGGACCCATTATAACTGTGGTTCCACCGAGAACATGTATGTTTGAGAGTAGCTGGCGAACAGATGGGGTAGAAGCAAAGTTTGTTTATCCAGGCTTGTCCTGAGACCCTCCAGCCTGCACGCCAGCAGGGCATGCCGTACGCACACATACACGCACACACACACACACGTACACAAAAACCGTCTATCTCCTTCTATCCTCTCACTTTTAAGACACAATCACTAAAAGCTAACATCAAGTGCATTCAGTTACATGGATTAGTCTTTTAGGTCACAAAATCCAATGTGTGTGTGTGCGTGTGTGAACTCGCCAGGGCTCTCTTGGAGCGATCTAAATTTGTAGATTACTGGTATGATCTTTTTCTTATTTTTGGACGCTTGGACATCAAAACTTGAACAATGAACTCAACTTCACCATCATGGGCAGAAAATAATTATTTATCTCATATGCAACCGATTTGTTTCAGAGTACCCGTTTTGTTGACGAAAGTGCCCTCCCCAGTAACAAAGTGCATTCATAACCTGCCTCTTTCCAATTAAGGTGCAAATGGACTGATAGTTCAACTACAGTACCACCGCAGAAATAAAGCGGGTGAGGAGGGGGATCACATGTCTTGACTCAAAGGCTCATTGTGCTCGCATGGGGGAAAAAACAAACAAACAAAAAAAAAAAAAAGGATTTGGAGTAAGACAACTTGTATATTTTTTAAGACTAACAAATCCAAATGTATGGAATCACAGACAATATTGAGACAGCTATGTGAGCTCTGATGTTTTCCTCTCCTGAACATACCTGGACCCAGTGTGCATGTGTGCGTGTGTGTAAGACAGAGAAAGTGCACTGGGGGTGGCAGCTCAGGGTGCATGTTTGAACAGGCTGTGGCTGACTCACACACTGATGATGTGGCCAGAGGGACCCTGAGTGCCACACACATGAACACACACACACACACACATACACACATACGCAAAGCACATGTACATGTAAACACACTCCCACGGTAAACTGCCAGCACCAGGCGTCCTCTCTGCAGTAACACCAGGCTCTAATATAATAATATCCCCTCCAGGCTGGTTCGGGGGCATTAGAGGACTACGGAGGCAGAGAGAGGGAGAGAAAAGGCCTGATTTGATCCCCTCCCGCCTGGAAACGTGGCTGAGCTGGGGGAGATTATTTTTTTGGAATGCAACAGACATTGTGAGATCCCCCTCCCCTTCCCTTGTTCCCCTCCCCCATCAACCCGCTGCAGCTGCGCTCCTATTTGGCCTCCCAACTTGGACAGGTATTTATTGCTCTCTTCATCATACAGGTTGCCTTATGGTTGTGTGGTCCCTAGGGAAAAACGATTGGAATAAGCATGATACATAAACCTCCTCTCATTCCCTCCCCCGACACAAACCCACTTCCTTTAAATATACCACTCTCTTGCTCTGTTGGATATCTTTAGTAAAGCTGTGCAAACATAGAAAAAAAGGTGCTCATCCATCTCTTCTTCGTACTCTTTGTCACTCTCACTCCCTGCCAATTCTTTAACCTGCGGTTGGTTAAATGCTACCCGCGCCTTGTCGCACAAGGACAGATTCCGAAAAACTGCACAAAGTTAAGCACATTCATTCATTCGACCTCCTAATCCTTTGGGCAGGAACTGTACATGTCAAGTGTTAAGTTTAGGACTAATAGGTGACTAAATGTTTGTTTTTTTTCGTCTAACATTCACACAGTTGATTTCGTTCACCCACAAGCTTCACTCTGTGAGAAATATGACATCAAGCCTAAGAGGAAAAACGCAATTGGTAAGTACACCTCAGCAAGAGGGGTCCAATGTCATATCACCACCTGCTATATATACACATGTATACAATTATAAAGTGTCAAGTACCCAAAGCAGTCAACAAAAAGGAACAAAAAAAAATTAAGACAAATCAAAAAGGAAAACAAAAATGATGACAATGCAGGGTTGTGAGGGATAAGAGGCAACGTAGTAAAGCCAACAGATAAATTGACAATGGTAGTGCTTCAAAAACACAAACCCTCTACCCCTCATATTCCCTAGTCCTGCAATTGGCGAGCCTCCATTAAAGTGGATTTGACTCAACGTGGATTTGTTTTTCAATAAGACAAACCATAGATTCTCAAAATGCATCTTTTTTTTTTTTTAGAGTAAGTGACACTTCAATCAAACCCTTGCCTGATTCTTTCTGGAACATTTAGAGAGGGAAAAAAAATTGTTGCATCAAAACTGTGGTGAGTTTTCCTTGCATATACCATATTGCGGCGATTTTGTTTCTATGGTAACTGTACATTTCAGACCTGCAAAAGAATAGAAAAAGAGTAGTTTTTTTTTTACATTGGGAGGATTTGTCCTCGCTTCACCCGTACAGCAGCCAGAAGGTACATGACAGTCACCTTTCTTAGAGCTTGAAGGCTGTGAGGACAAAAACCAATAAAAATTTAAATCAACTGCATAGTTGCTCAGAGTTTCTTTGTATCTATCATACATTTGCCTAAGCACATATGCCAATGTATAAAACCTCTAATATTACAAAGAAAGAAATGGCCCAGAAAGTGGACATCATGGGTGCATGATTTGAAGCGTTCTTTGCTCTTTAACAAATAAACCAACTCAAGTGCTTGAAAGTCTACTCTGTTTCCTAAAGTAAAAGGAGAAAGAAATATAAAGATTAGATTTTTGTGACACCCTGATTTGGTTTTATAGAGGAATAGTTAGTTGTTATGTCTTTTTTTTTCTTTTTTTCTTCTTTTTTTAAATAGCCTTTGCATGTTTTTCTCCTCTGTTCAGTAGCCTGTTTCACAGGCGGTGCAGAGTGACGGTTGTGTCCAGCAGTGTCCTTGTTGCTTTTGCAGTTTCAGGGCCCTGCCTGCCCTGCTAGGTCCTGCAGCTGAGGACTGTGTGCATGTGCTTCAGCAGCACCCTCCACCTCTGCTGCTGAGGATGCTTCAGAGCGCCTCCGTCCCCTGATGGTACGAGGCCCAGGCCCAGTGTCAGAGCCGGGGCTCAGGAGGCCTTGGGGGGCTTCAAGAAGCACCGGCTCTCTCACTCGAGGTTTTCTGCCACGACGGGAGGGGATGCCATTGCAGCCGTCCTTCTTGAGGTGGCGGTGTAGGTGATCCGAGCGCACAAAAGTCTTAAAGCAGCTTGAACACTGATAGGGGCGCAGGCCAGTGTGTACACGCATGTGGTTCTTCAGGTCGTAGTTGTGAGCAAAGGCAGCTCCACACTGTGTGCACAGGTAAGGCTTCTCTCCTGTATGCTTCCGCATGTGAACCTTGAGCTTGTCCTGTCTGAGGTAGACAAAAATAAACATTGAATGAGAATACAAAAACAAAAAGCATTTGCAGCTAGTAGATCAGCTCACGCCCATCTGAATGCATTTCCATTATTCATCAAGCAATCATCCACTACGTCATGTAAAAATATACAATCCAGTCTGAAATTATTACCAATTCAAACACATAGAATGGTCATTTTAATATGCTCTGTATCATTTTATTTTCAAATCATCTCTTGGATTTCATCCAATTCTGTGAGGGTAAAGAGTCCAACTGTGGAGAGGCCATAAACTTTACATTTTTATCTGTGTGGCTGCACATAAGAGCTCTGTTGTGGAGTGGCACGGAGGCTCAATGTTCTCCATGTCGGCTGGCATTTTTACTGTTTCTCTTAACCTTAACTTAAGGACAACAGGATTATTCACAGAGCTCAAAATAAAAATAGTTTTTGTAAAAACTTCATGGTTTTCTGCAGACAAACCATTTCAAAATAAACTTAAAATTTATTGAGTAGTAGATAGTGTGGGGAAGGCAATAAAGTTGCAGCTACTTTTATTCCTCCGATATATGTCATATTGTATTGAATTATGTGTAAGTTAAGGCTTCACCTTTAAGGAAACCAAATGACAAACATGGGGAATTGTGATGAATATGAGTTCAATTCTGGTCAAGCAAAAATTAAAATATGGCTTAATTCATCTCATTACATCCTGAAACATTTTTCTCCACTAAATTTTAATCAGGCTGTCTCGGCCTTCATCCGACTCTTGTCCTTCCCTCCCCTCTTTCACTCTTACTATCTCTCTAGCTCCCGAGCTCTTAAATCACCTAACCTTTCTACAGCGAAAAGCAGAGGGCACCTAAACAAAACAAGTGTAGTTAAGACATCTTTAGTTATACACACATGCTTTGTCAGTGCCATGTAAATGGATTAGCTGTCATACAAGCGAAGTGAACCCACTGAAACCCTCACAGGTCTGACCAAACTGTACCCTAAATATAGAGAAATAACAAAGACATATACATGTCAGGACTAAACACAGAGAAGCAGCGTTCAGTTTTTATGCTCCTAACATGTAGAACAAACTTCCAGAAAACTGCAGGTCTGCTGAAACTCTCAGCAGTTTTAAATCAGGGTTAAAAACGTTTTTCTATTTACCGCCTTTTTTAAAAAAAACAACTGATAACTCTTATTTCTTGCTTTTTATTTCATTTCATTCAAGTGTTTTTCTGTTTTCATTTAATTTCTTTTAATTATTTTAAAGATTGTTTTTAATGTGCTTTTTAATGCTTCTAATGTTTATGTAACGCACCTTGAATCGTCTTGTACATGAAATGTGCTATACAAATAAACTTGCCATGTGTGTAGGTGAAGAGAAATACACACATATATGCACAAGCATATGCTCAGGCTCAAGACTTGGAACAAAGTGCCACACTGACAAGAGGTAAATTATTTAAAGGACGGGAGTGATTTATTACTGTGCTAGGCGAACCCTTAACCCTGATCAAACAGGATTAAGATTACAATGCCCCCTTCCTACTGCCGGTCAAATTTAGCTGGAGGGTAAATTCAGATTGGTCTTCCCTACCTGTTATACTGAACAAGGTTCTGGATATTTCAAGCCTACTGCATCTATTTCCAGCAAAAGTCTGCTAATTAATTAATTACAAGAAATCATTTCAAGGAAAAGGAGAGACATCTGAATACGAGGAAATCATGTGCACTTAAGTCCCCTTTCGTAGGCGAGCTACATTTTTCTGGTTTCCGAGGGGCACTCAGCAGATTTCATTAGAGAGGTAAAGGAGTGACAGAGAGAGGGGAAGGGGGTGGTGTAAATACTCTGTTGTGGGCAATAATCAACATAAGCACAGATCAAAAGTTCACAATACTTTATTGGAGCACACATCCAGGGCCTGTAATCCCCCTCTATATCAGAGCACAGCACTTTATGGCAGCTGTCCACTAGATAACACTACCAAGGCACAGCCTTCTTTTATAGGACCCCTATGTTAAAATTCCAGGACTTTGCCATGAAGGCTGTCACCATAAAACAGACCTTTATAACAATCCAGCCCCCTCTCTCATAGCAGACACAATCTGTGTGACTTCACAGTAAACACTTGCCTACAACATGGCATTAAAAAAAAAAGCCCATGAACAAGATAAACATTTGGACACAAAAAGCACTGCCTTCTTAATGCTAAGAGCTAAGGTGGTTAGCGCTAATACTCCAGCTCTTGGCTTTATAGGGTTTCCCACTGCAGGGCAGTTTGCCTACAGTGCCAGGTCCAAGACTATTAGTACATGTGACATGAGGTAGTCCCCTCATTAAATGGGCTTACCTGGTAAAGCGCACTTTGCAGATGGCGCATTCGTAGGGTTTCTCTCCCGTGTGCGTTCTGATGTGCCGGGGTAGCTTGCCTGCACCTTGAATGACCTTCGAGCATATGGGGCACTTCTGGAAGGCCTTAGAGCGCATCTTCCTCTCTCCACCACCTCCTCCACCTCCACTGCCTCTCTCTCCAACCCCTCTCTCTCCTCCTCCTCTGTTTTGGCCTGTACTGCCTCGTGACAACCATAGCGACGGCACTCCCTGGGTTACAGCAGCAGAAGCTGTATCCTCATGCTGTGCGCTGCTAAAATAATTCAAGTAAAATTCCATGTCGGGATCGTCCCCATCTCCCTGTTCCTCCCCTGTTGTGGCGCGCTCCTTCTGCCTCTCAATGGAGTCCATCATTTGCTGTAGGAGGGCACTGGCTGAGCCTCTGTCTCTCACCATAACCTCCCTACAACCGTCCTCCGCTTCTGTCTCCTGCCCCTGCTGAGACTCAGGGGGGAGGTAGAAGTGACCATTTTGAGATGGAGGGTAGTATGATGACCCCAGGATTGCTCCGTTGCCCTGCACTGCCTCTCCATCCTCATCTTCCTCATCATCCTCGTCCTCCTCTTCTGGGTCATGTGCAGGGTGTTGGGACAAGGCAAGGGCCAGGGGGGAGTAGTACTCACTGGGGCCAGCAGGAGCCCCATTGCTGGGGGCGCTCCCATTACCGTGATTAAAGTGCAGTTGTGTGGGCAGGTCCCTGAGCTCTGGTGTGCTGCAGCTGCTGCTCCAGTGCGCCCCTCTCTGGAAGTACTCCAGGTACTCCTGAGCCCGCACCCGGTTCCCCTGCTCCTTGCCTCCTCTACCTTTTCCCTCTTCCTCTTCATCTCTTCGCTCACTGCCCGCCTGGTGAAACATGACAAACCAAGGAGAGCAAATAAAGAAAAAAATAAAAGTCAGTGTACATTTGTGCAAAAAGAG
>JBBBVU010000015.1:20983365-21012472 GCA_037177055.1 Atherinosoma microstoma | reverse complement strand
GAAAGATTTGGGATGGGGGTTGAGAGGGGGGTTTTTGGATTTAACCCCCCTTCACCACCACCACCACAAATCCCATCCCATCCACCACCACCACCCCCCCCCCCCCCCCCCCCCTCCTCTATTTTCAGCCCACAACTTAGCTCCGCATCCCCATGTCTCATTGGCTTGACTGCAGCTCACTCACCACACCTCCTCGTTGGGATAGGCTGGCGGCTGTTCCCTTTCCTGGATGGCCAAGGGCAAGGCACTCTGGGATACAGAGTTCTGAAACCCCATTTGACCTGGTTTACAGCCCCCACTGTGGACTACGAGTCCCAACTGTCTCGGCCCTCACCACCCCCACTATCTCCAAGCCTGCTCTAACGTAAGCACTCAGGACTGAATTATACACTACAGTATGTTGCTAGCAGGCTGCCAGGTATTAAAGTACAGACCAGCCATCAAACAGGGCAGAGCTTTGTAGAGGGGAAAAAAAAGAAAAACAAAATACATTTAGCTTCAACTCTCTCAGCAGTACTGAAACATCAGAGGTGAATTCTTTCACCAGCTTACACTCTTGAAACAATTCAGACATACTTGAAACTCCTGACCTAAATTGACTTATTTCCAATCTAAACAATGTAATGCCACCATAACATGCCCCGTGCAAACAGCACGCAACCTTCCCCACACTGAGCACTTCAGTCATTACTGTCCCAAAAAGTTGTTGTCATTGCTCATGCCTTGTCCAATATAATTATTTTTGGTTCCTCTTTCTCTTCGTTCAGTACCCCCCACCCTCTCTTAAGAACCCCTCCACCCTCCGCCTCCTCCTCTAAGTGCTTCCACCTGCCTGAAAAGTTAATGCCTGTACACATCCTATAAACTTTATCTTAAGATTCCCCAGAGGTAAAGAGCTGCACAGAGGAAGTACTTTAGGAAGATTTTAGAAATTAAATAAAAAGGGAAAAAAAAGAAAAGAAAGAGGAACCTTGACTAAGGACTGCTGCTGCGACCCACCTCTCCTCTCTGGCCAACCCCCCCACCCTGCTCTCCTTTCTGGCCCCCTCCCTCATTCCTCCCTCTCTCCTCTCCTCCTCTGCCCTGCTCCCCCTGTGTTCGACAGGCCCAGGGCAGACAGAGAGGGGATGACAGGGTGCCTTTAGCTCACCTGCGATGGCCGTGGCGGTGCTTGTTGTGGGTTAGCTCAGCCCTCTCCTCTCCTCCTCTCCGGAGCTCTCTATCTCCCTCTCACTGTTGTGCAGCTTAAAGCCCCGTATGCGCTAACCAAGCAGCAGCAGATCAACTCAATTCCCTTCCTGGTTTCTGGAGGGCAAAGAGGTCCCTCCCTTTCTCTCTCTCACACACACTCACACTCTCTCTCTTAAAGACACAGGATTCCCTCTGTATCACCTCCCCCTCCTCCCCCTGTGAGACAAAAGTGGAAATTTCTTTACACTAACAAAGTAGACAGTTGTCAGAGTCATTAAATTGAATGAGGTACAACACAAATCATTAACCCGTGACTGTCCACTCTGGTTTCACATTGACTGTCATTCCCCCTATAAACACTGGTTTTTCTGCTTTAACATTAAACTGCGATGTAACTCTTGTCCATTCTCACCCGCCTCATCTCTCACTACTCCTTTCCTTTTCTATGTAAGTCGCACCCACCCATCGTTTTGCCTGAGGTCATGGTGTCCCACCCCAAAAGCAAGTCTTGGCACATTCCAGTACATACAGTAGGGGCTGCCAGCAACCCCCTCAAAACACATTCTGGCTCTGTCTCAGCACCGTCTTTGTTCACAATACCTGCCAAGCTCCAACAGGTGAGGACATTACTCATTTAAAAAATGCCTTACCCACTGTGCGAACGACAAGTTCCCATGTGCAAATTTACAGTGCACTTGAGGTTGCGCCACTTCCAACTGCCCACCCACATGTCCCCTCATTGAGTCTAAGTCAGCTATTGTGCCACGGAGTGGGATGGAAAACCAAATGTATAACACCAAGGTTGGTGAATGCATAGAGCTTACATATAATCAGCATCATGTAATCAGCCTGCAATAATAATTAACTTAAATCAACCAGATCACATTCAAAAGAATATTCTGATGAAAAAAAAAGACTTTGGATACATTTGCATTTCAAAACATTTCACAATTCACCTGTAGAAATGTATGCCTACTTCTTTTAATGAGGTTTTATTTTTTATTGTGTTTACTTTTTAAAACAAATGGATTAAAAACAGCAGTAAAAAAGGAGAAAGGAACAGGATCCCTCAAGTTGTAAACTACACAACAATTGTACAACAGTAATTGTGTGGGCTGTTTTATAAGGTTAATTTAATTTGATCAAATTTAGAAGCTAAGTATGGAATATGCAGATAATTAGAAAATCTGCAATTCTATTATTTAATTTAAAAAGATAGATATTCATAAAACGAAACTATGTCTGAATCCTTTTTTTTTTTTTTTTTTTAGAAATTGGAGCATTTTCAGTGTTTGACTCTGAAGTAATTTAAAAGCAGTCTAAAGTCCAAATATCAATTTTTTATAATCCACTGGCTTATGTGAGTATTAAAAGGGCAAAATTAGACTTTGTATTCCATAATTTATTCTACTTCACAGTCATCTGAACCAGACTTTTGCCCTATATACCACATCACCAAACATTGAATGCATTTTTCAGCAAGACTTTAAGCATACATTTGTAGAAAAAACTTTGCAAAATGTTGCTGTCTGTTGACACTTATCTTTGACTTCAGACTTGCAGGTAACCACCATAGTCCCATGGTGCAACAGATCCCGACACTGGCCTGCCTCTGTACAGAATACCTTGCAGAAGAATGGAGAGCTATTTGGCCAAACCGGGCAGTGACATATTATTTGCCTAGAGGGCATTGTTCAGCACTGTCTGCAAATTAACAGAGTGGATTTCTTTCAACTTTACAAAGACACAAGGTTTTATGTAAACATTTGATATCCTTGCTTCCTATAATTAGCAAAACTTAGTTAAAAGATTACAGATGAATACGTTGTGTCTGAGTGAAATAATAACAGCAGGACATGCATGTTCTCT
Organism: Atherinosoma microstoma; assembly: GCA_037177055.1. Taxonomy (NCBI): domain Eukaryota; kingdom Metazoa; phylum Chordata; class Actinopteri; order Atheriniformes; family Atherinidae; genus Atherinosoma; species Atherinosoma microstoma. The sequence goes on along the minus strand of JBBBVU010000015.1, from coordinate 21,009,412 downwards.
CATATACATAGACTTGTATTATAAATAATGCCTTCTATTCAGTTTAGTCTGAATTACCCACAGTCAAAATGAGTTGTTCTCAGTGGATGGCAGTCTGAGATGATGTCAGATATTTTTATAGGAATGTCGCCTTTCAGTCCAATTTAAACTGGTTCGCTTCCCTGCTAGACACCCCACATCTGATCTGCATTTGTCATTACTGTCTGAATGATGGTTTTGATTAATTCTAGCCAAAAGCAAAGTCACTTTCTAATTCATATGCACACATTACCACACAACCTTAAAACTAAATGTTTATATATTGAGTGAAAGTGTAAAAATGGGCCTGCAACTGTTGGCCTACATTTGTGTCAGCAATATGAAAGTGCTGGTGGTTCTTAGTGTGCAAAAATGCTTATTTTCTTATAATGCTGAGTAAAAGGTTCACAGTTATTCTAAAACTGGGACAGATTGCTGTGTTTTGTCAGCACACTTTCTTCAGCACCCACAAAGAATAATGCCAACAAAACCAAACTTTGAGCGTTTCTTTCTCCATTTGGACTAAGTGTTTTGTATGTTCAATTTAAAATTTTATAACAGATTCAATCCCCCTGGACATGCACGACACCCATCTGACAAATGTCTCTGTAAGGATATTCTGCCAAAGTCAGGGAACATACTGTCCTCGACCAGGTTAGAGCCAACACCTCTTTTTCATCATTAACAGCTCATGTGTAGCTGTTGCGAATGTAACTTGGTTATATCAGAGCAAAGAAAGTACCTACTGGTAATAATTATCAAGATTCTTCTTAAACTTTTTGGCAAATCTGAATCTGGTTTAAATGCTAATTTTTTTTAATTAATTTTTTAAAAGGAAGGGGGGAAATTCAGGGACCAGGTATAATCGTGTTCATACAGTTTGCTTTAGCTGGTAAACTAGATGTGAAATAAAGTGTGTTGCTAAGCTTACCGTGTTCTGCATTTTAGGTCAACATGGAAATTAAAGGTTGCTAAAAACAATATCTTTTAAAATAAGCATTGATAAAGCATTTATTACCATTTCAATTTTCTGTAAAACCGGATTTAGCTCGCTATTTTTATCTTAACTATTCTCATTCTATCGCTATCAGTTAGCTAAATGGCGCCATTAGTTGCTATGGTTACCCTCATTGAAGACTGCAGGGTCGGGTCTGAAACAAAGACAAGTATCTGCTCGTGCATAGTTAACTGATAGTTGGTGGGAAACATTTTTTGTTTCAAAATTGACACAAATAAGTCCACATTTTTCTTCCAGGATTACAAATTTTAAGCTGATGAGTCGTAACTTTTTTCTTCCAGATTATGGTCAAAGTAAAAGCATTCTTTACATTTTCAATGCCCCTTCTAAAATACTTGAATAATTCTGCATACCACTCATGGGTTTTAATGTAAATATCTATTACATATATCTATTTCTCTACCCATCCATAGATCTCAATGTATCATAAATAAGGCTACCAATTTAAAGTAGAATATCGTTTAAATGTACTCACCGATTCATAACTGGGAAATAAAAAGTACACAGCTTGCAGTACATTCACAAATAATTTTTATTTTAATCTTTTTTATACATTATAACCATATCCAACACATTTTATATTATAATAAAATGATTATTTTCCTTGTCATTTACATAAATCAAAAAATTGTATATTAAGACTGCAAAATAGTACTCCTGTCATTTTTGTATATAGCTTTGTACACATACAAGTGACGATGCATCCATTTGCTTTTAACAGATGCACATTTTGGGGGGTGGGGGGTAAGAAAGGGCAGCCATAAGCAGAGAGAATACAAGAGATCTACCAAGACAGCAGGCTAGCAGGTAACACCACCACCATGTGACCAACACCAACCTGGCTTATAATATTTAGTTAGACCTTTTTTCTACCATTTGGCAGATCTGACGTTTCATTTGAAGTCTGTATTTTCACCAAAATGAATTGGGTTAAATCACAAAAAAAAGAAAAAAAAAAGTTAAAACTGTATTTCAATCCAAGTCTTTTATGCTAGCGAGCCACAACGTTGTTTATGTTTCAAGCAAAAGCTTGGAGTGCCACATGTAGCAGTACGGCGAAAATAAAACCAAATACACTGCTGGAAAAAAGTACAGAAAAACAAGAAATAGAGAAAGAGAAAAAGAAAAGTCAAATCAGTCAACATGATTGAAAATTCGTACAGACATTGCAGAGACTTAGGCTTAATAAAAACACCATTTTACTCCAAACATGATCTTGGGAAATAAAAATACACATACACTATTAGAGAGATAATAAACCATGCCATTTCATCCCACAAATACATTTTGATCATTGTCGTCTCAATGTCAAAGACATTCTAGCATGTATCAGGCCTCCACAGGATATGTCTCCTTCCATACAGTGTGGGATGTGAACTGAAATGTATATTTGAAGAAAAAAAACAAAAAAAAACCGAACTACACTATGTCAACACAATCTGTGTGTAGGTCAATGAATAATGACAACTTTCAAAAGTACAATGACACAGCTCAGGAATAAAAAATAAAATAAAGATTAACCAGTGATAAACTTCAGTAGTCATGAGCACCCTCTTTGGTTTGTGACACTGAATACAAGATGAACTTGAACAAGGCGAGCTCTTATTTGCCAAAAAGTGAAAATCAATTCTTACACGCCAATTTGTCGTGCATTCTACTCTCAAACTTGGTGATAACATTGGAGAAGACTACAAGGTCTTTGCTGAGAACACTTTAATGAAATGAGTTTTGATCAAACAAGCTGAATCCACCTCCTATAAACCAATTTTGTTTGTGAGTGAATGTTTACATTTTTAAATCATTCTTGGCTCCACAAATCTCTTTAGCAGATCAGTAAATTAGAGCCCCATAAGCCACAAACTGTTGCCATATAAAAGATTAATACAGAAAATTCAACAATACAAAATAAGTTATCAATGCAAATTCTGCAGACACAATGTCAGCCCTTCAGTGCTTTACATCCTCTGTAGCAGTGTGGAAACGTGAGCTGTGGCTGCTCTGTACACTGCTGTGGTGAAGCTGTGATCTTACAGTACAATGACTCAATAGGGCCTGCTGCTGGGGATGAAATAAATGAAGGGGGAAGCCAAAACCATTTTACCCATGAAAAAGATGACAAAAAAAAAAGAAAGAAATGTTTGGTGAGGTGTGTACATGTATGCACAGTATGTGTTTGTGTATGCAGAGAGACCCAGAGATGTGTCAGGGCAGTGCATTGGAGTGGAAGGAGAGATCACTCCGTGCCACGGGTGGGAGTACTGGGCTGGTTGAGGCCCATGGTTTTGCACAACCAGCCGGCAAAGTCCACTCCCTCTACTTCAGATCGTTTGATGAATGTGTGACTCTGAAATCAAAAAGAAAACTTCTGTTTGCAATGGTGGTATTATAAATTAGAAACAAATAACCTGGAGATCAAACCATCACACCACCAAAAATCAACTTCAGGTACCCACCATCAGCATCTTCAGATCTGCCCTCTCAGCTGGGTTTTTAATCAGACTGCAGGAACAGAGTACACCAGAAACATTACTGCGATATTCATTTCTAATATTCAGATTGAGATTTGCATGAAGCACACCAAACAGTAGTTGCTCAAAACATGTTAATGGACAGAAAACTATTTTTTACTAATTTTACTTATTTATTGATATTGCTGATTTTGATGTGCAGCACTTAGGAGACATGTTCTGTTTTTAAAATGTGCTTTATAGATAAAGTGGATTGGATTGCATTTAAAGCAAGTTGTATTGTTAAATTGTTTGTCAGTTTTCTGTTCATGATTTTTAAAGGTATGTCTAAAAAAAACAAAAACAAAAATCACATTACAATTGACACTATTGGAATGAGTATAAAGGGTGAGCAACGCTGGCCCCATTCCCCTAACACTGGACCATTATAAATACGCCCATTGAAATATAAGTTGCACAATTTTACAATAATGGTAACTTATTCCAAAGATTACCAAAATATTTTTATAACTGTGGTGTCCATTTGTGATTTAACATATATTTAATACACCAAGCTGACAATGTGTGCCAACTGTTGCCACTGTCAGTGCTGATTTGACATGTAAAATGTTGAACAATGTTTGGCTGAGTGGATAACAGCATTTTTTTATAAGATGTGACAAACTCAGAACAATTATCATTTTTCTGCTACTTAGAGTTTAAACGCAGATAGAGGAACTCATTCCCAAGGCTCACCATTTTGTCACAAAGTCCTGGAAGTCATTGGTGAAGACACCATGTGGCAGTTTGGGAGGAGGCTGAAAAAGCAGCAAGAATTATACATCAGAAATGAAACAATTAAAAAGCATGCTCATGTTGCACAAACCAGTTATTTCCTCAGACCTCGTTTACAATATAGTCCAAAAGTTCAAAGATGGCCATGGCAGGTCGACTGTCCATCCCATGTCCTGTAGAGAAGGTGTTAATGGACATGATTTTTATGTTTATAAGGAACAGTTCTTTAATAAAGAGGCATGTTTTTATTGAGTATGAAAGCTTTACCCTTCCAATCCTTAAACTAAAAAAAGAAAAAAAAACATTCAGTCATTCATTTTCTGTACCGCTTAGTCCAAATCAGGGTCACGGGGGGGCTGGAGCCTATCCCAGCAATTAGCAGGCAAGAGGCAGGGTACACCCTGGACAGGTCGCCAGTCTATCGCAGGGCCAACACAGAGAGACAAACAACCACTCAAGCACACACTCACTCCTAGGGAGAATTTCAGAGTAACCAAAAACCTATCATGCATGTCTTTGGACTGTGGGAGGAAGCCAGAGTACCCAGAAAGAACCCAGGCATTCATGTGGAGAACATACAAACTCAGCACAGAAAGGCCACTTTTTCAAACCCCTCTCCAGCTCGAACCAGCAACCCCGTCCCGCAACCTTCTTGCTGTGAGGCTGCGGTGCCAACCATCACACCATCGTGCAACCAAATTAATTTTGTATGTGTATTTTGGTGTGTTTCATACCACTAACAGGCCTCCCAGGCTGTCTAGGCCTCTGCATGTTGATGTGAGGCTCTCCCTCAGCCCCATCCATAACGGCACGTCCAAAGATTGCTTCCAGCTCTTTGGGGTCTGGTGGGGGGATGGGGTAGCGGCCGATCGCCAGCTCCACCAGGGACAGCCCCATGCTCCACACGTCGGACTGAACCGAGTAGTGAGTGCCCTGCAGTCTCTCCGGCTGTTGAGAAACACACAATTACGTCAGAGAAAGAGCAGGTAGAGCCAAGCTGACAGGGAAGCGAGAGAGATGGATAAAGGGGGGGTGGGCAGAAAAGGTACAGGAAGTGGAGGCGATGAAGGAGAGGAATGGGAAGAGGTGGAGGGACTGTTATGGAAAGAAGACGTGGGGTGTGGTTAGGGCAGGATGACAGGGAATGAGAGGACTTGGCAGGGAGGGAAATACAGCTTTAGACTGTTTTAGTTTAGAAGGGTGAGAAAGGACAGGTGCATGTTTGTTGTGTGTGTACAATCACAATCAACAGTCAAAGGGCTTCGACAACAGTGACGCTTTCTTGGTAAAAGATTTGAAAATGACGAAAAAGAAGCAGCTTGTGGCACTGCACCGACCAGGTGTCTGAGATTGAGGGGATAGAAGGACAAGAAAAGCGTGAGCACAGTTGTCTTCCTCATTGCCAAAGAGCCCTTTCCTGGGCACGGCCCTCGCTTCTTGGCAGGGGAGTGAGGGAAGGCCAGAGGAAAGGAAGGCGGAGGGCGGAACCAGTGAACAAGAGCCATGTCAGGAGAGTGGAGAAGGAAAGTGGGGATAGGGCCAGAGAAAAAGAGGTGGGGGCGCAGGCGTGCAGAGCTGACTCACCGACATGTAGGAGCGTGTTCCAACAAAGGAGTTGGCCATGGAATCTATGAGCTGGCCACTCACACCAAAGTCACACAGCTTGATCTCTCCGCGAGAGTTGACCAGGATGTTGGAGGGCTTGACATCTATACGGCAGAGGGAACAAACAAATAAACAAATGTATATTAAAATTTCAGGAAGACTACAGCTCATGCCTCCACTCTTTGCTATGAACAATGACACTACTAAATTGTCTATAAACAAGAGGAGAATCATACCTTAAGAAGTAGCAAACAAGCTTTATTTCACCCTCGTGGTAATACACAGTATTGTGCAAAAAAACATTTAGGCGACAAAACGGTCGTTTTCAAATATAATGACATGTAAAATATATTTGGCTTAATGTAAAATAAGGTGCGTCAAATCTTGAGATGGATGTGCACAGTTTTTCCAGCATACTCGGCAGGTGGTTTGTGCCTTATATAAAACTACGAGCTTTGCCTTGAACCTGTGCAATCTCAACGGCTAACCCTATACTGACTCTGTGATGTTGAGATAAGGTTTACACTGAGGCTATATCATTAGTTGCACGGGAACTTGTTGTTCTTGCTACTCTGTCTGGCTCATTTGGCCTGTGCTGCAAATGCATTAGGGAAAAACCAGATGCTTCTCTGATGAAACTGTGTGATGGGTAAGAATCTTAACATCTAAAGGGCCTAAAACATTTGCACAGTACTACATTTGTTAGTTTTACTATGCAAGTGCAGGTGGGGATAAATGTAGAAACATGACCGTGTAAATGCATGACTATGCCCACGTTTATTTTGTTTCACATGAGGACAGCACAAAGTGCAGTGGAGGTTTTTAACAGGAGACAAACATCACATTGCACATGAAAAGAAAATCTTAAGTGTAGCAGACTAGTTCAACTGGTTGAACTGGTGCCCCATGTACAAAGGCTGTAGGTTCTTGCAGCAGGTTTAAGACCCAGCCTGAAGTCCTTTGCTGCATGTCACCCCTCCTCTCTCTGCCCATATTTCTGGCCAGCTACAGTTGAATAAAGGCCACTGTAGCCAGTTTTTCCCCCCCTTTTCTTTTCTTTAAACTCCATACAAACAGAAATATTTAGAGCAGGACTACAATCTGTTGTGATGGCTTCAGATGACATGCACAACACCCTCCAGCTCTTGTTAAACCCTGTTATAAAAGAAGCCCAGTTCTCCACACACCCAATTCATCACTGAAAAACATCCTGCGAAAATAATGGTGTATGGCTAAACCCAGCTATCTCTCCTCTGCGGTGTGTGTCGTGCCCCCCCCCCTACTGACCAAGGACATGCAAAGAGTAACTGAGAAAGAGGTGGCACAAAAGTAGAATGATTGAGGGAGGGGTCAACAGGGTGCGGCTGCTTTATAATCACATCTGAGAGGCTGTAATTACCGCCTGAGCTTACAGACAACTCCATCCTGGAGTACCAACGACCCTGCAGCACAGTGAAACATTGCTGTCTCTTTCGATGCCTGTCTGACCGCTCCATTTAAAAGTACTTCTCGAAACAGCACACCCATGATTCCTCACTAGTGTACTGTGGAAATACTGCTCAAGCTTACACTTTACAATGGCGTGACTTATAACTTCATTTGAATACAGAATGAGCATTCACTGTGGTGAAGCGACGCAAGCGCTATACATGAAACCAGTGAGGAAAGAGGACAAACCAATGTTTATGGATGTCACACCTAAAATTCAACTCTACATACTGGAGAGATCTTATCTTTTGTGTTGGGGCTTATAAAGCATAAACTGCACCAAGCATGAGGAATTCTTTCATTGTTGCAATCTCATGAACACAAATCACAGATTTAAAAGAATAATCATGGTTAAAGAATTTTTAGTTGGTGTTTTGCAGCCATTTCAGACGAGCAAATGCAATGCTAGAGACAGACAGGATCATTTGTTTTTTTTCTCTTTTCTCTCTCTCTCCATCTCCGAATAAATTCAACCACCATCAGAAGGTTTGTTGATGGCTAAGAGGGCGAAAATGTCATCAATTATTTAGAGTGAATCAAACATATCAATCTCGGTGATCGTGGATAATGATAAGGCAAAGACTTTCATAGTGAAAATGTAGCACCCTTACTTTTATGTCATTATGTAAACATTTATCATATTTAAACAGTCCAATGGGAACAAGAATCCAAAACAGTCAACTCATGGTTATGACTACATTCAACTTGGTTGCATTATCCACCAATTTCTTCTTTTGTGACTTAAAATGTTGCAGACAGTATTTCGAGAACAGTGTTATTTACTGAGGCCGTATTTTAATCATTTATTCGTTCACCATCTACTGAGTCAGAGATTTCGTAGTGTTTGACTATACAGTTCAGGAAAAAAAATTCACATGGTTCACTAAAAGTAGCACAGAAGCAGTATACCATATGGGTCAAAATAGACCATCATGCATTGCGACCTGGAGCCAGCAGCTTTGGAGCCAACGGGGTAGGCCAACCCTAATGTCCTCAGCTTGCAAGAGTTCCTACATACAATAACACCTCAACAGTGTGGCTTTTTCCCTCCTTTGTCAACTGCATAATTTGAGAAGTTATATTAAAATATGGGCAGGAACCAAATCTGAAACTTTATTTTTTTTAGTCTAAATGGTAAATGTTAGTGATACCTTGGAAGGTAGCTCACTTTTGACACATAACTGCAAATATGGTACAACTGCCACTTTAAAAACAAAATTCATTAACTTTTGTTTTGTTTTTACATATTTACTTGTCTTTTAGAGACAATTAAAACTCAAAATTGGCATTTTAAAGGACATTATATATTTGTAGCTGCAGTCTCTGTGTTTGTGTAGGTGGATACAGCGAAACCTAAAAGAACTTTGTGCAGATTTGTCTCAAAGTTTTATGTCAACGTTGTGGACAGAGATGCCGATCAAAAACAAAAAACTTGTGTCATCTATCCCCTCAGAGTTAGTGCGTTTAATACATTACGGACTATCCAGTGCATAATTATGAAGCACTATTGTATTTAAATAATGTCCAACTAGCATCACCAGCTATTTACCCCATCCACTACAGAGCTCTATATATATATATATATATAGCAAAGACAACATGGTGGGTGAGTGAGAGAACGAGCAGACAATCCAAAGCCATCCTGAGACTAGAGAGAGCTGTTACCTCTGTGCATGATCTGGTGCTTCTCACGCAGATAAGCTAATCCTCTCAACACCTGGAAACGAGACAACATTTTAAACTGGTACACACAAGGCATAATGTCATACAAGAATCCACACACACACACTTAAGAGGCATTCTCTTGAAGAGATGAATAAAAAAATAAAAAGAAAGATATTAAGGCAATTACACTAGTGCTCCTCAGACCTGATGCAAGAGTAAAGTGAGCAAGATAAGGTAAGCCCTATCCTTGTTACTGATTCATAACGTTACAGCTCACATTAGTCGAGCTACACCACAAAAAGACACACACCCACATTGTGCAATGCAAATGCAACAACTTATAAATGTCATGTGTACATCCTGAAACTGTAACAAAATGCTTATACCGGTGCTAAATTCAAATGGCAACTACGTTTTAAATTCCAAAACATATATAGTAAAGTCATCAATGAGAAGTTTCTATATACACAAATACACAGAAAAAAAGTATTTTACGGAGGGTAAATTGTGTACATACAGCTATGCTAACTTTTCCCAGGATTTCTTCTGGGATTCTTCTGGCTTCCTTAAGAACCTGGTCCAAAGATCCACCATCCTGGAGAGAACAAAAAGTAACTATATTAAGACCGATAAAATCTTTTATCATCTTTAAAAAAAAAACAAAAAAAAAACAACCTTGTTCCCAACTCCAATCAAAAGGATAACCTGCTGAGGGTCTGTGTCTCACCATGTGCTCCATACAGATGCTGATTTCTCCATCACTGTAAAAAGCTCCATAGAAGCCTACAATGTAGGGAGAATTGCACTCATGCAGCACCTGCAGCTCTCTGATTATCTGGTTTCTGATGGCAGGCTTGATTTCTAGGTGGATCAGCTGGGGAGGGAAGAAAGAGAAACAATAAACTGCAGTTTTTCTTAAGGTCAACACATACATTGATTTGCAGAGCTTAAGATTAGCTCTATGCATGTTGGTCCAGCAGAAACAAGTATCAACAACAATGTGACCTATGATTAAATCTAAGATGCTCTTAAACTCCTACAATCAGTGGAATGTGTTTTGCTGCAGCCACCTCCTACTGTCATGTGTCAGCTGCAAGAAAAAAGGAGGAAGGAAGGGAGGAAACAAAAAAGATGGAAACAAAGAAAGACAACAAATATAAAGGCTCACCTTGCGAGCCATGACCAAACCCGAGGGTTTGTGGCGGACCTTGTTGACTACCCCTCCGTTTCCAGCACCCAACTCACATATGGGGTCAAAATCTTCATCCTTCAACTCCCCAACCTGAGCTTTCTGGGTGAGGAAGGCTTCTAATCGTTTCCTCTGTTGTTCGTCTAGGTCAAGCTCACCCAGTTTTTTCTGTAAGGCCTCTAGGTTGGCTCTGTGAGAAGGAGACATTATAATTTACAAAAGTAGATAAAAGCTTAGAGAAAGGAGGGTCATGTTCTTTGTTTTTACGGTAGCCCAGAGGAATAGAGCAGCAACAGTTGATGAAACGCAACATTTTAGGTAAGAAAAAAAGAAACACGCTAACAAAAGAAACAAAACTAAAATATAAACAGAGCAACATTTCACTGACAAATCTATGATTTTTTTAAAATCAAATTTTGATGCATTTAATTAAATGTACTTTTTTTGTACTTATGAACCTCAGGGGCACTTTATCGTGCAGTCTCTTCATACAAAAACAGCTCAAATTGACACATCAATAAAATGCTAACTCTAACACAAGTACAACTAGTTTGAACTGACAGTGATGGTACTTACTCAGATGCAGCATCAATGGTGTTGGAGGTGGCCTGCCCCTCGCCAATGGGCGTAATGTTAAGAGGAACGGGTTTTCTTTTAGCAGGCATTTTTAATAATAACTAATCTCAATCACTTTCTCAATAACACTCTCCTGCTGTGAGCTGAGCAGCTACTAATTTAGCCTTTTCCTTTCTTGAAACTCAGTCTGCAAAAGCAACAGGATCCGCTCTAGACGGCTAGGAACTTGGCTAGCTAACGTTAGCAAAGTTAATATACTTTCAGGAGCATGTCAGTTTTCTAATTTGGCAAAAGGTATCATACCGTAATACTTTTAAAAGTCGGACAATGCTCCGGTTCATCTATAGGATTTGGAGTAGACAGGTTTCTTTTATCTAGCCTACTTGGGGTTATCTACCTGCTGCTACGACCCATTAGCCACCTAGCTGCTATTAGCTAGCGCCAGCTCCTAGAAAAAAAAAATCGTGCCCTACGTCTCTCCGTCCTAATGTGCAGCAGCAGCCTCGCTTCTCAGCTTCTACGAGTCAACTATCCACCGCGCTATTACTGGCAGCTGCACCGGTAGACCGACTCGGTTGACTTTCCTACAGGGTCCAAATAGTAATCCCTTCGCGTTTCAGTTCAGGGTGCGAGGTTCTCAAACGTTTGGAGCTTTGCTGCTGGCCGCTGGTGGAGCCTCAGTACAGGAAGCAGCAGCAGCCGCCTGCAGCACATACAGCATCAGACCTGTGACACCCACAGAGAGAGCCCTGCATAAATAGCGCAAGACTGAAAGTCTGCCAAGTTCATGCAAGATATTACAATAAAACGAAAGATGTAGTTTATGATAGTACCCACAGTTGTCTGTTTTTGTTAAGTACAAACTTATTTCAACCACTGTCTGCAGCATTTTATCCGTTGAAGTGCAATTGATACACTTTTTTCTAAATTTCCTGGAATTTGAAATATTTGAACATTTTCTTCCAGCCTGTTGGGAAACTGGAAAATGTCTTAAAGCTTTCATAAACGTTTGCAATATGGATTAAGCCCTAGCGAGTGTATCATCTTTTTCTTTGGTGTCTGTTTTGTGTTTATTTATCTATTTATTTCCTTTTTTAGAATGTATGCTGCTTGGATTTGTTGACGGGATATACCTTGTTGAACAGTGCCTGTTTAAAATGGCTCAATAAAGACAATAAAAGCAGAAAAGACATTAATACCACCTACTGGCGACTGGAAGGAACTGAAGATGATGAACCGAGAACGTTATTGAGGAAGTTAGTAAAATAAAATATGAAATAATTCAGTCGTTAGTCAGTTTAAAAAGCAAAATAAAATAAGACAATATGCTAAGGTAAAACCTTTTGCTGTTTTTTCTTAAATATTGTATTCATAGTTTCTAAGAGTCATTGATCTTGTTAGTTTTCTGGTAAAACATTGCTTGTTATAGCTTTTCAGAAACAAGACAATGGTGATGCTTTTTCGCTGAAGATAATAGAGATTTATTTAATGCGTTGTATACCTTTTCTGATTGCGATTACTATTATTATTACTGCCAAAACTAAGAACACTAAAACAAATACATCTATAATTTTTCCATGTAAATATTTCTGTCATTGCATCATGTGAACCTGGCAAGATATATTTTCACCTCAATTAAATTTTCCTCAATATCTAAATAACAGTTAACTAAGATTTATCAACAGCAGGAAATATTCTGTGTACACTGAAAACCAGTTTTAACACCATGACACAGTTTAATCCCATTAACAGCAAAGACTTGGAGGACATCTTACATCAACTAAATTCCTCCTCTTGCTGTTTGGTCATCCTGCGCACAGGTTTTTTCGAAAAGGTCTCAAAGACTATGGAGCCAGATCTGTTACAGGTTGTGAACGTGTCTTTAATCTCGGGCGTCTTCCCAGAGCCGGTGAAGACAGCTGTAATCAAGCCTTTACTAAAAAGGGACAATCTAGATAAGACACAAATGAACAATTACAGGCCAATCTCAAATCTTAGGAAAATCATTGAAAAAGCCATTTTTTATCACCTAAATGACTTTTTAACCCGAAACAACTGCTTTGATGTATTCCAGTCAGGTTTTAGACAGACCCACAGCACTGAAACTGCTCTGACCAAAGTCATTAATGACTTATGTTTGAATACAGACAGTGGAAATATGTCAGTCTTAGTTTTACTGGACCTCAGTGCTGCATACGGTTAAAAACCACCAACCAGGCCAGAAATCTGGGTGTAGTGATGAACTCAGATCTAAATTTTGAAAAAACACATTAAGGGAATCACAAAGTCAGCCTACTATCACCTTAAGAATATATCAAGGTTAAAAGATCTGATGTCTCAGCAGGTTCTGGAAAAACTAGTCCATGCTTTCATCTTTAGTTGGCTTGATTATTGTAACAGCGTCTTTACAGGTCTACCAAAAAAATCCATTAGACAATTGCAGCTTATTCAGAACTCTGCTGCTCGAGTCCTCACTGAGACCAAGAAAGTAGACCACATCAGTCCAGTTCTGAGGTCTTTAGACTGGTTGCCTGTCCGTCAGAGGATAGACTTGAAAGTTCTGTTGCTACATCAGTGACCTCTTGACCCAGTATGAACCTAGCAGAACCCTCAGGTCATCTGGATCCAGTCTTTTATCAGTTCCCAGAGCCAGAACCAAACATGGAGAAGCTGCATTCAGCTTCTATGTCTATGTCTGGAACAAACTCCCAGAAAGTCTCAGATCACCAGAAACACTCAGTTTATTTAAATCCAGATTAAAGACCCTCCTGTTCTCTGCTGCATTTACATAGTTTCATTTGAAAGTCCAAATCTGTACTTTTAAGCTTGAATTTGAAACTTAATCATGTTTTTAATCTGTTGTCCTTTCTTAATCTTAATTTTAGTTTTTTTCATCTGTTTTTCATTTAATTTCTTTTTAAAAGTTTGTTTTGTTTTAATGTACTTTTCCGCAATGTAAAGCACCTTGAATTTTCCTGTACATGAAATGTGCTCTATAAATAAACTTGACTTGCCTTAAGATATTTCAAACTTTATCACCAGAGATACTCACCCAGTACAAATAAAGTATGTTAATATTGTCTGTACTGTAAATCTGCTTTGTCAACCATTGCAACATATGTAACACCATCATCATTTGTATGGACTTAAACTGCATTACATCATCATGTGAACTAGAAACCAATCTGTTTGCTGTTTAAGTGTATGGTGTCATAATGCCAAGATCTAAAGAGGTCTCATGAATGCCCATTAGGTAAGTCTTTCAGCTTTTCTGTTCAAGTGCATCTGTCTGTTGTTTGGAGACATTTAATAGAGAAAGCCATAGCTGTTGAAAACCTACATTTTTCAGTGAATATTTCTTTGGAATAATGTACATCAGATTATTTATAACATGGTTATGTGGTCCCAGTTAGTTTGGTGCAACTTTTCTGAAGAACTTGATATCAATTGTTAGGCATTGGATTTGAATTATTATGATTTAGGGTTACTTTGCAGACCAGGGCACTGAGTGTTTGAAGACAGTGTGAGGTCATGTGACCAAAACGTTCACCAGAAGTTGGCCTGCAAGAGAAATAATTGCCAGCATGCAAACTCAATAACCGGTTTAAAAAGAATAGAAAGTAATTTTTAGGATGATCAAGTAACAGCCTAGATTCAAGCCCTATTTTAATGTTATTGTGGATTTGAAAGAGGGTGCACAAATGTATGCAGCTGAAATCATTTTATGTGAAAAGTGAACAAAAATTGAGATTCAATTATATAAATAACTAAATGGGGTAGTACTTGCAAATTTCAATAAAGGTTATAAGAGATTATTTTTTGTAAAATGCCTTCATTTAAAGGCACTTCTTCAAAGTAAATCAACTGTACTCGTTACAGTACAAAAACTAAATCAACAATTTTTAAGATCTGCTTTGTGCTTACAGGCAATTAATCAAAATTAACCTTTATAAACATTTATCTTATCTAATATGTAGATACAGCCTCTCTAGTCTCTTTGCTTTACACAAAGTTTTTAACCAGATCAAGAGAAATGATAAAGCCCCTCTGGGTAATTAATACTATGCAATAAAGCATAGAGATTTAACACTGATAAAAACATTTTGACATAATGACAACTAGTTTAGTGTTTTTCCCTCTCATTTTAGCATTAAGTAACTAAAGTAGCGATGAGTAGCAGTTGTCACCCTGGCTGGAGCTTGAGCACTGCAAAAAGGACCGAGTGCATCCACTTCAGTGTGTCCTATTATTGGGTTGAATAAACACATTTTAAAATAAAATAAAGACAAACAGCTTTTTAAGAATTGATTTTAATTATTTCAACACGTCAATAACAGCTGTTAGAATACGATCATTTCAAATTTTACAGTTTCATCCTCAACAGGCATCACATGTGTCCCCAGATCTGAGCATTTGGTACAGGACATGAAAATCCACACTTTAACCAGTCCTCCCAGTTCTCAGTGGCAGCCGCATCCAATACTGCTGCCCTCAACAGCTCGTCTTTGTCCGTTTGCCTTTAAGAACAACTGGAGGCAATTAAAGGCTTAATAAAATATTATTTAAATTTTATTGTCTTTTAATATGAACATATAAAAAAACAAACAAAACATGTACATCATGGATTGTAAGCCTCTGCCCATGCTACCTTATGCATTACTATTACGAAGAAGAGATGCCACTACAGAAAAGAAAAAAAAGAAAAGAAAAGAAAGACCAAACCCTCAGCTCTCTCAAACCTCCCAGCAAATTCATCTGGCTCAGTTCAACCTGCATCACTTCATCTTTAGCCGTAAGGCAATAAAAAGTTTTGGAGATCCACGAAATTATTACCATTTAAATGTAGCAACAAATGAAAAGTGTTGTTTTTATATGTAGCAATTACTCAAAACTTCCAATTGCCAAGTTAAAGCCAGTTATTGAGTTCTTTACATCTATTTAGCTTTATAGCACCTGATGTAGAATACTACTCAGGGACAGGCACTTTAGTCCTAATCAGGACAAGGTGCCTTCTGTTTTGTGTTGATTCCCTAAGTGTTTTTGTCTTTATATTTCAATTTTGTGAGTCATGAAAAGGAGAAAAAAAATGTGTAGGATTTAAATAAACTGTATCTGAGGATGCACCACAACAATGAGGAAATGTTGCTTTTCTGTGCATTTGAGACAAAAATGAAAACCATAATCTGTTCTGATCAAACTGCAATATAAAGATGATGATCAAAGGAAAGCACAGAATGCAGAATCCTTTGAATCATAACCCACCAGGCTGTCTCTCAGTGGAGCAGGGCTGTTGCTCTTCTGGTTTCCCCATTTTCTGATTCTTACACAAGATGTAAAAGAAATGGACACAAACATCTGGGATCCTTGAATATTACTCACTATGTGAAGGTCTTTCAAGTAAATAAGCATGTGAAAGTATCAGATGACAGTGCAAACAGTTCTAACAACAAAATCTAGCCTGGGTATCTTTCTTTGAAGGGCAGCCATCACATCCTTACAATAACACCACAGGTGCAGAGGAATATTAGTTGCTAACCTAACGCAAGTAGCAAAGTCAGAGTCCATACCAGCAAGTAGAGATGACATTTTCTACATTGAAAGGAGACTAAAAGGGGTGCTGGATGAAAAAACTCCACTTATTCCAGACAGGCCTATATTTAATTGAATCAATTACCTTAAATCTGGTTGGTTTGCACTGACTGACGTTTTTTCTGTGTGTCAGCCGTGTTGAACCTACCGCAGCAAAGAACCCTGAATGGTGCTCTGACCCAGGTTGGATCCATTCAGTGGAAAAGAAAAGCAGCACTCACAAATGGAGTCATGGGTCTGGATCAATTACATGTCAACACCCAAATCCCAGCAGCAGAGGTGCCCCAATGTCTGCAATAAACAGCTATGAGGCTGCAGCCAAATGTTGCGCAATTTACCACAAACTGTTAAAGAGAATGTGAAGCAATTAAATTAATATGATTCGTTCAAAGCAGGACAAATATAATAGCACTTCTCAGTCCTGTTGTGTTCAGTCCCCCTGACTCAAAAATCATGAGTGGAATAAAACAGCTTCTCAGACCGAGCTTCCATCTACCAGCCAGCTCAGCTGGCCTTAAAACAATGGGCTCCAATTTACTCTACTTTAAAGAAATAGAAGAAAAAAAAGGCACCAAAACCTCACAACCACTTCCTATCAGGGAATTCTTAAAACATATTTGCTTTGGCACACGTGCCACACCATAATTTTAATTGGTTTTGTCTATATGATGTTATGAAATATTGGCCCTAATAAATCTTTAATAATTGTAGTAATATTTTACCAAGTGGCACTTTTCCTCTCACAAGTCTTTGCATCATTTACAACTTCAGTTTGCCTAGTAAATCTATTAACTAACCCTCTTTCAACCAACACTATTGCTGCAGAGGGAACACAGATGCATGGAACAAAGGAAATTAAAATATAGAAAATAAAAACTGTAGGAAAACGATCTCCAGTGTAAAATGAGTTTCAGAAAGGTTCGTCAATTCTTCTGTCCTCCACTTCTTTCAGAGCTACTCCCTGGTCAGTCTGCTAAGTTTTATGACTGAGGTAGGTTCTTTTTATCCAAGGACAAATTCAAAATGAATCATGCAATGACCACCATGTTCTGCCCTTTCATAAGTAAGAGGATGAATTTCAAGGGAAAAAAAATAAAATAAACAAAAAGACAAAATCTTTCAAGTGTTGAATAAATTCTGTGAACAAAGAAGACAACAGGAAAGATTTAAATTCCCATCACACTCCAGATATCGCTGCTTTTCTTCCAATTTATTCTGACCTTTTCATTTGTTGTTTTTTCATCTTCAACCAAACACTACAGAGGAGCCTCCATTTTCACCTTGCCTGTTCATAACAAGCGTGACAAAAATCAGATGCAACCATTTAACGCCCATGGCTAAAAGAGCCTGTAAATCCAAGTCTATACAAAGAGGGATGGTGAGGGGGAATAGTCTGGAAAAAGAGGAGCAAGGGTGGTGGTGGTGCCGGTGGGATGATCAATCCATTCAGCCCTCTTTAGCAGAAGCAGGACGGTACAGATACTTCCTGCGAACTGCAAGGTGACATTTGGCTGAAAAGGGTTGCTTCCAGTGGTGTACAGTAAAAAGAAGAATCCTCATCACTCTAGACTGCAGATTTATTAAGAAAGCATGTTTAGGTGGGTTTTTGTTTTGTCTGAATTTAAACCAGAGCTGCTAAAAGGCTCTGACATTTGGGCATTAGGGAAGGTTTGTTGCATCTAGTGGATTACCGTGTTCCTGTCCTCAAGTCTTAAGCCCCCTGCCTCTCTGTCTCTGTGTGTCAGTCTATGAGGGGACAGGGCTGCAGGGTCAGTACGCAGTGACCAGGTCCTTGTCGTAGTTGTATCGGCCCCTCTTGGGGGCAGGACTGTCAGCGCTGTCCTCAGTGTCTTCACTGTCCCCTCCAGCCCCGCCCCCTTCTTCCTCGGAGGAGGAGTCTAGAGTCAGATCTACGACTACGCCTCCTCCTGGAGCCACCGCAGATCCTCCCGTGACCCCAGTCATCCCAACTGAACCACTTCCAGATTTGCCCGTCAGGCTGGTGCTGCTGTGGGCCGGTGAATGACCATTTGCTTCAGGAATGCCTGCATACAAATTTAATTTTAATAGATAATCAGCTTTAATCCAGTAAACAATTGGAGCCCTTTAGAGCAAAAGGAGTGCAAGAACTGGGTTTGACACTTACATATATCCACAACAGGGTACTCAGGTGTGTGACTGCGTTCTCTTTCTTTGTCCCTCTCCTTCTCATCTCTGATGGGTCGCCAGGAACCATCTGTTAAGTATTCAATCTCCTCGATCTCTTCACTCGTCTCTTTCAGGATCTCAGATAACAGCCTAAAATACACAATGTGGGTTAAAAGCACATTACAACAAATATTATACACAAGCTGATTCATATGCAGGTGCCAAGCAGAAGTTTGCATTCATCAATTTCTTTGCTTTTGTTGATCATGCCGACTACAAATTCACAAGTTACATTCACAAGTCACAACCCCCTCAAGTGGGAATTTGGTAAAATAAAAAAAAAAACAAAATGAAAGGATTTCTCACAAACATTACATTCACAAAAGAAGATAGAAAATCTATCAAATGTTTAAAGTGAGACATTTTACCATTTCATGAAAAATTTCAGCTCATCTCAAATTGGATGGCAGCAGAAAAGCTGGAATTGGGGCAATAAACTGCTTAAACAATAAGTGGTACACAGTTAATAGAAAAGGGGATGCTAAGTAAACATGGTTTCAAGTTTTTAGACATGCGTTTGCCGTTAAATTTAAGAGGAACTAATATCTTTCCTGAAATAGTAAAATGTCTTACTTTCAACATTTGTTTTCTATATTCTACTGCAAATAAAACATTGGGTTACGAGACTTGCAAATTATTGCATTTAATTTCAGTTAACATTTTGCACATCATCCTAAGTTTTGAAACTGTAGTTATATAATATTTGGCAAGATATTTTTAGTTAATGCCTATAAAGTAAAATCAACTTAAATTCTTCCACATTTCATATAGATGAACATTTTTTTTTGAGGATTTTAAATTATTGGGCTGTTACTTAACAGAAAGGATACAAGTGATTATCACACTACTTTATTGCAAGGAATGTCAGCATATCTCAAAGCCAAAGTGTAGCACAACGCTTTTAATCATTTAGGAAGGTAAAAGATTGCAGATGAGAATTTTGAGGAAAAAATAAAAGGTCAAATTGTTGTGGATGAAAGGTGAGGAAGTTGGCCACTTCCTCACCTTGTTTATTTACTTTTACTGCTGTTGTGTTGGTAATGTCATTTCTACAAGAAAAAGAAAAGAGAAACCTAAAAAAACTGCTGACAAATTGAGGTGTTGCTTGTCTGACCTACAATAGTGCTTTATATGGAACACTTTTAATCAGTTTAGTAATCCGAGTCCCTTTGCAGTGCCGGCCAAACAAGTAAAGCTCTCAAGCCCCACGATTACATGATTCTCTATATAAAAACCCGACATGTATAAAGAACTACAGACCAAGACTAAAGTAAAAGGACAAGTACTAAAGTACAAAAAATGTAAAAAAACAAAAACAAACTTAAACTTCTACTCGAGTAATTTATTAAGTATTGCAAGTAGTTTATCTAAAAATTTTCTACTCAAGTACTGAAAGTAAAAGTAGCCCAATGTGTTGTGTAGTTATTAAAGACAACAGTCAACTTTGAATATATTGTTTATGATTTAAAATGTTTTGCTTGACATTCAAAATTATTTTGGCTGAAGCAGCAGTATAGGGATATACATGAAAACAAACAGTATCAAGTATGTTCATGCCCCTCCATGGCTTAGTCCCCTTCTTAAACCAGTGTTTATACTTTAACCCTTGTGCCCTCCTCGTGACATTTTTGTCAACTTTTTTTTTTCATTTGGTGATCATTTGGGCTGTGTTACAGCTTGGAGTGTGATTTTTTGCAAAAAGTCTTCTGTTTGGTCAAATTTGTTAAAATCCATTGTCATTTTCTCTCCGTCTTTTATATTATGTGGAAGAGTTTTGCACCCTCTCATGGTCCTCGTGGACAAAAGTGTCTCTGCACTAAAACTGCTATAAAATCATCATACAATGATATTTTTTTCTGATTTGTTTTTTCATAATTCACTTAAACAACTTCCGTTCTGCTCAAAACCATCAAACTTTTAAACATTTTCAGGTTTTTAACCCTGCCAGTTTGATTATTTGAGGTACTGCTTCATTCATAGCAAAAAAACACAATAACTTGATTATTTTCCATATAATAAATATTAGACAGATGTTTGGTGGTGATTATACTCTTGGATATGTCAAAGATCAGCAACAAAATTAATTTTATTCCATTTGTATTTTTTATGCAATATCAGATACAACCTCTGTTGGTCCTTGCGGCCAAAAGTGTCCCATTGACTTCCATTAAAACCACAGCTTTTAATCTACTAATTATTATAGTTTAAAAACAGATATTTTTTTGATGTCAACATTTCATTTAGAAGGCAAATAGTTAAATCTGACATTTTACAGGATTCCACCAGATTCTGCTGTTTTACTATTGTGGACGGATGCAGGAAATCCTGGTATTTTTAACAGTTATATTATGGAGCTGTGTTACTACCAGGGAATACCAAGAGTCATGTATTTGTGTCTGTGTGTGAGTTCTAAGTGTATGTGTGTATTAGAAAAAGAGAGCTTAAATTTGTAAGCACGCATTGATAATTTCGGGGCTAAAAAGGGCATTATTTGAAGTATTTGTAACTGACTTTGAAGAGGTGAATGAGTGAAAATAAAACATTTTTCCTTAGCCGTTCTCAAAACCAAATAAAGTAAATGTAAGTGTTTCTGCACCTGGCAGTTTCACAGCCAAACATAAACATAAAGCTTCATTTTATCGGTGAGCAGAAAAGTGGGAAGCCTGGAGTAAATATGAAGACGTTTTTCACTGCAAAGAGGCTTTGGACATGGTCTTAGCCTTTATCTGTCAAACTCCAGGACTCATCTGAAGAGGACACAAGCTATGAAGAAATGTCTGACATAGAATACTTACTGTATTCTTCACTTCTGAGAGCTCATCTTACTCTTCTTCTGAACATGGAGAGGACACCAGGACCATACCTATCCTAACAGCTCCATATAACTAAAATATACAAGAATTTCATGCATTTGTTTACAATAGTCAAACAGTTGAATCTGGTGGAATCCTGTAAAAAAGTCAGATTTAAATATTGTTGATAATCTTTGACATATCCAAGTGTCTAACCAAAACCCCATCCATCTAATATTTATTATATGGTAAATGATTCAGTTTGAGTTTTTTTGTATTGAATGAGGTATTACATCAGATATTTAAACTGGCATGAAAAGGATTAAAATACAGAAAATGATTTAATGTTTGGTATTTGGTATAAAAAAAATAATCAGAAAAAAACATTAATGTATGATGATTTTTACAGCAGTTTTAGTGCAGGGACACTTTCGGCCACAAGGACCACCAGAGTCTCTATCGGATCCTACATTAAAAGTTAAAATGAAATTAAATACATTTTGTTGCCATCTTTGACATATCCAAGTCAAAGCGGTTAAAATCCTGAAAATAATTGAAAGTTTGGTCCTTTTGAGCAGGACGGAGTTGTTTAAGTGATTAATGGAAAAAAAAAAAATCTGAAAAAAATATGAATGTATGATTATTTTATAGCAGTTTTAGTTTTAGTTTTGGCCAAGAGGACCACCAGAGGGAGCAAAGTTTGAGGAGGGCAAAAGGGTTAAATAAGTTTTTTTATGTTAAGACATTTCTCTTCATCCTCACCTTATGTCAACTAAAGGCCAGTAGGCCACATATAAGCATTACTTCTGTGAAAACAGAAGTAATAACAGAAGAGCTGTAACAACAAGGAGAGTTTGCAATGACAGTGGTTGACCTCTACAGTACTCCCTAAAGGGGCCCCACGCCGACCTCTGGGTCTTGCCATGTGTGCTGTACCTGATAGTACCGTGAATTGTATAAGGAAGCTTAAAATAGTTTCAATAAGTTAAGACTGAAAGAATATGTTGGAGTGAGACGAGTTAAATTTAGTTCTAGAAAATCCGTCAAAGAGAGACCTCTGCCAAGGTGTCTGAAATCTTTGATGCCCCCTACAGCTCAGGTTGTAGCAGACAGGTGCAGAGATGGCGGAGAATTCACAATGGTACTGAATGTACTTTTTGGACTTTTGCCTCAGGCAGACGATTTTTCATGGCTATTTCGATGTTCTGGAGGCTGAATCCGCGCTCTGCTGCCACACTGGAGACTGGAATTACAAGCGCCACTTTAGCCAAAGTTTTGAAATTAGGGAACATTTCACTTATGAAGTGATCAAAAGTCAGTGAGACTCTCTGAACGAGGAGTTTCCTGATCCTGCATGCACTCGCTTCAGTGGGAGGAAATCCCACAGCATGCACTCCTGCACCAGTGGTTCAGCTGCACCGACGCGCTCCAAGACAATAGCTAATTAATATGCTCCCTTGCACCAAGTAGCCGGGATGTGAATCGCAATCTGACAAAATGACAGATGGCCGTCATATTTTTCCATCACCGTTTAAAAAACAAACAAACCCTGTAAATAACGTAAAACATTTGGTTAACGTAACCCCCGGGAACGAGTAACGCACATAAAAAAAATGTATCGGAGTAAAAGTATGAAACTCATCCAAAATATGTAGTGGAGTAAAAGTGGACGCAACAGAAAAAAGAACAACTTCAATAAAGTACAGATACCCCATTTTGCTACTTAAGCACAGTAGTGAAGTAGTCCTACTTCGTTACTATACATCTTTGATTAAAACACTGCTGCCACATTGAAATAGAATAGCCAACAAGGCAATTTAAAGGAAGTTTTGGGTTGTAACATGCAGCAGAGAGGAAAAAACAAAAAAAAAATTGAAAAACTCTTTCATCCCATTAAAAACATACAAACCTAAAGGGAAAATGCAAAGTGGTTCAACATTTATCAAAAGCTCTCAAGACATCTGTGCACTTTAAATAATAAAGGTAAACTGTCTTTAACACGTGGTTATTTAAAAAATGAATGCAAGTTTTCAAAATGGAATATGGTGCAGCAAAACTAATGCAAGTAAGTGCATGTCTACTTACCCGTCAATTGTTAGAAGCTCAAATGGAGCAGGCTTGTCACAGACGGGGCAAGTCCATGTGGGCTTCTTCTCGTTCATCTGCAGGAAGAAGACTGCGTCGAAACACTGAAGATGGGCGCAAGTTAAAACTCGACATGGTACACCAAGCCGCATCTTCACCAGCTGGGCGAGGGAGAAGACGAGGATATTAAAATGATACACTTTGGAAACTTTTCACTGCTAAACATGTGATGTCTTCTTTTGTACATATACTCACTGGACAGATAAGAGAAACTCTGAGGCCTGTAGTTGCAATTTCACTCTCTGGATCAAAACGAAGTTTGTCTTGGACTGTGAAAAATTTGGAAGAAAATACTTAGGACACCTTTCTATTAGACAATAAGTTTCCATACTGGAAATAAATACAACAATCTAGTCCTCTTAAAAACAGCATTATGAAAACTGTCAGTCAAAAACTTGGAACATTAAGTGTGAATGTTTCACTTACTGCGTTCACGACAGCGTTCTGCGCTCTCAACAGAGCAAAGCTTCAGCTGATTGAAGAGGTCTGCTGCGGTGAACACCCTCACTAAATACACTGCCACAGAGTAACGCTGAAAACAAGAGTCCACAGATTGTGAGCTTTTAATTTTAGAAGTTACATGAAAAAAAAAAAAAATCTGAGCAGGACTCAAAAACATGGACAATAAAACTCAAAATTCACAAATGGTAAAAATTGATCAAGTAAGTGACTTGTTGGAGTTTTCATTACTACATAAAGATAAACTAATTTTTACAAAATTCAGTTTCCACCGATACATTGCACAACAACAAAAAACTTGCAACTAAGTAAGAAATATTTTTAGTTCCACAAGTTCCAGCATGCCTTTATGCAGTCTGGAATCTGTCAAGAGGAGCTGGAAAGATTTGCTCATCCACTGTTATGTTGACATCCAACTGTGAGATGCATCTGATTCTGACCTTGCCAAAGTTTCCCCAGGTGATGGTGACTCTGTTGGTGACACTGGAGAGGTGCAACCAGGGAGTGATGTTTACAGGACGACATGGACGACGAGGTTCAACGCCAGGCTTATTAGATGGGTAATATCCCTGGAAATACACACAACCGAAACAGGATGAGTTAAAATGTCCCATATTCAGGATAAAAAATAACCACATTTAACATAATATACACATCTTAACAAGTAAGATCTTTCCCTCAATACCAATGACTTGGCTTTAAATCCCTCTAAGAATTTCTAATTTACAACAGGCGTCTGGCAGGTCTCCGGTTTTCTATGACTCAGAGTTCTACTGAATTTTTGTTGGGATGTAATGCGAGAGTGGGATGGACAGAGACTAGAAATCCGCAAAAGCTAGTATGAAGTGCATTTATTTCTCCTTTAGTCGTAGGTGAAAATTCTTTTTATCCTTTATTTTTCATTGATGCATGACAAAATGACCCAGGGGTCAGTTAATGGTTTCAATTACTGGTTATTAATCTTATTTTCACGTCAAACAAGAAAGTTTTGCAGGAGTTTTAAAAAAAGTCTAGTTCTTATCTGTTCAGCGTTTATCTTGACATTTTAATGTGAGGTTCACAGGTCATTTTGTATGAGGACAAACCATGCTTCCCGCAGGAATTCAGTGAGAGGAGTGCATATTGGAGTTTACAAATCATATGTGCATGAAAAGAAAATATTGAAGTTACCAAAAATTTTGCACCAATTCAGGACAGCTATTTTATCAGCTCATAATCTTAAACTACCAACATTGAATGCCATAAAAATGGTGAATGGTAGACAAGACCGTATTATAAAACACATTTATAACTCTCTTCCCATCAGATGTTCAATTATAAATCACTGTTAGGCAGTCATCTTCAAATTAAAAAAGTGCCACCTATTATTACTCAGTATGCCTATTATTTCCTCTAATTGTTCAATCACAAAACAGTGACATTCAAGTCTCTTGAGCTCTTTCCCTGCAGCTTGCTCAACAGAGGAATTTGTGCCTCCCTGCTTAACCTACAGAGACAGTATAAGGGGGCAAAGTTTGATGCACTGTTGTGCCAGCAGAAGTAGCTGTCAGGAAGCTGAATTAAAGTATAGTTAGAGAAGAGCCAATAAATAACAAAAGACAGAAGTCACCAATGCTATTCTAAAGGCTTTTTCAAGCTGGGACTGTTGTGCCTTCATTGCACGTTGAGTCATGTGTAAAAGTGCAAAGGCAGAATAGGGGGATGGGGTGCTGAAGTTGATCTACTGCCAATATGTTTCAGAGGTGGCAAGGAGAGGCACGTGTATTTACACACATCAAGTCAGCATTGTGGAATTCACCACTCTGACCAACAGTGTTTTCATTCTTCAGTTGATTCCACAAAAGTGACAATGTATGCAAGGACACATCACTACAGGACTGAGCTCCCTCTGCTGGGCAAATACATATATCAAGTGGCAGGTTTTTTATGTTTTTTTTTCTTTGAATTTTATTTAGCCTTTATTTATACAGGTAGTCCCATTGCAGTCTAATTTACAAGACAGACCTGTTTTGGACAGACTAAACATTTAGTTACAGTTGCAAGGTTAAAAAGG
>JBBBVU010000015.1:20909121-20936783 GCA_037177055.1 Atherinosoma microstoma | reverse complement strand
CCCCCCCCCCCCCCCCCCCCCCCCCCCCCCCCCCCCCCCCCCCCCCCCCCCCCCCCCCCCCCCCCCCCCCCCTGACCATCCGTGGGAAAAGATGCGACTGTATACGAGGTGGTTGAGAAAGAGAATCCCTTCTGACCCCGTCTGTAGTTTTTGGGCAGAATTTAGAGAATTAATAGTTAACATGTTAGGTTTAATGCTATCTTTCATGCTGAAAGGAGAAAATGTATTTTAAAAATGTATTTAAAATACGGGTCTGTTTGGCTTTTTATCTCAAACTTGTGGACCACTAAAAAAAGGGATAGATTCCAGGATAATCCTCTTTGTGTAACTATGAACACAGCAGGCCGACACAATGTGAGAGCAAGACCATTCATGAAAAATTTAATATTCTCTTTCCCAAATGGAACAGATGAATAACAAAGGGAGACAAAATGAAGCTTTTTTTTTTTTTAGTTTAAGGCTCCTTTATTTCTTTTAATCTAAAACATTAATGATAAATTGAAAACCCTAAAAAAATGAAAGAATTTACATTTTCAAATAAAAAAAAGTGAGCATGGTTTTTATAAACAGCTACACATGCAAATGAAACATCTCTTACTGTTACTGGAATCTGCATCAAATAGAAGAAGCTGCATTGAAAGCCATGTTACAAATATTTTTGCATCGGTTAAGCTATATTTATTATCACAAACTAATACTCAACAGTGCAGTAAGAAATGTAATATTCAAACAATGGTATGCAGGAAATAGTTTATTAAATATAATTTGTATTTCTTACTTGAACATTTTATCAGAACACTTCTAGAGCATCCACGTTTTTAGCTATTGTGAGCTCTGTGATCCGGTGACTGTGGGGGGACAGACATGTTACGCATGTCATCACTGCTTTGCTGCAGCTCCTTGGACTTCAAACAGGAATAGTAGAGCTGTGATGCATGTTTAGGCTCGCTGTCCTGCTGGGAAACAAATCCTCTTCCATACAAGTTTGATGTAGACAGGCTGGTATGTCTCTGATGGGTGTTATAGCAGTTGCTTCACCCTGATTGGTGTGATCCAGCACGCAGCTAAGTGGATTTTTCAAGCTTGATGTTATTAGCATTGTCTGCAGAGAACTTCATCTAAAATAAAAAACAGAAAACAAAACTCTTGGCTATGGAGTCAGAACACATCATAGATTGTTATATTGATGACTGACAAAGAAATCAGTTTGCTAAAAAGTCTATTATACAGGCGAGCTTGCAGTATTTGTCCTCTGGAATTATGGTGGTATTTAGTTTTGCTTACGTTTGCAGCTAAATGTCACCAGAAAGCATGAGTTGAGGACTGCTTAAGTGCTTTAAATCACGCAAACACATTTTAACTCCAAGAATTTATATCAGCCTATGAAGTTTTCGCCAAAAGTGTGGTGCAGCTTCTCATTTGATGTCAGCTCAGTGTATATAAGTTCAGCTAAAGCTCAAACCTAAAAACAAAATTACATTATTATAACAACCCATAAACCGTAAAATGAATAGATATAAAAGTTCTACATAAGAGGATATACATGTTGTATATAACTTCCTTTTTTTATATTTTTTATGGGGGATATTAGTGTGTGTGACACATCCAGCAGCAGTGTTGATGTAAAATATGAATATGATTGATGTGCAAGTGTGCAGGTTAGACATCTGTAGTAAACAGATTGGACTGCAATGACTGATCAATGGGCTCTGTTCCACTGTAATTAGACACACAGCACCACTGCTTGGCTCCAGCCACTTCAGCATAATCACAGCCTCCCCACAAACACACACAGACACACACACACACAGAAACACTGTAGAGCATAGACAAAAAACCAAAACTGTACTTAAATGCATCAAGACACACATACAAACAGCGTGGGAGTGAGACATTACTGAAGGAGGTATGAAAGTATCAGCAGGTGGAGACCCCACAGGGATGGCATCTTTCTCTCCTCAATTTGCTCTCTTTTAATTGAGACAGTGGGGAAGCTGAGTGGGACGCACAGTCCATTCTGGGAGGATTCGATCCTCAGTCAGCAGGAGGAACGTGTGGCTGCAGAGGTGGTGCTTTAACCTTCCACACACACTCACAGCTCCTCCTACACCATCTCTGGGCACCGTTTGTGCCTTTTACTCTCCACCTGCCTGCTGCTTTCCACACGTTTCTTACAAATACCTTGAGTTAGAACACACTTACCTGCAATACAACACTCTATTAACTATTAATTTCTGTGTTCACTGCACACAACCCCAGCACTCTCTTGGATCCCCTCCCAAATGTAAAAGTACACAGTTTTCTTTTGAAAATTGCTCTGTGGATGGGAAGGGGCTCATAGCAGCCAGTGCAAGCACCTCTCAAGTGTTTGTATTTGGAGGGGGGAAGAGGGGTGTGAGGGTTTATAAATACCCTCTCAGAGCTCTATAGAGTGGACTCCATTGGGCTCTGTTTGAAGTAGCAGACTGTAGACCTGCTGGGGGGGGGGATTCTGACCTCAGTCCCTACAGAGAACCCCCAATTCCTACAGCAAAGTCGGTCAATATCTTGCTTTCTCCTTCACATGCCGCCCCTCCCTCCTCTTCTCAGCTCCTCTCTTTAGTTCTTGTATGCACACACACACACACAGATACACACTTTGTCTCACTCCTGCACCTTTTCTCTTGTCTCTATTCATTCCCTACCTGTCTATCTCTCGTTTACACACACACATACACACACACGGAAACACAAAATGCTTACTTTTGTGCAACAGTCACTCAGTCCCCCATTGCGACTCAAACTGCATTAATATTGAATCAAACAGCAGTGTCTCCAGCTAGCAGGCAACAGCCAGTCCTACCCCCCCTCCTTGCCCTCCCCACCCCATCTTTCTCTCACCGCAGGCTGGCTCCCTGTCTGCACTCTGCAGGATGGAAGGAATATTCCCACTGGGCATGAGGCATGGATTAGCTTTAAATCAACTTTAATATGGCAATAGAGATGGAGCTGTAGCATCACTGCTGGGGTATAAAGTAGTTTTATGTGTTTAAGTACTGGCTAACAGTTACTTTACTTCTCTATGCCTTTTATTTTTGTTATGTGGTCAAGAAAACAATTACTTTTGTATATTTACCTTGTTTTTTTTGTTTTTTCCCCCTCTTTGCCTCCCAATTTCATCGCCATCCCTCCCAATGCTGCCATCCACACCAAGCCTGCAAGCGCAAAGAACAGGAGCAACACAAGGATCGCAACACGGCACCCAAGAAACAGCGTCTCGTCTTCACCGACCTGCAGCGGCGTACACTCATCGCCATATTCAAGGAGAACAAGCGTCCATCCAAGGAAATGCAGATCACCATCTCCCAACAGCTCGGCTTGGAGCTCAGCACCGTCAGCAACTTCTTCATGAATGCACGCCGCCGCTGCGTGGACCGCTGGCATGATGACCATGGTACCAGCCCCGGGCAGCCAGGCACTTCTGCCACCACCTTCTCCAAGGCCTGAGAGGAGGAGAGGGCCTTCAGGGGGTTGGGGAACCAGGTTGTAACAACAGGTGACACGGGAAATTGGCTGTGAATCCTGTTTTTAACAACCCTGCCTGGCCTGGACCACCTGAATGTGTCCTTTGCCCAAAAAAAAAATCCTTTGTGCCATACAATCATCTTTTTTCGTCAGTCAAAATTTCAAGCTTTCACCTGAAAGAAGTGTAATCTAAGAGGTGAAGTGTGAAGTCAGGTTCACTCGGCATTACTCACACAAGGACAATCATTGATTTTGTCTGGTTTTTTTTTTGTTGTTGTTGAAAGAGAATCATTTTTATGGCATCCGACGAAGCAAAGAGACACCAAAGATTTGATCTTTTTGTTGGACGCTATTTGCATTTTGCTAGCCTCCTCCTTTGCCACCCAAGTAGCCACTGATTCTGCTTCTTTCTTTTTTTTTTTGCTCAACTCACCTTCTTTGTGTCTGCCTCCTTACTCACATCCCCTCTACGCCGGCACACGGAAGCAACAAGGGCGAAAGAACGGCAATAAATCTGACAAAACAACAGCACATAGCCTTATTATCAGAGCCAGATCCTGCTCTCTCACACACACGCACACATACACTCACACACACACACACGCACACACACATGCACACAAGGCCGTCATAAAGAAAACAACGCAGCCTATGAAAAAAACAACAAGGCTCTCCAATTCTCCGCCTCCGCCTCCCCCCCTCCTCCTGTAGTCTCCTTCATTCCTCGGCCAAAGGTATTCCCTGAAGGCCAGCCATTTCAGAGAGCAGCTCAGCCTGATCATACAGCAAACTAATGAATTGAAAAATGAATTGATGCTGACAGAGAGAGCGGGGCCTTGACCCCTCCTGAAGGTGAAACTCAAGACTCTCGGCAGCAGATACTCAGGTCTTCCAGGCCCAGGTTATATTTTTGCACAGATGTCGGAGGCCTGCAGGGAGACGTGTCATTGTTACTCTTAGTCTGAGCCTATAGAGTCTGTTTCTCTGACCAACAGGAGAGGCGGGTGAGCTGTCTGGACATGCTCTTTGTTCTGCTGGGAGCTTTTCCTCAAATCAATATCTGAGAACCAAAAGATGACAGCAGCACGTTCGGGCATCCAACTACATTACAGCTGCATGAAAAGCAGAATGTAAGAAGAGCACATGGAACCCGGTGGAGATGGGACACAAAGGCCTCACTACAGCAGCAGCGGCACACTTCTCCAACCTGGTCCTGCCTGCACATGCAGAGCATCAGTGCCCCCTGCTGTTGATAGCAGAGACCTGTAACCAGAAGAGTGAGAGGGCTCTGAGCGGAGGAGAGGGAGGGAAGAGCCACTAGATGCTGAGGAGAAGTCATGGCACAACACATTCAGGCCCTCACAGCTCTTTGAAGGCAGATCAATAGCTAACCATTATCCTATTGTTGTTCCTCTTCCAACCAGCACTGGTGAAGCTTGAGGAGGGGGATGGTCAAGCTGAATGCTGAAAATGCAGGGATTTAGCAAAGACAGGCAATCCAAATCTGACAGGAATCAACAAATTAGAAAAAGTACAACAGAGTCAAATGTAACAGAAAGGTGAGACAGACACAGCTGAGGTGCAGCGGAGGTTTCATTTGGATTATTTTTGGAGGCTTCCTATGTTACCAAATTGGTTTTCATCCATTTCATCTGTTTGCAAAAAAGGGGGGAAAAAAGAAAAAAAAATCTTTCTACATGTTTCAAAGCAAACCTTCTGGTTTTCCCCACATGAGGGTTGTCAGTAGCTAACCCAAAGCTAACCACCACATTTAGCTGTTAAAATGCTACAACAATTAGTGCCAATGCTTACTGCCTTAATGTGAGTCAGAGAATATGGTACTAGGGTTAACACACAGCTACAATATGCCCCACTGATGGCGGGCAGTGTGTGTGCCATAGCAACCAACAATCAGCTTTTAACAGAATTAAAATATACTTTTTTAGTAAAAAAAACAGAAAAAAAAGAATCAGATTTTAAGGCGTACAGTAACCAAACCTCAAATGACAAAGATACAAACACAGCAGAAAATGTCTCCAACACATACCTGGACACATTTTAAAGCAGAAGAAAATCTCATTCTTTGGTTCTCTACCTCCTCTGTCCCTCGAAACCAACCCCCCCTCCCCCTCCCCCCCCCTTCTCTCTTCCTCTCTATATTGATGCGGGTATTTAATTAGTACCATAGACACAAAGTTTCTATTTCTTGTTACTATTGTGCTCTGTTGTGCATAAGTAAGGCACCTTGTTGATAAATCAAAAACAAAAAAAGGAAGGACTTTTTAAAAGGAAAAGAGGGATGCAAGGACTGAGGCCAATGATGGACATATTTTTTTTTGCATTCTACGTGAACACAGACTTGAAGGAGACATTTACCACAAGAAAGAGGGATAAAGAAAAAACAGGGAGCTGCTGAGGAGAAGAAGAAACGATGGAAGCTTTCTCTTTTTTGGCATTTCATGTCAGAACTGTGGTACTCTTCAGCCCCCCTTTAAGCTGAGCTCCAAGAATGGGGCAAAATGGAGGGGGGACAAAACATGACCTCCAAACGTCCTAGCTGACTCAGTATGTTTTATTGGCGGGTGGGGTGGGGGGGTTACAGCTCGGGACTCAATAGTTATCTGTTTGGTTTAAAGATGCAACTGTAGCATTTCCAACAATGTAGTCAGATTAGCGGTGCAGATTAGAGAAGAAATGGTCATTGTAGAGG
The DNA here is from genome assembly GCA_037177055.1 of Atherinosoma microstoma. Lineage (NCBI taxonomy): Eukaryota > Metazoa > Chordata > Actinopteri > Atheriniformes > Atherinidae > Atherinosoma > Atherinosoma microstoma. The sequence continues at coordinate 20,930,569 of JBBBVU010000015.1, read as the reverse complement.
AGTTGATCAGAAGGCACTGACTAACTTCACGCTGCTATAAGCAGTGAGTTTATGTCACCAAAGGAAGATGAGCTTCAATTGACTTGTGGTATACAGTACAGTGAGCATAGGTAAATGGCTAGATTCAGCTTTACGTATAAAGCTGACAAAATGACATTTGTTTGTAGTGAGAACCAATGTGGCTACCTCACTAAGCTGAGTGGTTTGTGAAACCGCCACTAATACCAAAGATACTGCAGCCTACCAGTCGTAAACTGCCTAGGGGGACACAAACCAAAAACAAAATCCCCCCCCCCTCTTTGCCCAAAACAGTTACAAACACACTAATAATATTACACTCACACACACATTGAATCCATGATAACAGCGCAGTCAGACTGCATCGTGCCACGTAGGAGGAAGTGGCTGCCTTGCAGACAGAGTTGAGTGCCTTTTCCCTTCAACCACGGGTGGGACTGCACTGGACACAAACACACATACAAACACGCACAGCCATGCAGATACATGCATGTAGCTGCACATGCATTTACAAACAAGCACTCATGCAGACAATGCACCCATAATTGGATGGACAGAAAGGGGGGCCAAAGAGAGGGACACAGAGTGGGGGCTGTGTCAGCATTTTCTCCCATATTGACTTTCCATCTTGATACACTAGAATACAAGCACTTTATCACGTAGAAAGTCTATAAAACATTCTCTATACACTATTTATTTGAAACAAAATTATGTGTTACTCCTTAATCTGTCAGTCTTTGTTACTCTATCGTTGATCTTCTCGTCCCCCCCCCCCCCCCTATTTTTCTTTCTTTTGCTGTCTGCCTTGTGTGCTGTGCTTCAGGTTTCAGCCATTTTACCTTTCTCACATCAGAAATATTTTTGTGTAACAGAGAAAGAGGAAGGCAAAAAGGTTGTAGCATCAAGCACTCGTAAAGCAGCAGTCATAAACTCCGACCACTTAATGTGTCTCTCTCTGTCCACTGCGTGCAAGCACAGAGGCTGCACTGGAAAGTGTGGAAGACTCACTGACAGCTCAAAGACACAAACTCTCTCCTCCCTCCACCTTGTCTGTCCAGTCAACATTTCCCCCTGGCTAGTGCTAAGACTTGGTAGGTGTGTGTTGACAATTAATTCTGAAATACCTCAAAAACCTTTCATGTAAACTTTATGTAATTTAAACTGAAAATAATACTGCTAATGATAACGATGATTATGAAACTATGATACTATGATAGTTAGTTTTGGAACTTGTGACTTGAAGCTTTATACTGTTAAATTCCTTTTATTTGTTTGCTTATTTTTCTCGTACGTTCTCTTGTTTGTTTTTGCTACGGCATGTACTTACTGTTTTCATAAAGGAAAAGACATTGTGAATGTTTCTGTGGAGGGTTAGCTGAGAAAAGAACAGACAGAAGAGAAGGCAAGAGTAGAGAGAGTTGGACTTTAGATGTTTAGTTCAAAGCTCTCTCACAGACGGCTACATTTTAAAAAAAAAAAGAGAAAGAACTGAAGCAAATATAATTTGAGCTCAATTATAAACCAAAAATTTGATGTTAAACCAAAGGAGGAATAATCTTATATTCAATGTTAGCTTTCTTCTGCCTTTAAGTTGTCTTTTCTCTGAAGAAAAAAAAAGAAAAAAAAAAGTTTCACAGTTACTTTTGAAGGTTTCTGGGTGTGTTCAAGTGCTCCTGATGTTCTTAGAATATTAAAGACCAGCACCTCCTATTGAGAAGAAGGTGCACTTTTTTTCTTTTGTGCATGGATATTGTATAACTGTATAGAAACCAACAGGAATGACCTGTGATTTTTGTGGGGAGTGGAGGTGGATGGAAAGACTTGGGAATGGGTGGAGAAGGGGTGGGGGTTATTTTGGTTATCAAAATAAACAAGAAAAAAAAGGTGGGAGAATTTGGGTTTTAGGCGTTGGAGGGGTCCTTGTTTTTAGAAATTTCCGTCACTGTTGGATTCACTGGTTGTGTGCATGTGTTGTTGCAACCCTACCCCTTTCCCCATGTTTCTTTAATGTATATAAATCCAGACTGTAGGGGGCAGTGTGTGCTGGGGGAGGTCAAACTTCTCTCCTCCAAATCAATAGCATTCAATCTTCATTCCTCAGCTTGTGGTCCACACTCGGGTCCTGAAAAGTGTGTCTTGCTTTTCCAAAGACGGGCTGTTTACTTGGAGTTAATCAGAGGGACACACACAGACCCGAGTGGCCTTGAATATACTTGTATGTCTGTCTCCATGTTTTTCAGTCTGTGTATATGTGTTCATTTGTACCTATGTGGAAAGCAGTGTTTTCTATTTTATGTTCCTTTATTATGGGTTGCAATATTTGTCATGCAAAAATTTGAAACCATTTCTTACTGACTGACCGACCAACCAACCGCAGTACCACGTGGCAACTGATCATCTAGCCTGAAATGTCATCGGCATTTACTGTCAAACAGCATATGTGTGTCATTTCACTGTTGGATTGACTAGGTTGCCAATGGGACTGATATAGACACCCCCAGTCACACTGTGCTCTCCCTCTTCTGTTACCTGTTAATCAATCAGAACCAAGTGTCTTTGTGATGGTAGAAGACAATCAGTTTCAAAACAAGAAAAAAGGTAGAGAGAGGGCAGGCCAGTGGGGAGGAGGAAGGGGAGGATGGACGAGCAAAATCATGGGAAAAGAGGCTCTCTGAATCGAGACGAGCTGTAATGTGCGACTGCCAAACGACTGCCCCGCCGCCCCCACTCACTCAGAAACACTCATCTGTCATCCCATCCCAGACAAGAGTCAAAACCAAACATCGAACCAGCCAAATTCACATCTTCGCCCTCTGTCACTTTTCACTTTGCTTAACCTCCTGCCACTTATGCAGGAGTGCAAAAAGAAGAGAGCTGTGGTTGCAAAGACCACATTTTCCATCATTCACCACAATTTTCCTGCTAATCTAATGATGATGTAACCAGCCGCGAGGAATAAAAAATGGCTCCGGTTGGTGGCTTTTGCACAGAGAACTATGCAAGCACCTGACCCCCCCAATCTTAATCGTTGCTGCTGGGTCAGAGTGTATAACCCTCAACCCCACCCCCACATTTCAATTCTCATACTTCGACCTCCTCCACCTTCTCTCGTCCCACCCATCTCATGAGCCGAGTGAGGGCGGAGTGACCCCAGTCACTTAGGGTTTGGTGGAGAGTGACTGGGGAGAGAGGAGCACTACAGCGCCCCGTGTTTCACCACACTGATGTCACATAGCTTCACATGAACGCCCCAAACTGCCACTGACGTCAAAATGGAGTCCATGATGATGTTTGCAAGCTGATCTTCCCCCTTCATGGCTCCATTGTCCTACAATGTTTGACCGTCTTTGTCCCCAGCGCCAAGGAAGGGCCACAATCAATGCAAAGACTCTTACATTGTACTTTCTTAAGTTTACAAAGTCGTCTGGAGATGGTGGCTTATATTGCACTTGGACAGACAGACAGACACACAAACAGACACAGGCACATGCTGGAGAGGGTGAGTCTGCCTTTTGAGAGTGTTTGCTGAAACCAAAGATGAAATCAGAGGTATGACAATCTGGCTGCCAAACCTAGAAGACAATGTTCAGCTCTCTGGGCTGCTCTACGGGTCCTGTTAGTTACCGGCCATGTGGACATTCCACGTCTTGCACTTAAACACACACATGTGCATACACATAGCTGGTGTAAACCTTTTCACACACGCACACGCCTCTGCCACCCAGAAACAGGGGGACAAACCCACTTGCGTCTGATCAGAAAGCCTCTCTTCCCTCCTCCCACTGCAGAAGCCGGAGAGCCTGTGGAGGACTTTTAGTTTCACTCTAGTTGAGACTCTTAAGAAGGAAAAAAATCTGAGTAATAACTGTTACAGAAAAATAAAAACTAAAAGGATAATATGGGTAAATTGCGTGTTTTGAAATAAATTAACAAATAAAACAATTGTAAAACAAAGCAGCGCTGTTGGTTTGTTGTACTTGGTTTTGGTCTTCAATAGAAATCTTCTGGGACTTGATTTTTAACATAGCATAGATTAGAGACATTCATGCGAAGATAAACTGTCAGTGTATAGGCAGAAAGATTTATAATGTTTAATTTATATTACACAAATTACTTTATTAGAACATAGCAGCCATACAGTTTGATGGTTTCACTAAGAATAGCCTAGAGAATTGTGTTTAAAAAACAGAAATGTAACATGACATAATCAATATGGTCATATATTTTCTACTTTTAATGAACTTTTAATGATTTAATCATTATCCATACATTAATAATGGTAGATGCATTCAGTACATAGTCATTGGCCTTGTGATTCAGTTGGGTTGGTACGTGCTGTCACCTTCTCATCCATCTGCAGCGCTGTGTTGTGGATGCAAGATGTTGAGGTGATGATACGCCCAGACCCTGCTCCCTGAGAGATGGCATAAGAGGATCGGCGGAGAGACGTCCCTCTTCTGAACTTTGACCTCAGCTCCACTGGTTGAGGGGATGTGCTGTGGACCTGCATCACAGTGACAATGACATCAGTGACCTTTTATCAAACAGTTTCCAACATTAACATTAGCCAACAATCACAGCCATTCCAAATAAGCTGGCATGTTGTGAAAATCTGAAAAAAAAAGTATAATTGGTAAATTTCATTACCCAATGTTTAGTTCACAATAGACATAAAACATAAAATGTTGATAAAGACACATTTTACCTTTTTCATAAAAAAATGGTTAGCTCATCTTGAAATTGATGGTAGCAACACATCTCAATAAAATTGGGTACCAGACCATGTTTACCACTGTGTAGCATCTCTTCCTTTAACAATGATGTGATGAAGATAGCATTGTGGATTGCATGGTGAACTATGCTCACCACCAATTATCTCTGGAAATGTTCCTGAGTCCACGCAATGATTTCCCTGACAGAGCCATGTCTGTTTTTAATGCAGTCTGCCTGAGGGCCATAAGATTATGGGCATCTGATATTGATTTTCAGTCATGTCCCTTGGGCTCATTGATGTCTCCAGATTCTTGGATTTTTTTGATGACATTATACACTAGGTAATGAAAAATTAAGTCTTTGCAATTTTACACTGAGGAACATTATTCTCAAATTGCTTCACAATTTTTCCAACACTGTTTTCTGCAGATTGCTGAACCTTTGCCCAGATTTACTTCTGAGAGATTCTGCTTCTCTAAGGTGCTCTTTTTGTGCCCAGTCAGTCATGTTACTGAACTATTATCTAAGTAGTTGAAACATGTTCCTCCAGCTGTTTCATTTTAATCCCACTTGCATTTAAGTCTTGTGTTGCCTCTATGCCAACCTTTAAAAAAAAAAAAGTGTTGCTGCCATGAAATCCAAAATGAGCTATTTTTTAAAATCTGAATATTATCATTAAATAGAAAGATGCCTCTCACTTTTAACATTTTTTATATGTTCTATTGAGAAGAAAATATTAGTTTCTATGATTAGCAAATCATTGTCATGGGGTTGCATTTACACTTTACGCAGTGTCACAACTTTTTTGCATTTGGGGTCAGATGACATTTAGTATTCTAACTCTTAAGATAAACATTGAACTGTTTGGTATTGCAACTTTCAGCAGTCTCCTTTCAGCATATTTAAGACTATACTGTAGAAAAAAAAAACTTTTTGAAAACTGATTGAATTGCATTGTTACAAGAATTAATTCAGTGTGCTTACTGATACCATCAAAATGTGTTGTATATGATGATAAGGAGTCTTAATATTTCTTTTAGATACTTTAACAGAGTATAAATAAAAGAAACTGAGGACAGAGATAAGATGCATGAAATGCACTAAGGATCCATGGATGAATCTGAACAGTTTTGTAGCCCAGCAATCCAAACCCGAATACCTATATTCTATCTTACTTTTTTCAAATATTTTCTTAATTCTAAGAATCCAGAATGAAGCTGAAAATGTCCATATTCTTAACCAAAGACTCTAAAAAACATGCCCTGATGAAAAAAAAGAGTGTTGCTTTGTTAGATTTTGTTTTGTCTCTGTTCACCCTGTGGGTGTTTTTATTTTGTACTTTTGCTAGCACAAACACAAACAGATGTCTTACCTTGTGTTTGTCATGGACGGTAAGAATGACATTGAGGGCATGACAAGTGAATGAGGGCAAAACAGCTATCCAGGCAGTGAGTAAAGCGGTGAGCCACACAACTGGATCAATAAAGGCCTTATCAGACGCACCTAGTGAAAAAAAAGCAGAACAATCAAACTCATCCACAGATATAGTGCAAACATCTTTTATTTCCTCAAAAGCAAGAGGAAACACTAAATAAAAACTGAAATGTATGTTTCTTGTTGCATGCTTGTGTGTTTTTGTCAGTGTTTCATCTCTCTGTGTGGGTTAAATTCAGCTTTAGGCCTATTTCCATTTATGACACGGCCATAGTCAAGAAGCAACATCACACAAGAACAACATTTGATTAATGAACGGGGATGCTTTGAATGTAGTAAAAATGTACCCAGAAAGAAATAGTCACTAGGTGATCTCTGGAAAAGGTGTTGGCTGTGAGTGATCCTGCTGCAGATGAAGAACATCACCAGAGAGACGCATACAGCTGCTATACTGAACTTGGTCCAGTATTTGGTCAACAGCACAATCTGACAAAAAGAAATCATCAGTGGAGAATGAATGTATGATGTTTTTTAAGAAACCAGAGCGAGACATGTAACTTTAATCTAATTTCTACCCTTGGAATAGAACTAATCTGAACAGCAAAATAGAGTACAATAGAAAAAAACAACACAATACAGTAGAATTTAATAGGAAGGAAAATAGTTCAGTACATCACAGAACAAATCATAAAAGCTTACCACAATAAACTGGAATAGACTACAATAGAATACGATAGAATAATGAATTGCAATACAGTAATAGGAAAAAAATGTTTTAACCACAACTTTTTTTTTCACTCTTCTGCCATTACGTCTTACAGTACATACACAGGTTTTATTTAACCATTAAAACATTTATCAGAGTTGGTCTTTGCAGAGATAATATTCACATATTGTGTGATGATTTGATAGACTTACAGATACACCTACATCATTCCAATGGGAACACCATATTCATTTTTCTTTTTCTTTGGGCAAGCCTGAAAATGTTTTTCTTTGTGCTATGTACCATCTTCATTTTTACCTCACCAGTAATATACTGTATATATAAATATTAACCCATCTTACCAAACTTCACAAGTGTTCCCTTTACTTTATTAAGTAATCAAATAGACATTGTGGTTGCAGAGATATGCTAATTTAATTTTGGGTTTGAAATTTTTGAGCAGAACAGGCCTAAAATGTACACACAGGGCTCAAAGGGTTAAATCATTAATTGCTTCATTCATGCTCTCACATTTGCAGAGTATAATGATTACAGAACCTTAAAACATAGTGTCGTTTATTCTAAATTGTTTAAATTGTATGGATTTCGACATTGTTTTTTTATTTTTTTTATACGCAACTGCGGACCACTTGTACCTGTAAAAAAGCTGATCCTGACCTCAATTGTGACAGTGAAGGTGGCGGCCATGGCAACAGTGACTGCCATGGTCTGGTAGTCAAAGGCTGTGTCGTAGAAAACTCCAAATGGGATGAAGAAGAGGACGAGTGATGTATAGACAGCGTACAGGAGACTCAAAGACAACTTCATAGGGCTGGAGAGTTCCTGCCTCTGTCCACACTTGTACAGTTCAGGTAATTTCAGGCTGGTTTCTGCACTCACATCCTACAACAAAAAAATGTAGCCTTCAGCATAGTAATGCTTATTTGATTATCTGGTAAATAAAAACTTTTGACTCACTTGTTCAAAAATGGCCAAGCACAAAACGGGTGATGCTGAGTATATGGCAGTGTAGAGAGCAATGAACCATGTCTCATACAGAGACTGTGGGAGAAATAGGCAATGGGAAAAAAGCTTAAGGTTTTCTTGATGTTCAACTTGAGTTCATAATGTGACTTTCAGGCATTTAGTTTTATCAGTGTGTCTCTAACCTGAGCACTGAAGCCATTAAAGCAGCCAAACCAAACATGCACAAGAGCAAAACCACAGGTCTTAAACAGGAAGTAGCGCAGGAAGAGGGAAATGCGGTGATAGGACCAGCGGCCATGGACGAGTAGTAGCCTCTGCAAAAACCTGAATTGGGCCACGGCAAAGTCTGAGTTCTGCACTGCTTGACCTCCCTCTACTCCATACAATCCCACTCCAATGTGAGCGGCTGGTAACACAAAAGGAGGAAAAATGTGAAAACATCGACGCACAGCAACGAGAGCATGACAATTTCTTAACAAAAATTTTATTTTAACATCATCTAATATCCCCAGACTTACTCTTGATCATATTTACATCATTGGCACCATCACCGATGGACATGGTGATTGAGCTGGTGTGTTTCCTGACCAACTTGACGATCTCTGCCTTCTGTGCAGGTGTTACACGGCAGCACAACACTGACTGACACTGTTCAGCCAGGCTCATGAAGGAAGCCTCCCACTCTGGTCCCTGCTTAAACTCTGCCTGGGGTAAAATACCATCAAGCAGCTCAGCTTCGGTAATGACCTTAAAGTCCACATGGAAGTTGACATGATTTATACAGTATATGTCTAATGCTACATAATACCTTACTCATCAAAGAAATCACACTCCACTAGCTTTTTCATGGGAAAAATATTACTTCTTAAAAAGAGATTTTTGGAGGAGTTACTATCTCTTGCAATGTCTTTACTTTTTTTTAAATGTAAAGTTGAACTTTCAATAGCTGGCCTATAATGATGTAGGAAAATATGTCCTCTAACAGCTAACATGGGGTCTTTTTAATGAATCTATAAAAGTCTCAATGGAAGCAGTTGAGTTTAACCATCAAATACCTGACTTGTCAGCTTAATCATGGATGGATGTGGTCTGATTAGATCCAGTGATCTCCCAGCTTTAAGCAACCACACAGCTGTTATCAAATTGACCCAATACCTTGTTCCCAAACTAGAGTGTGTGAGCTAAAGTTTTCCCAATCCTACTCACTTCATATCAATGACTAATGAACAGTACGTAAGATTTCTCAATAAGGAAACTAAATCTTTCCCTCCTTTGACAGAAAATACTGGTCTGTACAAAGAAGTGTTCAGTCTGCTGTAACAACGAATGTCTATAAAACAGAATCATGGACAAATTATATGATGAGTTTGCTTATTTTCAAAAGATTATATATGTTTATATAATTTATTTACAGTGCAGGCCGTTGTTTACCAGCTCAGGTCCGGTGAGAACCACAGATGTCTTTGCCTTTGCCATCTCCCTGTGTGTAGCCCACACCTCTGTCTGCTTGTTCCTACAGAAACTGACCTGTGGGTCTGGTGACTGGAGTATCTGTCTGCACAAGCAAACAAACAAAGATCAATTAAATGGTGTGAATTTGTAAATGTGTGAATTATAAAAAAGAACTGTATCTTTGCTAACCTCAGCTCTTGCCATTCTAATAATTTGGCATCAGGATCCAGTAGTTTGCAAGAGTATCCAATATTCACCGCAGTCTCTACATACACATGTAAGGAGGGAGACAGGATGGAGGGAAAAAGAGACAAACTACTGTCATACCTTCTTACCTTGTAGCTACAAGACTGTATTTAGAATGTCATACATGTCACAACACCTTTTTTGTCTCCGGTCAGTACCCATACTTTAATCCCAGCTTCTTGCAGAAGAGCAATAGTCTCAGGAACTCCCTCCTGTAGCCGGTCCTCTATTGCTGTCACCCCTAGAAGCTACAATTAGGTATTTTGACAAGATTTTGTAGCTTCAGTGTCATGAATTTAACAGTAAAATAGAGATATAGTTAAAATGCTTTAAAAGTCAAACAGCCTGTGGATTGCACAAACGAAATATAATTTTTCAGAAAGGTCTGTTTTGTTGTCCGCACAGAGAAAACTTACATTTGGGAAAAGAAAAAGTTAGAATACTTGAGGTTGAAGCTTAATTTAAAAAAGCTATGAGCACTGGTCATGCTGTGCCACTAACCAGCAATGCTGCTTTAAATGGAGGATTGACAATAAGCATTATACAAACTGAAGATGAGGCCACCTGAAGGTCTCTCTCCATCTCATCATATAGCTTCTCCAGCAGTGTGTCACGCTCACAGGTCGCCATGGCAGCAGACAGAGCCAGAGTTTTACTCCAGTGCTCCCATGACGCTTCAGGAACAGATCGAACCGCAACACACAGTGTCCTCAGACAGGCCTCAGCAAACAACTGTCAGAAGATGAGTTAATATGGTTTCAGAGAGGCTGAACATTACTCACTGACTGATTTTTGAGGCAAAACTGGAGGATCAACGGAAAGAAAACATGAAAAACATTTCAGTCATGACAAGGATAACACAGCTGTCTCAGTAGGGATAAACCCAAGATGACTGGCATGATTCTTTACCTCCAGAGCGCTTTCACTGCTTTCCTGATATGGACTGTCCCTCTGCAGTCTTTCTAGGATCACTATATCCGCCCCTTTACAGTACAGCTTTAACCCACCATCTGGCTCTCGCACTGACAGAAACAAACAAAAAACCCAACAAAGCCATTATGGATATACATTAACTAGATTTCATTTTTTGGGAAGTGATGAGTTTAAATGAAACCTCTTGAGGCCAACAGGAAACTTATATCATTGCATGTTAAGAAGGTTACTCTCACCAAGGACTGACATGCGTCTCCTTTTGCTGGTGAAGTCGAGCAATGCCAGTAGCTGATACGTGCACGCGATGCCCAGTTCTGAGACAACAACAGAATCTCTTGTCCTGGAGAGAAAGACCCAGCCCAACTCCCTGGCTGCGCCAACAAGAGCTTCCTCATCTGGAGATGCAGCCTGGTAAACTGGAGTGTCTGGGGTAATATACCCAAGACATAAAGTGGAAGTAAACACACTGTCTCACAGGAATGGACCATTGTGGAAATCACTCTAACATGCGTGTTACATACCTGAGAATACATTACTCGTGAATTACAGTATAGACTATTAATTTATAGCAACCATCATAATATTTTTGTGATTCACAAACAGTACGGATGCACATCCTCACCTCCGTTCCAATCTGCCATGACAGTATGACATAAAGCCAGAGCAGTGATGAACTGCCTGGTGTGTGGACACTGCTGTCCTCTGAGTTTCTCCACAAGGCTGGGAGCTGACATGTGCAATCCACCGGAGGAGAACGGATTCCAGCTTAAATCCATGGGCTGCACAAACAAAGGGAAGATCAGCAGTGTGTAAACAGAAGGAAGATAGCAAAACACATTGGAATTAGGTTCTGAAACACACAAGCACAAAACAGTTTAAAAGTATAGATTGGAGTGCAAGTATGTAGTACCTCCACATCCTCTGCTTTGATGGAGGCATCACCTGTTAAAGAAGGAGAAATGTCCATTTTATTAGCATTCCAAAAGAATTAGAAATGGAGGAAAAATGCATTAAAAACACACATTACAATTAAATGTGAGATTTTCAATCCACAGCAAAATTTGTGTCACTGTGAGCTACTGAGGAAACTTTTCTTAATATCAAACTATGCACAGAGAATTTCACAGAAAAAAGGAAAGAATTGTGTTGATTGTGTTCACTGGAAAGAAAGAGTCACTATCAGTAATATGTTGTTAACCAGGTCATGAGGTAGTTTTTATTATTATTATGTTTACAATGAATTTTATCGTTACCAAATATCTCCCCGGCTATGCAGCATTGTCTGAAGAGTAAGCGATTCTGGGTTAGTGTCCCAGTTTTGTCACTGAGCAAGTAACCCACTTGGCCAAGCTCCTCATTCAGTGAGGTATTCCTGGCCTGGGCTGGTCTGTCTGCCTGCTGCCAATACATTTCCATATCCCAGTCAATAAATTGGCTGTGGATTGTGTGGATCACCTCAAACCTGCAGACACACATATGCAGAGCAAATATACAAAATTACTCAATGTAGGTGTATTTTTGCCTCCCTTCTCACCCAATGATTGCATTACTGTAGATGGAACTAACGAGACATAGAGTGCTATGGGCATAGCTGGGCTGAGAAGGATGATGTAGCTCCAGTAGATGAGGAATGCATTGTAAACTGGATTGCCGTTAACCACCAGAGCAGACAGAACCTCTGTCTGGCTCATGACCTGACTGGCAAACACTCCACTGCCGATGGCAAGAAGCAGAGCTGCCAGCAGCACAAACAGGACAATCTAGAAATCCAGAAAATATACATATTGTTTGTAACAACTCCACGCGGTGCATTGTGCTGTAATCCCCCCTGCCCTTCACCCACTCACCCCAATCACCACTCTGTTGAAAACTTTCTCCATCTGAGTCGTCTTCACTTTCAGTTTCCCACAGTTCCTCAAGATTTTTGTGTCTGTGCCTGGAACAAAATAAAGCACGATTAGAGGCTGTTGCTGCAATGGTCCAGCCAAGTCAGTCAAAAGACCATACTGCAGCCAGAGGGTGAGAGTTCAAGGCCTCATGTCAGTGAGACTCTGCTGATGTGCCCTTGAGCAATATGCTGAATCCCTTCCACCCTCAAGGGATGTCTGACCCTGATGCTGAGGTTAGGGGAAGAGAGAATTTTCCTTGTAGGGATCAATAAAGTATCACACTCTGTTTTCCAGAGATATCTCAATCTCACGTAAACTGTTTAAGGACATTTAACCCCATGTGTCGAAATGACAAAAGTATTATAAGGCAGGAAACTGACTCCAACTAAGTCTGAAAACAGTAATAAAGTGTAAACTGAACCAAATTTGATGTAGGTGATGTGTAGTGTGAGGCTGTTAAGAGTTACAATCGGGCTAAACTGGGGTCAAAACCAATGGACAGTTTATGATGAATCGTATAAAACCCATCACTGGAAGAATTTGATCTATTGATCTGCTTAACCAGAACTGAAAGGGTCACGTGGCACCTCTGCTTGGTCCAATAATATCCGATCAATGATTACTTAAAGGACAGGAGGAGCCTGTAATCTCCCAGACGTTAACATGGTCCTTATTTAAGACATGGCCGCAAGAGTTAAGCACTTAGAGCCATAATTAGCAGTAGACAGTATTCCACATAATAAAATTTGTCATTGAAGCGAGTAGAGGCCACAGAACAAGGTGTTGTGAGGATACGGGTGTGGCAGGGACAAAGGAGGGCCCAGGCAAGTTTTGAACCCCTACCCTCCTGGGTGAGAGTCGAGTGCGCTGACCAGTCAGCCAAAGGGATAACCTTGTGGCCAAATAGCCAGGGTGCATGATCAATCGGAGGCATAGTGACAGGACCTCAGCTGTCACACAAGGTTTGGTAACTTTTTGAAAAGTTTTATTTCCATTATCACACCTCTGAGAGGAACTTTTCATTATATTCACATTGCATAACATCAAGCCTAATAGACCAGTTTGACAGTGGCCAGACACCATTTTACGAACATATCCTCAAACCTCAATGTAACATTCCACAGGCATAAAATTCCACAAAAATCCATGATTATATCTGCTTCATTGAAATGAGAACATCCTTCCAGCAGTACCAGTGTATATGGTAAGGCCGTAGGCAAAGTCTGTGTTGCGTAGGACTGTTCCTCTCAGGAGGATGTGCTCATTGTCCAGATGGAAATACTCTCCTCGCCACTGCAGCTGACCTCTGAAGGTGTATAGGCGGTTGTTGGGTTCCTCAGAGAGCACAACACCTGTGAAAAAAAAAAGAAAAAAAAATATACATTTCTTTGTATAAGCAAATGCACTTTTGCTCTTCTTTAAAACGAGTACAGCTGGAAACTGCGGTCTTAATACAAAACATTTATTCACCATCAAAGGCACCAAGGGCTTCCTCTGAGGGGTGAGAGGTCAGTTCATCGTGTGTAGCGCTCAGTGCCTGCCGATACTTGAGGTTGCTCTCTCTGAACGACAAAAACTTAATATTTATTGTAAAACTGATTGTATAAATGATAAAAAGTCAGTGAAAGTGTAGGCAATATGCACAAGGGCAATCATGAACTCTTAATCAACTATAAAAATGCAGTAGAGGTTAAAAGGTCTTTCAAGACTCATATAATTAATGGGAAGGATTTTCACATTTGTAACTTCTTCTAAATAGACTCAAATATTTTTCCATCAATAGCAACAAATTGTCGTTTTCCATGAGTTGACAAATTCATAATAGCAAAAAAAAGAAAGAAAAAATCTCATTTCACATTATTTGGAAAAATTTCTGTTGTCTTTGTTAATTGTGGTGTTTCTACACACAAGTAGAACAAATGTATATGTTTGTGTTTTGTGTATACATATTTTAAATGTTACTTTATTTGCTTTTAAGTCCCACTCAAGTAGTTATAAATCCCCTGAAAACTCATTTGGGTTCCTGAAAATTTTACATGATCATGAAAAAAGCCCCAAGGCCTTAATATTGCTCGCTTGTTTTGGTGAATGGGAATACATAAATATACATAAGTGGTCCCACCCACATATCTGCCCACTAATTTTGCAAAGTCTGCACCTACTGTGCTGTACTAGCTCTTTGTATGTAAAGATCAAACAACAATAATAAAAAAAGAAATCATCTGCCTATTACACTTTCATTCACTGAGCATGAGACCCATAGCCTCTTCACTGTGGCACCTGTTTGTACTACCCTGAGCTGCCCTGATTTGGCTCACCCTCGTCAAGAGGTTACTTACATATTGCAGCCTGAGAACATGTAGTCTTAATTTCTGAGGATGTGCACAATTAGCGCTTCAAACAAATGCAAAATACATGAAGCAGCCATGACAAACACATGTATGTGTAATTAAAAGTACAGTATATTTTCAGCCTTTCACGGCTGTCCCAACAAAGTAGGCAAACAAAGTCAGTCAGATTCAGGACTTAGCAACTGATTAGCCCCCAGCTAGTTGAAGTCTAAGCCTTAGCAGCTTCAGTGCATTAACTGCTAAAGAGGACAAATAAGAGAAAAAAGACACCAGAAAAATTTGGATGGGACTCAGAAATGTCCACCCCCCACATAAATGTTTCATAGAACTATTCAGAAGTTTCAATTAACAGATTGATTAGGTGGACTATTCTTTTTTACCCATCAATATCAGCTGTTTCCACATAACACAGACTGTGAGGCTCTGAACTGCATAGAAGGAGAAGGTCCGCCTACGAGGAAAGACAAAAGTACTTTTAATCAGGTGCTGCATCTCAGTATTCTGAAAATATGCAGTGCCTCATTACAATCTGATCCTTATATCATTGCTTCCAGTTTCTAGGTAATATGAATTCAGTGACTCACAGGAATGACTTGGTCTTTGTGAATCCGCAGCACATCTCCCACGCTCAGATCTTTCCACTGTGCTGTGTTAAAACTGAGAAAGAGAGGACAGAAAAGAGGTGAGCGTTTTGGGAGAAAATAAATAAATACTTTTTTCATATAATTTACTGGACCAATTTCACCAGTTTGTTTCTATAGTTTATGAGAAACAGCAGATTCCACAATGAAAACACAATCAGTAATCACAACTTTGAGCAAATAGTAATTGTAAATGCTAATTTTCAGCTGGGTTGTAGTAAAACCCTAGGGCTGTTATATAGTAGTGCTTTGAGCAATAGAAAGGTTTGATGAAGCCAAAAGCATTAACATTTAATTTGCTGTGTTTCTCGTTCATTTAGTACATTTGTGGGGCAATTATGAAACACACATCAGTCCAACTCTCTAGTGTTTGACATCTAAAAATGTAAGACACTCAGCAAAAAACCAAGATAAAATACATGTGAAAATAAGATGCCATCAAGAGAACGGTCAACCTACTGATGCACATGGAAAATGCTTTGTGATTTTACCCTGCTTCAATTCATGAAAGGACCATCCAGGGATTCACTCATTCACACTTCATTAGAGATTCATTAGTGGACAGTTTCACAGTGAAGCTGCACTGACTCCTAAGAGAGTCACCCACTGTCTTTGTCCTCACCTCTGGGAGATGAGTATGTCACAGGGTCGGGAGTTAATCTCAGAGTCACAACGTCTTCTTGCCTGAATCAGAGATAAGGAAAATGGAAAGGAGTGAAAAAGAGCATGACAGAAAAGAGACAGGTGACAAAGATGGGGGGATGAGAGTGATGGCAGGAAGCATGTGAAAGAGCGTGAGGGTGGCCATGAAAGGCTGAACAGGAAAAAGGAGAAAGGGGAGATGCCATTATGGGGCTCTACAGTGACACCAGCTGGGAGATTTACACCCTCTGCTAAATGATTAGTCAATAGAGAGGGGTCAAGCAAGCGTTTCACCCAGAGCTATTAACGACCATAACTCAGTGATGCACTTAACCAGAGAATTCTCCATGCAAAACATCACGCCTGCATTTAAAAGGAAAAGCTTTAATGATAAGAAAGAAAATTAATGCTACGAGGATGACCGGTTTTGTCAATGAGAAGAGGACAAGGAGTCAATGAGGACAATGAAGGAGAGAAAAGAGCAACTATACATGCTTGAGTGCCATGAGCATAAACGTATGCATTAGACTGGTCATATGTTTGGGTTGAGCCCACGCATCTGCGTGTGACGATGTACATGCAGCTCAGGCAGAGAGAGGGAGCACAAAGAAGCAGCTGATTGACTCACTATGTCATTGACAAGATCTTTAAGCCCCCTCACAGAAAGCACGATGAGCAGAGGGATCATGGTAATGTACCAGGGTATCGATGAGATGGCAGGAACACACTGGAAAGCACATGAAACCATAAATAGACATGGAGGGAAATCAAAATAGTCAGAAGTCTATCTATATCACAAGTATTATAACCTAAGCAAAGAAACTAAAAGGGTGAAAAAGGGGAAAAACATGTATTAACTTCAACAGATCATGTCACAGAAACTGAGTGATTATCAGTGCATCTCAAACAGCATAAGTCCTGATACTTGTTTTCCTCTTACAGATTGCACAGATTACTCTATTAAAGGCTAAAGTTGAGCTAATAAAAGCATTTGATTCTCTTGAAGATTCAAATGGGTGAGAGATGACATATAGAGCCTTCATCTGACCTGAAGTACCACCATGAGGAGGAAGTAAAGATTAGCTACTCGATGAAACTGTTCAAACAGTGTCATGGGCAGGAAAGTCAGGGGGGAGTACTTGTAACTGCGCACCACATTGTCCTGGCAACCAAAAAAAAAAAGAGCAACAGAGGGTTACAGAGAGACAGGAGGAGGCACGCAGGACACAAATACAGCACATATCAACCTATTAACCTTGGTCTAAATCTATCTGCAGGCCAACAGGTGTCAGTATACCTTGTGGAAGCAATTACTTACCGCGTATCGCCCCCAGCGGAAACACAGAAAGGATTTCTTCTGTTTGTTTGTGTGGTAGTGGCGACTGTTTGCCCTCACCTCCCATGTGAGTCCTGTTGGACAGACTTACAGTTCTCAGAGACAATTTGCATGCCAGTGACAAGTATGTCATTCGTCAGTAGAAAACAGATGGATGCAGGTGCATGCTACTGTGTTTCAAAAGGGAAAATTATGTAAAGTAAGAGACTAATGTTCTCCCAGTCTGAGCCACAGAAAGGTAAAGATTCCCCCATTAGCATCTGTAAATCTTTTTCATGCAGCATATTTTTCCATGTGAAATAGTAGGCAAGTAAGGTGTTACTAGTGTCATGTATGAAGGTAATTTTCTTCTCAGGTACTTCGTCTTGTTTAATATCTGTGTAGTGTATGTTTACCCAACAAAATGGCTGCTGTGAAAAAGGGCTTTTGAATAGAGATAATCCCCTCTAAATGTACAATTTGGGCACACTGATACACAAAACTCTAAAAATATATATTTATGGATAACAGTAATACACTTTTCATTTCAAAGGCAAAACACTTGCATTGACTTCCCTCTGAATGGATCTTATTAGACAAAGTAAGATAAGAAAAAAGATAATTGTGTAAGTAAATCAAAATAGACGTACCAGACTCAACACCTTTTTTATCCATGATGCTGTGCAGACTCGGACTCTGGTTATGCTATATCAAGTAGAAAACACAGAGGCATGGGTGCCTACGACCCCCAACTGAGACACCCTTCATCAGTTTTGTTACTCATCACACAGTGTTGCCATACTTACCTGCAAGCAGTTTGACAGATTGAGATTATAAGTCACCGCCAGTTGTCATTCTGCAGAGTGACTACTTTGAAAGATAAACAGAAAGTTACTTTGGTTAACTGAAGGCCACTCAGTGCTCCTCTTCTCTGTGATGAAATTCAAAGAAATGTGCCAACTCTCGTACTTGAATCTTTGCTGGAAGATGGGAAGAGAGATCAGAGTCTGCTAGGATCCAAACATTTTAATCAAAACTGTAGGGTTTCCAGAGCAGTCTAAATAGATGAATATGCATAAAAAGTTTCATTTAGATTTGTGATGCTAAAATTGAGTTACAAATTAATAAATAACCAGGTCACATTTGCCAACCAGTTTACACAGATAGAAAAGCCAAGGAGGACATTAAACCAGTCTGTTGAAGGCGTCAATTGCTGCTTAGTAGAACAAATTATTTTTAAGTACCGTAATAAAAATAAACCACTATTAGGAGTTTCGCTCTTACCTTGAATGTTCTCTGCTATCGTCGTCAAGTCCTTTTGAAGCACTCGCAACTACGTGACACATCTGATCCATGAATCATAAACTCCTCTGACCACAGCCAGAGATGAACATGGATGTTTTTTTAAACATTCTGCAGCTGCTTTCCGTAACGCAAATCATTTCCAGTTCATCTCCCTTCTTTATGCTGAGGTAACATGACCCTGCCACACCTTTCTTTTTTTATCCCAGGTGAATACTCCAGTATCACAGTCTGTATTCCCGATGCACCTTACCTGAAGAGAGAAACAGTGATGGAGGAGGAGCAGTAAGACTATAAGCCTACCAGATCACTGTTTATTTAGTAGACTTACAGTAGATTTACAGTGGAGAATCTATTACACATTAAAAAGTAGTCCTATTTTAGTCACTGGGTATAAACTAGAAATTTAGGAGTGTCAAGTTTCCAAGGCCTACTGAGTTGTTGTTTTTTAACCTAAATTCTTGTGAGTGTCCTGGAAAGTCTTTGTAACAGTATGATAATGCTGCCCTTTCTCAGTAGAAGCAGTGGGACTATTGGTTTACAGCCGTGTGAAAGTTTTAATCAGACAAGCCATGTATCGCTAACACCAAACTGTGCTATTAATTAGTTTTTACAGTTTCATTCTCAAACAATATTTTCAATATACATTTAGTCATGATGTCTTATTGTTATTATTGCTTTCCATTCATACAAAAAATAACCAAAATCATATACAAAATATAAATATCACCTTACCACTAGTCTTGTGATGTATGCCAAGTTTTTTCTTTTTATAAACACTGGATAAGAGAACATTGTTTGAATGAGATAAGTTCCTCTGCACTACTTAACGGTGCACTTCCATAAATCACTTGTAAGAGTTCAGGAAAAAACAAACGTAAGAACGCCACACATGTCTGATTCAATCTATGGCAAATAATAACAATGTTATTTATTTAAGGCCTCCATAATGAGCATCTGGCCATCTCCATGAATCTAATGCCACCTGGTGGAGATGAGCATCCACTGCAGTTCAAGAATCAGAGGAAGGTCAAGAAGGGTGAGTTTGTGAGCAATGGCAACTTTGAACAAAAGGCAGTTTACTGAATTGATGTTTTCTCGTCAGTTAAATTTACTATGTGGTTTCATATCTCTTTGTCTCATCTCTTTTCCTTTAGTGAGGTCGGGCCACAAAGGCCACACATCAGCACCTGAAGGTGTGCATATCTCATACCTCATATGTGTCTATACGAGAATGTGCATGCATATCTAGGGCAATCTTTCCTATCTATTTTTACAACTGGGTGCTGCAGCAGAGTGGTTAGGGTGATGCACCACTGGTGTAGCATGGCTGCTCTTAGGGCTCCACAAACAATTGAAAGTCAATACGCCAAACTCTTCCCCCCCACAGTTTAACCGTTGGCCGACAACGGCTGCCTACATCCCAATCATAAATACAAAGGAAGTTTATCACTTCAAACCAGAGAGCTTGGCTCAATGATCGAGCTATCTCAAGTACTGTTACAAACTTCAAAGCACAAAATCTTAAATCAAGAAAATCCATGCCTAAAAGTATTCTTCTAAAAAGAGAGCAAGAAATAAACAAATAAATCTACAGTGGAGACAGATTCTGAGATATCTGAGATCTACATAGCTAGATATATGAATATATGTAAGAATGAGATTTTAGGCACCTGATTGGCACAATTATAAAACACCAATCCATAAATATAAGAAATATTTTTTTAAAAACACAATCAAAAAGCAAGTCAAAACAACCAGCGTATTTATACAGTCTTATACCACTCTAACCAGTTTATGGAGAAGCTACAAACATTACAGACTTCCTCTCTATTTTAAGATATTACAAATTTTTTAAACTAACCAGCAGGAGAACACACAAATGCATAACCAAACATTTTAACATCTAACATCACACAGACATCAAGCAAGAGGAGGAGATGACAAATCTAACTTCCTCATACTCTGTAATTACAATATGGAAAACATGAAGCTAAACATAAAGTGATTTTAACACTTAAGCGTCTACCACAGTATCAGAAAGCTACATGCTTGATCACACCCTAACAGGATGCAACCAGTTGATGTGGATCTTGATGATTATTTTAAGTCAGTCAGTGTGCTGTAATTAATTGAAAGTTCCTTGTTTTCAGGAAAGCTATTATTCATTTCTTCACAAGAAGAGTTAATGATCCCAGTCTGCCATGGGCAAAAAGTTTCAGACTCATCTTTCAGACATAAAATAAAATTTTCTCACCAGCTTACAAACATTTCTACCAAATAGCAATCCTAAATCATATAGTACTTTTTTCCCTTGGCTAGTATCTATAAAGTAGTTTGAAATGTGTTTAATAATTACCCTATAGCACACAGAGTCATATTCCTATTTTTCAGGTAATACACTCGTGCATACATTCACACCAATGACCTCAAAAACATGGCTGAATGGGAGCTCTACTTCCTGAACCACAACCTACAATATATATAAAATCTCTCTTTTGGTGGTTTGATCAGAGTGAAAATATTTACTGCATTTAAAAATACTTAAATGATATGGAAAAAAGTTTGGAATCTCAAGCAGATTTCTTATCTGAGTTATTTTATCCATACCTGTAGGTAAATTTGGTTTGCAGTGAGATGATAAAATGAAGCCAAAAGATTAAAAAAAGATACAAAAAATGCTCAAAGAGCAACTAAATAAACACCATTTGTCTAAAATCAGGATAAAAACCAATAAAGAAAAACTAACTAACTAACTAACTAACTAACTAACTAACTAACTAACTAACTAACTAACTAACTAACTAACTAACTAACTA
>JBBBVU010000015.1:20873493-20885610 GCA_037177055.1 Atherinosoma microstoma | reverse complement strand
AGGCTTTCCAACAGTATGAAATTTATTGCCAAGAAGCATTGTTACAACAGAGAAATAATCTACCAAACACAAATTTCAGACCTTTTTGTTCGATGTTTAATAACCAACAATGTAACAAAATAGTAAAATAACTGTTATTCCTTTTTATCACAAAATAGTTCGTGAAAAATAAAGTCAACAATGCAAATTAGCAAAACAAAAGCAAAACCTACTATCGGTTTGGCTCTCATTCACATTCTTTGGCTTTTTGCCCCCAAAGTCCTCAACAGGAAGAGTATTGATCTCATCAAGTTGGTATCGTATGATACTAATACAGGCCTCGGTATCGATACTATCGATAATCATAATTATTGTCAATAATTAAAGGCAAAATCATTAAATGGTTGTAAAATTTCAAGCAAAAAGTATTGATATTGGTATTAGTATTGGTATCGATATCGACGATACCTGCCCTAGAATTACTTGGTGTCAGATCTATACCAAAATTTGCAGCATCGTCCAACCCTAATGTGGAGGCTATCTGGTGCTACTGCTTAAAGACAGGCTTCTCTTTAAAGTAGTTCCTTTATAGGATATGAGAAGGTATCTTCCCAGCTTTGATTGGATGATGAATGTGATTACATTAAAGGCAATTAAAACACTGAGAAATGAACAAATAAATTGTTTATTTGAGATATCTATTGTGTCTGATTGATTCATCGAAAATGGTTCAGTTAAAAATATTACAATGTAATCACGTGTTTTTGTCACTAACGTCATCAGTAAGTCTACTCTGATAGGCCAGTTTGAACTGAGAGGGTGGTCCACCGTGATCTTTATATTGTAGATACTATGAACACTGCCAAGCAGAAGGCTTTGTTTGCACTGAGGAAAGCTCTGTGAGACAAAGTTTGATGTACTGAATATGGTTTTCTGCTCACAAAGTAAAAAATCAGAATTGATATTCAGATAATGGGTTAAATGGAAACACACAGGATACACTGAATGAAACAAGTCAAAATGAGACTGAGTCAGATCTGAGCTACGGGGTTATCAGGTTTTATCTGATGTAACACTGAACTATACATGGTTTATTGAGCTAGAAGGGTTGAATATGAAGAAGAAACACATTGTTATGAGTCACATTAACATAACTTTTCACACACTTTGACTAGTTATCTTTGCCCAAATTAGTGAATTTTCATAAAAAGAATGAAGCTTCTCAACTTATTTCCAAGCACATTAAAGTTTCTCACTGAAGGTGAATTGTTTGTTTCACAGCTGCTAACCACAACAATCCAATTTAAGCCACCACATTTCAACACCATGGTAACACAAATTGTGTGATTACTACCCACACAGACATTACACACCTATACATGCACATGCACAGGGTTATATCACTTCAGTCACCCGATCAATGTTCCCAGCATAGAGAAGAAAATAACCTTGGTGAAGCAGAAGTTGAGTATCTGTGTCAGAGTGCATTCTATCACAATTTCCTCTCTTAACCAGATAAAGGAGTCACTTGAGAAGGTTGTAGCACATGATACATTTTCCAACAATTAGCTTGTCTGATTGAATTAATTGGTAAATGGACCAAATTTGTGGAAGTTGGTCAATGACGTAAATTTCACATAGTCATGTTGGTGTTGAACGCTTTCTTGGTGACACATCTTTCCGTGACACGTACAAAACATTGTTGATAAGTGTAAATTCCTCTTTACTCAGAGATCCCCTCCTCTGCAGCATTAACCACAGTCAACATACACCAAAGAGGGAGTGGGTTTCAGATGTTTTGAAGATACTAATGATAAGAAGTTATTTTGTAATGAACAAAAAACAATCGCATCACATTTAAGATGTATTTTCATGGTAGTAATGGTAACGTGAAATGCACATTATGCAACAGTTGAATGTGTATTGGGCATTGTTGAGCCACTTCAACAAATAAACAGCATGATTACAAAACTATTTTCATCTGAAACTAAATTATCTTATACATCGCACCGCCCATGTGCTGCCTTTATAACCAGAAAAGTCGAATCATCGCAGTTTGTGGCATGATCTATTTGACACATCAAAAAGTCAAACTTATGTTAGAGTTATTAAAGGTGCAAAAGCCCTTCACAGTCTGCTCAAGGGTGATTGGTGTGGATATATCATCAAATGAGTCATTCTTTACCATATTCTTAGCAGAAGTGGGAAGAGTGCGTGTGTGTGTGTAGGTATAGGTGTTAAAGTTTGATCCCACAGTGAGGCGAGTCAGTTTCAGTTTTACACACATGATTTCCCTTTGTTTCTGATTTAGATCTACAGCTGTCTTGATAGAAAAGGACGCTCTGCCGCTCAATATAAAGTCTTTGACAATGCCTGAGATTATCAAAAGATAATCTCATGACCACTGGGATAGCCATCCATCCATCCATCGTCCATACCCACTTATCAGCTGTTATCAGTCAAGAAGCAGGGTATGGAAAGGTCGCCAGTTCATCGCAGGGCCAACACAGAGAGACAAACAACCACCTACATTTACACTCCCTTCCAAGATAAATTTAGAAGCCCACTGGGATATTGTAAACAGGTATAATTCCAGAAAATTAAAGTATGTGAATAGAAACCTTCTGATAAATCACAGCCTCATGGGCCTTTTGGTGACGTCATATTCCCGTGAAATCAGGGACATTGCAAGTGAAAATACATACAAAGTGCCCATTAAAACAAAAACAAGAATTAGTGAAAGTTAGAACAAAACATGAAGAGCTGCAAAAAGTTTTAGAGGAGAAGGAGGTGCATGACTCTTGTTGATTAAGGACCATACAACATCTGTTCCTCCTCCTCACAGCAACTGTAACTATGTCGAGTGCTAAATTTAAGTTATTTCTTAGTTTTAATTTTTTCCAGTGGTAAACAACATTCTGGTTAGCAGTGAATCCCAGAAACAAAGTTTAGTAAATGCATCACATTAATCTAAGTTCTCCTGTCCCTGAATTTAAAAAGGTAAATGTTTCAGTAATATCAAAACCATTTAAAACATTATAGCAAAATGGCCCCCAAAATGTGGTAGAAAATAAGGTGGTTTGTTTGTAGAAATGTCATGTCTCTGAGTTTTTATACAAGTAGAATCAAATATATATAGAAATACTGCGAGCCCTCCTGATTGCCTCTTCATCCTGTTGCACTGCCATGTAACTTCAGTGGCCCAGAGGTGACAGACCAAATACTGCTTCTAGAGGGGGCTTTTTGCTTTTTAGCCACCACAGGTTTGTGTAAGTGGGAGTGAAGTGAAGGACACTCATTTGCTTGAAATGTGCAAATGCTGCTTGAGGCCTTTAAAGCCACAAAATCATCAGTGTATGTATCCAGGCAGTCATTGCTGAGACGTTTGGTTTGGACCAAAGTCTGATGTACCTCACCAAACCCACCTTCTTCTCCAGAATCAACATCACTGCGAGCAAGTACAAGTGTTAATGTCACATCTAAGGACAGACAGAATTTTACTTCTCAGCAGATGAATGTAAAAACAATTTCCTTGATTCAAAAACTAAAGCTCAAACATCCAGATGTGCATTACCAAAGCATTTCTTCTTTAAGGTTTGGGGGTTTTCAGGACAACAAAGTTTTATGCAGCATATATTGGTTGCTGATATCTTTAAGGTATCAATATTCTCATACAATAATAGGTCTTAGTTTAGCTTCATAATTTACTTTGGATTAATATTTCATACCTCGAAAGCCAAATATAAACAAGCAACACAATGAAGTGCAAATGCTGCTGCTTTTATCTGCTCACAAAGTTTCTTTTAGTTTTTTGTAATTCTTGATGAATGCATAGAAAATTAACCATAGTAACCCTCTTCATACAGTATATCCTGCTTGTATCACTATTTATAATATCACGTGATGCAGATGTTTTCTTCTTTGCAGTGTGCACGTGTAGTTTAAACAGCACACCCATCCTTAGGTTTTCAATACTACAATTTTGTAGGAGGACATATAAAAAAAAAGAGGTTTTAGAGTGGGGGTGGGCGGATCACAGGTCTTTTGTTAATGCAATGACCAATCTACTCAGATTGCCATCATAACTACTTGACCAGATAATTACTGAAAACGTGGAAGCGGGGACACGACTTTATCACAACAGATAGTACAACATGCTCTAAAAACTCTATTTTTTTCTTCTATTCTTTAATATAAAACAATACAATACAAAACAGTATTACACAATTTCCAGACACAGTGCTTTCAGTAGATACAAGATGAATTTAGCAGAAGACAGAAGAAAGTACTGAAAGTGATTTGCTTAATATTCAAAATACAAATAGGAAGATTAGCTGATATCAAATCAGTCCAGGAACATACTCAGTTAATCGTTCATGATTTTGTCGGAGAAATCTGTTGTGCAGTGTGTGTATATCAATATGAGTGGAGACAAAATGAGGCAACATAAGAAACTGTACAATCGATAGTTTTAACTTGTATAATGTGGCGGAATGAGGTGTTTTATGGATCAGGAACATTAAACATGTATTTCCTGTGGTACTGGATTCAAGGTAACTAGCTTTGAATTTTACATTTTTCTTTTTCTTTAGGTGAAATTTTTTTTTTAAGTCTGTAGGTTGGCGAGGTCAACTGGAAAATCCAGTGCCGTTTTTTAGCCTACAGAGGGCAGTAGAACAACATTGTTGGAAATACAGTGGTTTGAGCAAAACAACAGATTTAATTGATGTTATAGTCTTAAAATGACTGTTTACAACTTAATGTTGGATCCTGAAATCCCCTTCAGAATCACTTCTGCTTAGACCGATGCACTATTAACACCTATTTTAAGAATAATGTTATTCAAAGTTAGCTGTTTCTGCTTTCCGTGTGCATCTGAACTCCTTCTCCTCTCTGGCTCAGTTTCATAATGACCTCTGTGGAAGGTCTTTAATAAATTAGCATTTTCCCCACATGTCTCTGTTAAGGTCCTGATGAGAACCCACTTACGTCCTTCCCCCGCTGTACAGCTGAGCCTCCCCACTGACACTTACACAGCCAAAAATAGTCAAGTGGACTGAAATCTGCTGTATAGTACATGTCTTTTATGATTTGTTGTGTGATCTTGGAGAGCAAGCAGACATATTCCACAGCTATAGGTATATGGTGAAATGATATCAGTGAAATCATTAAATTCTGTTAATAACTAAACTGAATATCACTGATTTAAAAAAAAAAGAGACTTAAGCAATGTAATTACAGTACAACAGTAAAATCCAATTGTCACTCAACAGTACTATAAATAACAACAAGGATTTCATGGTCAGTAATTACAAAATATATAATACATCTCATACATTTCAGATCCTATCTATACAACATTTGGGATAATTGCACCCTTACAGCTGTTAAATTTACAAATCATTATTCAAAGTAAGAAGCAAAGTCTGTACATGCATTTATTTTGAGAGATTTTTCTGTTTAAGAGGGTAAGACTGAACAATAGTGGAAAATCTAACTAGAAAATGTGAGTCTATGTGATTTGTCACCACACAGCTTTGCACTTGGGTCCCTTTAGCTTAATATGTAAAATCTCATGTTTGCGTTAAACATATCTAAGCAAATTTTAGCGCTTTCCAGTGAGAAGTAACTTCTCTCTCAACCACACAATTGGACAGACAGTAATATTACATAGTGCTTTATAGTCAAATTGGCAGTGTTGCAGACTGAGGTCTCCGGATGAGATCTATTGTTGGAACCCCCAGCCAGTAAAAGGCCTCCATAAGAAGGACTGCTATGACTGTAAATTAATCTAAATATGCAGTAAATAGCTGGAACTATCCAAATACATTTTGGCAAGTCCTTGGCAATCACTGAGTACCACCCAGTAATTATGTATTCATCAGTAATGACATAGAGAACTGGAATCACCTCATATGGAGCTGAGAGGTGACATCGTCTGAAGATAAGGAGGATAGAGCTCCCCCAGGAAGAAGGATGGAGTTGGCATGAGCTTTGTGGAGACTGATGGGATGAGTGCTTTTGTTTCTTGGTCTTTTAACAGTCTATTCAAGATTTTGATACACATTTAAGAATAATCAAGATTTTTTTCTGCACAATAATGTGAACACACAACAAAAAAGCAGTAAAAATACTGGATATCAAAGCGTCACACATGTTTTTTTTTTGTTTTTTTTTTCTTACATACATGCATAAAGTAGTTTTTCCAAAAACAAAATCTTGCCTAAATAAAATGTTCTGTAAATGATCAAATGTGAAGATTTCCTGTCACAACGGTTCCTTTAAATGACTGCGGTGTTCCTTTCTTTCTCAGTCTTAGTATGTGACTGCTTGTAAACAGTGTTACGGAAAGAATACTAAGAAGTAGATGATGTCGAAACAATCAAATCATTTTCATGTTGAACTTGCGTGCTCCACCCTGTCCTCCACTGGCCGCGGGTCCATCCACTTTTCTGAAAGAATATTCTACTGAGAAATTGTTCTTGTGCTGTCCTCTCCCTCGACTCCATACAAACAGAAGAATAAAACAGAAGAGAACCACTCCCAGAAACATGATACAGCCCATAGCTGTTGATATGAGGATGGTCTTGAGGTCAAGGGTGAACTTCAAAAAGACTCTGGTGTCATTCAGATTTGTGTCATTAAGGTCCCCAGCATAATAGGTACGGTTGGCCATTAGGGCGGCATCTAGTGGAAGCCCACTTACTGTAAGCGTGGCAAAATAGGTGTCATTCCCACCAGCGTTACTAGCAATGCAAATATATGTTCCACTGTCTGTTACCTGGGCATACCGTATTTCTAGTGTGCCCTCTGGCAATACAGTTAGCCGGCCGCTGCTCTTTGTGGTTATGCGGCGGCGCTGAGGAGAAATCCAGAATATCACGGGAGTCGGCTCACCTTCTGCCTTGCAAATGAATGAGACTACCTGCCCTTCACGGGCTGATATCTGCTGTAGTTTTCTGTTGCGGATTTTGGGCTTCTGGCAGGTAAAATGGTCAAAGAGAGCCGAGTCAGAAAAAGCGTTGAGAGCCCGTCCTTGCACTTCAACAGGTGTCATACATACTGGGGAGGCGCCGTCAAAATTTAGGGTCTTCCTGCGCTGAAGGATCCAGAGCAAGCGGCAGTCGCAGGCCAGAGGGTTTCTGTCCAAACGCAGCGTCTCCATAGTGTTGACAGACTGAAAGGCTCCCTCTTCCAGGGTCACCAGGTTGTTAGTGGAAAAGTTAAGAAGGCGGATTTGCCTGAGACCACCTAGTGCATAAGGCTGCACTACTGCCAGGTTAGTGTTGACAAGATGAAGCTCCTTCAGCCTGACAAGATCCCGGAGAGCCCAGGACTCCAGCACAGAGATTGGGTTGTAGGAGAGGTTTAAGCTGGTGAGGTGAGCCAGACTGCGAAGGGCAGAGGTGGGCACAGAGGTGATGTTAGTGTGAGTAATAGACAGCCAAGACAAATTAAGACCCTGCAGGCTGTGAGGGGAGATGTATTCCAGAAAGGGCCAGTGGTCGATCTCTAAGCCTCTCAGGTTTCCCAGCTTTCGAAAGTTTTGGTCCTCTAAGGCAGAGATACTGAGGTAGCGAAGCCGTAGAGTCACTAAGTTATGTAGGTAAGACAAAGATGGGCTGGAGACTGAAGTCAGGTTGCACCTCTCAATTGTCAGCTCTCTCAGTCCTACTAGACCCAGAAAGGCCTTATTAGATATATAAACCAGATCATTGTCTCCAACCTCCAGATTCTTCAAGCTTTTCAGGTCTTGAAAAGTGAAATCCAGAAGAATCACAATCTTATTTCCACTCAGGTCCAATGAAGTTAAATTGGAGAGACGTGAGAAAGCTCCCATTGGAACCAGTTTCAACTGGTTACCCCTCAGTGAAAGTGACTGCAAGTTTTGGAGACTAGAGAAAGCATTAGGTTCCAGGACACTTATCATGTTATCACTCAGATCCAGCTTTTCAAGGCGTGGATATGGAAGCAGGTCCCCATGCTCTACCCAGCGAAGTTTATTCCCACTAAGATCCAAGATCTTGGTGTCCGATGGAATTCCATCTGGCAGTGTGGACAAACGTTTACCGAAGCAGGACACTGTCTTCAGCTTGGCGATGCAATCACAACGCTGAGGGCATCCTTGGCTTTGGGTGGATGACACTGTGATCATCAGCAGCAAGAACAGGAAAGGCAGGAGCCAGCCTAAATTGTAGCAGAAGCTAACCCCCATGGCCCTTATTTCTGCCTCTTCCTCTGCTTCCTGTCTGGGGTTGAATCACTGGGCCAGACACCTGAGGACAGAGTAGGAGGGACAGAGAGAAAGGGTTGAAAATGAGAAAAGGTGGAGGAGAGGGAACAGAGGGGGAGACAAAAAGAAAGACAGCAAGACAAATCAATTAAACTCAATTCCACTTAAACAGAGGCAATCAAACACTGTGAATGAGCAGAATAAAAATTTCACACTCTAATAGACCTGACAAAGCAGTTAAATTAAAGCTAGAGCTCAAAGATAATCCTCAAAGGACTGGGTGTGTATTCAGATGAAATGGTTTGGTTGATAATGGTGGACTATGCCTCACTGCAAGATGTCATGCATTAAAAATCATGTGCCATTGCACACCAATTCTAATAGCTATGGACTAATATCCAGCTATGAGTCAGTTTTATATCTAATGGTAACACTGCTCTTTTGCTGCTCTCCCTCTAGCTCATACATTGTAAATGGAACCAGAAAATCCGAGAACCAATTAGATTTATGGGACCTCATGTGAGACATCTTAAAATGCATGAAAAACTAAAACAATTGCAGGGTCTTGAACAGCAAATAGCCCTGAAAATGCACAACATTGCCCCATACAATATTCTGAAGAACAGAATACACACTAATAGATTTTTGTGTCTACAGTGCCCTGTGGAAAATACTAACATGTAAACAGACTAAAAAAAAACATGTCAGAGTGATACTCAACAATCAAGAGACATACAGCACAGAACACCCAGCCACTATTACATTATTGCAAGGTCACTCACCCCAGCAGAGGGCTACAAAGCACAATAATTCAGTCCATTGCATCATGTACATGAGTCTCTGAGGCATAAGGCTTATCAGGAGAGGGCATGCCTAGCCTGACCTGCCAATGGGTTTCATATGACACACATAGACTTACACACAAATGCACAATTCCTCTTTCCCCTATCTCCTCATAAACCCTTAATGAAATGCCCGCTAATAGGATGGAATGAAACAACCAGAAACATAATTGGTTAACTGAATGGTGACAGTATTAAACATAATGAAAAGTCACATCTTCCTTCTCTCACATAAGGCTCACTAATGCATTTATTCAGGAAAAAAAACATTGTAAATAGAATCATATCACAGCTACAAGCCATCACTTACAAATTAGCCTCAAAGACACCCTTGATTACTATTAAATAAAACGATATATGTAGAACAAAAGCATAGTGCTAAACCACCAAAACCAAATTTATGTCTTATGACAGTGTGTCTTGTATTTGGAGCAGGACTAACAGTCTCACCCTGTACTATTTCAAATGATTTAGTAACTCACCTAAACAGATAGTCATTTAAATTTTACCCTAGCTCTGAGATCAATATTTTCACGAGCTAAACTGCCAGTGAATGAAATCTACTATTTAAAAATTTAAGCACACCTGTCTAAGGCCCTTAAATACAACAGCACACACATACACAAATCATCATCGCAACCTGATACATAACATTTGTGTCATTTGCAAAGATTGAATAAAGCTCAAGAGATGTTGAAGTGAAAGCACCATCAGCAGCATTTTCATTGTAGCTCAGTTTTGAAAATGGGGGATAATAATCAGAGCTAAGAGATTAAGATCACCTAGTTTAGCAGATGTTCATGAGTTCTGCCAGAAATAACGCAGCATTGCTCATGATATTAATCTGTTTACTTCAAGCACAGCTCTAGCATCCAACGATAAATCATAAAACTTTCTAAATCTAGCTCTTTGTGGAAATTGTGCTCTGCAAATGTTTGCAATTCCTCATTTTCTGTTTTTTTTTTATTATTTATTTATTTATTTATTTTTAGTTACCAGAAGGGAAATCTTTTCCACTTCATTTGGTGATATTGCAAACAGGTGCTTGTGCAAATAAAATAATTTTTGCAGTTTTGTTCTCATTTCTATTTGTCTATTAGTAACATTTCATATCAGGTGGTTTTCATGAAACTTGGGGAGATCCAACAGTATCCCACCAATATATTTCCAGTTCTTACCAATGATGGCACAGAGGATCATCAGACTATCACAAACTGTTTTATATGGATTTCATATAATTTATTAAAAAATTTTCTCATAGCTAATAAAAAACTACTCTGCAAGTGAAATGTGTAAATACATTTTATACATACATACATCTTTTGGTTTTTTTATTCACACTGTCACCAAGTGACTGCTTAGAAAGAAATAATGGAGCTTCTCTCTGTGCAAATGCTCTCAGATGACCTTCTATTGGGAATTTGCACTATATTAAATAAACTTTAAATTAATTAACGGACCTCTGTCAGGAGTAGGAAAAATCGCCTCAGAATTTATGTTTTATAATTAAAACCCTGTGAAGCATATCATATGAAGTCATGGTGAGAATATTATATAACTACATTTTTGTTGAACTATTATACAAAACACAATCTTTTTTTTGGATAATTTGCATAATGTTTAGAGGCAGCCATTTTGAAAATGATGCATTAAGTACTGTTCCTAACTGCAGAGTATCAAATCAAATCAAATTTTATTTATAAAGGACCTTGCATGTGGGGCAACTCAAAGTGCTTTACATATTAAAAACTATTTATGCATAAAAGAGAAATAGAAAAAAAAGCCTTCACACAACAAATATAACAATATAAAAACACAAACATCATTATCATTTCCTTCATACACAATCTCACACACACATTCACACACACACAAAAAGATGCAAAAGTTAACTCCCCCCACCCCAGTCTTCACAAACATAAACCAGTCCCTAGTGACTGACTGTCTCTCTTAACTAGAAAACGGTAAAAAAAAAAAAAAAAAAGAAACGGTAAAAAAAACAAAACATAAAAATGTAGAATTTCAATGGGTCTAAAATTGCATAACGATGTTTAAGAAATGTTTATTTGGGTGCTGCTGAGGTCTCAGTTACTCATGGATCAACTATAATATGTTTGGTGTCAACAGTAATTTCAGAAAATACAGAAGTTTCTTGAATTTCTCATCATAAAGACATAAGGCTGCTCAATTTTAAGTATTTATTTGTGTCATGCAATGAAAAAAATCAAAGTAGGCTCCTGTATTTCTTTTTGTGTTTCCTAAATGTTAAATGAAGGTGATCTTCAAGCAAAACATGGAGAGGAAATTAACCCCTTTATGTGAATGCATTTTGCAAAGCTTTTAATAAATAATCATTTTTATGATTCCCATGATTCAACTTAATTCTAAGAGGTTTTACTTTTTGCTGGAATAGCTGATGCAGTACTCAAGGTATGGATTGTATTATTCATTAATAATCTTGACCTACAAACATGAATTTGCTGACAATACCAATATTAGGTCAAATTTGAAAGGTGGTATCAATACATTTTGATATTAGTTACATTGCTGTCTGTATAATTTCAAGAGCTTTAATCATTAACCTTGGCATGATTTTTGTCTTCAAAGTTTCTTTGTTGGTCTAACTTCTTGTCCTCATCAGCAATACTTTGGTGCATGCAACCCCCATTTAAAACAGTAGCAACTCACCTAAATCTGCAGAAGTTTAGGAGTAACTGAAAGAGTATTGAGCATAAGCGTCCTCCTGGCCAACCCACTGCCCCTAGCAATTTTTACAATGTCTCCAATTTCCTGTCAGTCACATGGTTATCCAAACCCATATCTGATAGCAGTGACTCAGTAATAAGACCAGTCAGTGAATGCACCACCGGCCAATAGCAGGTGGATAGAACAGTGTGCACGATCATCAAGTAGGCACCAGGCAGAGCCACACTTAGCTGCTGACCAGGTAGGGAGCAGGAGTCAAAAATAACTAGCTAATGTATGTGAGTGGTGTGTGTGTGTGTGTGTGTGTGTGTGTGTGTGTGTGTGTGTGTGTGTGTGTGTGTGTGTGTGTGTGTGTGT